>JADLZL010005479.1:0-170321 GCA_015844335.1 Chrysopogon serrulatus | reverse complement strand
CATACTTGGGTATGGGCGCTTGGAAGGCTTGCTCTCTCTTGTCTTGGGTTCCGGCTTCATCCGGACCGGCTGTTTGGGGGCGGGGATGGTGGAGGTCCTTGCACCACCATTTACGGCGGGGTCGTAAGTGCTGGGGGCTTGGAGTCCAAGTTAGGGCGGGGATCCGAGCCCCGGCGGAGAAAGCAAGTTATTCTCGTCGTGTCTAGGATGCGGGCGGGAAGTGTGTTTTGGGGTACCCAACAAGCACATTGATTCGCGAATCGCCGTTCTTGAACGGTAACGACGAGAGCCTTATTCTCGCCAAATAGTAAGAAAAAGGGAAGATGAAAGATGGATGAAAAGAGTCTGATTGCTTACCACTTGCTTGAAAGTAATACAGGTGCTTACATAGATTGGATAGCTAATCTACTAAAAGACGGCTAATAACATGGAAATAAGGACCCAGGCTTAGTAATGCTTTTCTGCAAAAATTAACTAAACCACCAGCCATAAAGCCTTCTGCATATCCTTGAGAGTCGGGATGTATATTTTCCCATTCGGGTAAGTCTTGCGAGTACATTGTGTACTCAGGGTTTATTTCCCCTGTTGCAGGATCAGCTTGAGGAGTAGCTCTTGTGTGGAGGATTCATCTGGTGGGCACAGACGGAATCCTTGTATCGCTTTCCGCTAGATGTTTATTTCCATTCCGCTATTTTTATTTTCGCACTCTGAACTCTGGTATTGTAATGAATAAATTTGAGAACTCTTGTTGTATGAAATGGACTAAGTGATGTAAGTTCCGTACTCAATGTGCATCCCGGTGAAATCGTGGAACTTGAGTTCTCCCGTTGGGTGTGCTCGACCGAGAATCTGCGTGAATTAGTGGGCTCACTTAGGTACTTAGTGCCTAATGGAAGGCGAGTACCTCCGAGGCGTATTAATTCAGGCGGTTCTGCCCCAGGTGGTATCAGAGCATAATTGAGTATTCAGAGCTTAAGAACCTATTTCAAAAAGTTAAAACTTGACCTACAAAAGTCTTTTCAAAAGGATAGGACGTGGTTCCTTGCGTATAGAAGTATAGGCCCATAGCTATGGTTATGTATCTAGGATAGTGGCACTGTTTTAACTAATCATTTTCTGCAGGTACACTAACTTGTGCGACGTAAGAACCGATTAGTATCCGGCAAGTGAGTGTGCGATGTGCCAAAGTTTTGCGTGCCACTATATTTCGGGCTGAGTGAACGAATAGGTCGAGCATGCATCATTAAGAGTAATAAAATTTCATATGATTAAGCTTCCCCTCACGCGAACCTCAATAATTGATAACTTACTAAAAATAATTGCTCTCATCCAAGTCAAAGTCTAGATCCTAAAAGATGTTGATCTGGTCTTATCAGTTCTCTCCGTCTCTTGTTCCGTGTTGGAAGATCTGGGTGTTGATTTTCGGATGGTCTGCTTGCAGATGAGGGTTCCCTCCGAGCGTGGCAGCTACAGTGGTGGAGACGGGCAGGGCCATGAGGCCCATGAGGAGGTTCAGGGTGGTGGCCAGGGTGCCGGGGAGGGGGCAGCCCAGGCTCGTCGGCCACCACCACCACCACCGCCCACGGCTCCCCCGACCTTCGCGGAGATGATGGCGGAGTTGGCAGCCGCCCGTCGGGACTCGGCCCTGTGCCACAGGTGATGGCACAGTGTTGAGGACTTCCCCGCCACGGCAACGGTGGGAATAGAGGAGGTGGAAATGGTGGGTGTGGAGGCGGTGGTGCGGAGGAGGAGAAGCCCCTGTACCTACAAGGATTTCGTGGTGACGCAGCCACCTACTTTCACACCGTCCGCGAGCCTGCGGATGCGAGCATTGGCCGTGGTGCGGAGCGAAGTTCTTCTTTGCTCGCCCGGGATCACCGACGACCGAAGGTGCACTTTGCCGCCGCCAGGCTGCGGGGTCCGCGGCGCTTGGTGGGACACTTTCACCGCCATGCGGCGTCCGGGTCACCAGGTGACTTGGGGCGAATTCTGCACCGCATTCCGTCGAGCACTTTGTTCTGTTGGCCATCCGAGCGGGAAGGCAAGGAGTTCATAGATCTGAAGCAAGGGAGCATGTCTGTCATGGATTATGTTCACAAGTTCAACTATCTATCTCAGTATGCTGGCAACCGTGTGGACACCGATGAGAAGAAGATGGATTGCTTCAACCGTGGTCTTACCAGTCTTATGCAAAAGGAGCTGTATACTGGAGGTTATCGTACTTTTGGGGAACTGATGAATGCTGCCATCACCATGGAAGGGTTGCAGCGTGACACACAGTCAGAGTGGAGCAGGAAGAGAGCAGCTACAGGTTTTTCTGGTCACCAGCAGCCTCGAAAGGTCCAGATGGGTCAGAGAGCACCTCACAACTCTCCTGGAGGACAGCAGTCATACCAGTCTCAGCAGGCCCGCCCAGTGTACCCGGCCTCGATGCACCAACCACCAACCCGGCCGGACCACGGCCAGGTAGCCAGCGGTCTCGGCGGCCTCGGGGACAGCGATATCCACCTCGTCAGGGTCAGGGAGGCAGCAAGGCAGTGTCACCCAATGCATGTTTCAAGTGTGGCAAGGAGGGTCACTTTATTCGAATTGTCCATGAGAACCAGCCCTCTCGGTCTTACGCAAACTCCCGTTTAGTCAAGAGGACTTTCATTAAGAAGAAGATGCACCGCCGACCACTCACGGGCATGTTAACTACACCGAGGCAGAGGAGATTCCACGTGGAGAGCCCGTGATGGCTGGTATGTTCTCCATCAACTCCCATCCAGCATTTGTGTTGTTTGATTCTGGTGCATCACATTCATTCATGAGCATGGGGTATGCACTAAGGAACAGTATTCCCACGGTGGAAATGTCTATTGCCTATAAGATATTGACACCGGGAGCACATCTGTGCATTAATACCCGGACAGAGACAGTTCGTGTAGTGCTAGCCACTCACACCTATTGTGTTCAGTTTTTGATACTGCCGGGTCAGGGGTTAGATGTGATCCTTGGGATGAACTGGATGCAACAAAATAGGGTAGTCCTAAATCTTGAGCGGAGAGCAGTTGAGATGAAGCTTCCTTCTTCTGAGGATAGAATGACTTTGCTTATACCATCAGCTCCAGTCTCATCAGTGGTTGCCCATGTTGAAGCCTCTGTTGATCTCGCCTCCATTCCTGTGGTATGTGAGTTTCCTGATGTTTTTCCTGAAAAACTTCCGGGGTTGCCACCTGATAGGGAGATAGAGTTCACCATAGATTTGGAGCCCGGGACTGTTCCCGTGTCGCGGCGTCCTTACCGCATGGCCCCACCAGAGTTAGCTGAGATGAAAAAGCAGTTAGAAGAGTTGCTAAAGGATCGTTTTATCCGTCCTAGCTCATCACCTTGGGGTTGTCCAGCCATTTTTGTGAAGAAGAAGGATGGCACTCTCCGCATGTGTGTGGATTATCGCCCTCTTAATGCGGTAACCATTAAGAACAAGTATCCCTTGCCTCGCATCGATCTCTTGTTTGATCAGTTAGCTGGTGCTAAAGTGTTCTCCAAAATTGATCTCCGTTACGGATACCATCAAATCAAAATCCGACCTGAAGATATCTCCAAAACACCTTCTTCTACTAGGTACGGTCTTTATGAGTACCTAGTCATGTCCTTTGGCCTCACCAATGCTCCCCGCCTTCTTCATGTATCTCATGAACTCGGTCTTCATGCCGGAGTTGGACAAGTTTGTGGTGGTCTTCATTGATGATATTCGATATACTCCAAGAATGAGCAAGAGCATGCGCGGCATCTTGAGTAGTATTGACTCGGCTGCGTGAGCACCCGGTTGTATGCCAAGTTCAGCAAGTGTGCATTTTGGTTAGATGAAGTACAGTTTTTGGGGCATGTCTTGACTCCTGAGGGTATCTCTGTAGATCCTAGCAAGGTGCAAGATGTCTTGAATTGGCGATCTCTGAGTCGGCTCATCAAGTTAAATCGGTTCTTGGGTTTAGCTGGTTATTATCGGCGTTTTATCCCGAACTTCTCTAAGCTAGCCCAACCTATGACCAATGCTGCTTCAAAGGATTCCAAGTTTGTGTGAACTCCTGCTTGTGAGGAAGTTTTCCAAACTTTGAAGAAGTTACTCACCTCAGCCCCAGTCCTTGCTCAACCAGGATATTGAGAGGCCTTTTGATGTGTCTTGTGATGCATCCAAGACAGGGACTTCGGTTGTGTGCTTATGCAAGATGGTAGAGTGATAGCTTATGCTTCCCGCCAGTTAAAGAAGCATGAAGTGAATTATCCCACCCATGATTTAGAGCTTGCTGCAGTGGTGCATTCTCTAAAGATTTGGAGGCATTATCTTTTGGGAAATAAGGTGCACATTTATACAGATCATAAGAGCCTCAAATATATTTTCACTCAACCTGAGTTAAATATGAGGCAACGAAGATGGCTTGAGTTAATCAAGGATTATAATCTAGAAGTTCATTATCATCCTGGAAAAGCCAATGTGGTAGCGGATGCTTTGAGTAGGAAGCCACATAGAGCTTTGAAGAGTCTTTGCCTCATTCTCACCGTGAGATTTTTAGCTCACATTTCTTTGGCCTCTAGCTTGCGTGAGAGGATCATTATGGAACAAAGGCAAGATGCTGAAGAAATTCCCCACATCAAGAAGTTGATAGCTGAGGATCGTGGTCCTCATTTCAGCATCGATGAGATGGGTGTGGTTAGATTCAAAGATCGTTTGGTGGTTCCTGCTAGTGAAGAGTTGAGAAGAACAATTTTGGATGAAGCACATAATTCTAAATTATCCATTCATCCAGGGAGTAACAAGATGTACCATGATCTGCGCACCCTATATTGGTGGCCAAAGATGAAGCAACATATCACCAAGTTTATTGCGAGAATGTGATACTTGTAGAAGAGTTAAAGGCGGATCACCTCCGTACACCTGGTTATTTGCAGCCCCTACCATTCTGCTTGGAAGTGGGAAGACATTTGCATGGATTTTATTAATGGTCTTCCCCGTACCTCCAAGGGGTATGACTCCATTTGGGTTGTTGTAGATCGCCTTACCAAGGCAGCTCATTTCCTTCCAAAGGAAGACAAGATATACAGACTACTGAGTACGCCAAGTTGTATTTTGAGAAGATTGTGTGTTTGCATGGAGTGCCTTTGACCATCATTTACGATCGGGGATCGGTGTTTGTCTCTCAATGCGGAAACACTTGCAAATGTTAAGCTTAGGCACTCAACTTCTTGCTAGTACTTGCCTATCATCCACAAGCAGATGGTCAAACCGAGAGAGTTAATCAAATCTTGGAAGATATGTTGAGGGCTTGTGTCATTTCTTTTCCCGAGAAGTGGGGCGAATGCTTGCCTTTTGCTGAGTTCTCATATAACAATAGCTATCAAGAGAGTATTAGAATGGCACCTTTTGAAGCTCTCTATGGCAAGAAATGTAGAACACCACTTAATTGGGTTGAAGTGGGAGATCGTGGTCATTTTGGGCCCGACCTTATCAAGAAGGCAAGAGAACAAGTTCATGTGATTCAAAACCATTTAAAAGTGGCCCAAGCTCGTCGAGAAAAGTTATGCGAGATAAGAGAAGGAGACCATTAGAGTTTGAAGAGGGTGATTATGTTTATATCAAGGTGTCGCCGATGAGAGGGGGTGCATCGGTTTGGAGTTCAAGGGAAGTTGGCTCCCGATATGTTGGGCCTTATCAAGTCATACAAATGATGCGGTCTTTTGTTGCTTATCGCATCCGACTTCCAGATATCTTGTCGGCAGTTCACAATGTTTTCCATGTCTCCCAGCTAAAGAAATGTTTAAGAGTTTCAACGGAGGTGGTAGAGATTGAAGGATTATCTCTCCAGCCTGATCTCACATACATTGAGCATCCTATAAAAATCTTAGATGAGAAGGAAAAGAATTACCGAAAACAAGATCGTAAGGTTCTATAAGGTCCGAGTGGCAAAATCATTCCGAGGAAGAAGCAACGTGGGAGCAAGAAGATTATCTTTTGGAAAACTATCCTCATCTTCTACCTAATGTGCCAAGGTAATCCAACTAAAATGTTTAGAATATCCTACCTTTCTCACACTAGGCACACACATGAAATCTCGAGGGCGAGATTTTTGTTAGGGGAAGAGTCAGTAACACCCTCGGTGTTCTGGCGCAAAAAAACATTTCTTAAATTACCTCATGAGCATCGTCATTTCATGTTAATGCATGTGTGGTAGTGTGTGGTTGATTGTTTTCAACCTAGATATGCTAATGAAGTTGTCAAATAAAAGTTAAATAAAAGTTTAGCTCAAGTGTTGTTTTTTATCACTTAAAGTTATTCATCAATTTTTTATTAAGCAAAAGTAATATAGAACACCTATGTGTCATTTAAATAAAGTTCGAAGTATAAAACTTGTAGGAAGCATTGCAACTTGTTCCACTTGCAAAACGATTTTGATAAGTGATTTTTCGATCAGCTCGGAAATGCAATTGGATTAAAGTTTCATTTCGATCTTAGCTCTTTTTCCTAAGTCGAAAACAGTTTGACAATGCCATGTTGGCATTGCGTTCTGCGAAATCGAGCTAAGCGGTAGTGGCATGTCTTGGCTCGATTAGTAGCTAGATGTACCCCCTTTAGCGTTGCAAAGTTGGTTTGGATCGAAACTTGCTAGTTTGGCTTGGGTTGTTGCTTTAAAATCCGTGCATGCACACCGCCCTGCAGGCGAGTTGGGGCCAGCGTGGGCGCGCGTCACCGCGTGCTGGCCGTGTCAGCGTCGGGCCGGGCGGCCGGCGTCAGCGGCGTGCCGTGCCTCGACGCCGCGGGTGCCGTGTCTTCTTTGTCTCGGTGTCGGCTTGGCCGTAGCCCCCGCGTCGCGTCGTCTGCGTCGTCGTTGCGCGCCGCTAGCCGCCACTGCTCCTCCTCAATGACGGGAGCGCCGTCGTGCGTCGCGTCGCCTAGCTGCTCCGCGCCCGTCGTCCGCTTCACCCGCCAGCGCCGTGTCGCTTTGCCCTCGCCGTTGTAAGCGGCGACCGCCCGGATCTGACCGCCGGGAGGACGTACCCTCCCCTTGCCGTGCTGCCGCCAACCCCATCCTCTCGGCCGACATAGCCGATCGGCCCGCTGTCGAGTTAGGTCGATTTGGCGGCATCCCAAACCTCGTCGGGTACACCACTCTGTTCGCCAGTCAATGCTACAGCCACCCGTGTCCCTCCATTCGCAGTTAAAGCAACGGCAAGCTCCAATTTGGAGTTCTTGTCGCCGTCGGTGCTGGTAAGCCGGATGTGCGCCTCCTCAAATTGACACCCGTCCACAGCCCTAGAGTCTAATTAAACCACATCGTCAGCTTCGCCCTAAGCTCCTCTTCAACATGCGCACCATCCCGGAGTTGCAGCTGTGGTGTTCGTGCGGGTGACACGACCGTGTCAACCGCCGGGCGCCGCCGAGCTCTCGGCTCGCTCGCGGCCAGCCTTCCTCGATTCTTCTCCGACCCAATCGCCACCGCAGCAAGGTTCGGGGTAAGCTATCGGTCGATAAGTGCTAGGTGGCGGAGCAACTAACTGCTCCGGCTCGCGGGAAGCAGTCATGCCGCCAGCTGCGGACCGCGCGATCGCGCCTCCGTCGTGGCGGGTGGGGGCGTCTTAGTGTTTGGTCGTCGCTTAGGTGCTCTAGGCGTGTGCGAGTCTTAGTCATAGGTAGCGCCCGCGTCTCGCGGTCGCCCGGTGGGCTCTCCGGTGGCCGGCCGAGCGTCGGCTGGCCGCGCCTTTGTGTTGCCCTGTGCGCCGCCGTTGGGACCTCCCGATGTGAAGATGAGAAGTGACGGGGTGTTCGTTGCAAAGCGTGTGTCTTGTGCAATAGTGCCGCATAGCGCCTCGCGTTTTCGAGTAGCTCGGGGTGTTTTTACGCAAAAGCGCCCGTAGCCTTGCGGGCTCCTCCGCCCGCGGGCCGCGTCTCGCGGCGTGGGCAGCCCGTGTTGGGCCGTAGCCCGGCAAAAAGGCCTTTTCCTTTTCCGGCTAATTAAAAATAGCTTTTCCTTTTTAGCTTCGAGTGATGTTTGGAAAATCATATAAAATAGAATACAAGTCCAAAAATGATGAAACCAATTTTGTTAGATTCCTAAATTCATGCTCTATCTGTTGGTGTAATTAGTTGGTGCAGTTCATTTGTAGCCCGAGAGTATTTAATTACTTTTAAATGCTTTGCCTTTAATAGATTAGTTTAGGAAGTAATTTATCATGGCATTTATATGATAGTTCTTGCTCTAGAGTTTTATGCATTAGCTTCGGTAGGTTGTCATGAACCTCTAGTAATTGTTGTAGCTCTGTAGTGGCTAGTTTAATAAGGTAGATGATAAACCCTAGTTAGTTTATATATTAAAATGATTAGAAAGTAGTTGCAACCTAAGTTAGCATGAAATAATGCTTTATGAGTTTGATAGCTAGTTAACCATATTAGTCATTAGAGCTAGTTGTTAGGTTAACTCGTGGTGTTTCTTTTTTTAAGAGTTGTTGTTGCCGTTTGCTTATTGCATCATCATCGCATGCATGTAGAGAACGAGTCCGTGTTGTACCTCCCAGACGACGTCGAGTTCGAGGAGGTGATCGAAGAGTACGTGGAGGAGATTCTCGGACCGGGAGGTGTTCCCCTAGTCCCGGGAGTTTCGGGGAGCCGTGGCGGGGCGACTCGGTGACCTGCCGCCCAAGGCCCCGGTGCATAACCTATATTTTATGAACTTATGAATATCTATATGTTTGCATTTACGTTACAGAATTGTTATGGAACCCACATGCATATATATATCTATCCTATGAGTATTACTAGTATGATAGGCTCGAGTAGCCGCTCTCTGCTTAGGTTGTCGGTGGCGTGAGTAACTGCCGTTACTCACAAGTAGGAGTATACTCTACTCACATGATAATTGGTAGAAAAAGGAACATGTTGACCGGGGCGATATGGTATGGTTATTGGTGGTGTGTGACAAGTTATGTCCTGCGGCCAACGGGGCTTAATTTGGTTACACGGTTTCCCTGTCGTGCGTGTCGGGCTTAAGGACCGATCGTTGCTAAGGGTTGAAGGTTAAGTCACGGATCTCCTTATCCCAAACACATACTTGGGTATGGGCGCTTGGAAGGGTTGCTCTCTCTTGTCTTGGGTTCCGGCTTCATCCGGACCGGCCGTTTGGGGCGGGGGATGGTGGAGGTCCTTGCACCACCATTTACGGCGGGGTCGTAAGTCTTTGGGGGCTTGGAGTCCAAGTTAGGGCGGGGATCCGAGCCCCGGCGGGAGAAAGCAAGTTATTCTCGTCTGTGTCTAGGATGCGGGGGGGGTGTGTTTTGGGGTACCCACCGGGCACATTGATTCGCGAATCGCCGTTCTTGAACGGTAACGACGAGAGCCTTATTCTGGCAAACAGTAGTAAGAAAAGGGAAGATGAAAGATAGATGAAAAGAGTCGATTGCTTACCACTTGCTTGAAAGTAGTACAGGTGCTTACATAGATTGGATAGCTAATCTACTAAAAAGACGGCTAATAACATGGAAATAAGGACCCGTGCTTAGTAATGCTTTTACTGCAAAAATTAACTAAACCACCAGCCATAAAGCCTTCTGCATATCCTTGAGAGTCGGGATGTATATTTTCCCATTCGGGTAAGTCTTGCGAGTACATTGTGTACTCAGGGTTTATTTCCCCTGTTGCAGGATCAGCTTGAGGAGTAGCTCTTGTGTGGAGGATTCATCCGGTGGGCAATGCAGGCGGAATCCTTGTATCGCTTTTCCGCTAGATGTTTATTTCCATTCCGCTATTTTTTTATTTTCGCACTCTGAACTCGGTATTGTAATGAATAAATTTGAGAACTCTTGTTGTATGAAATGGACTAAGTGATGTAAGTTCCGTACTCAATGTGCATCCTGGTGAAATCGTGGAACTTCGAGTTCTCCCGTTGGGTGTGCTCGACAGAATCTGCGTGAATTAGTGGGCTCACTTAGGTACTTAGTGCCTAATGGAAGGCGAGTACCTCTGAGAGCGTATTAATTCAGGCGGTTCTGCCACAGAGAGGAAACCGGAAATTGAACTTGGTACTAATCATATCATTTCATCAGAAGAAGCCCATATACATATATATAGGGGCCCCTTGGTAGGGTGTTGAAGTTGAACTGGCCTCCTTCTATATACAACCAGAAGCAGCCCAGACATACAGGTCTATCAGTGTAGTAGCTGAATTATTAGTGGAGATGGGAAAGAGGCCGCAAGTATCAGTTTATCTTGAGTTTTTTTTGGTTAGCACTAGTAAATATGATGAGGTAACTGAGTTTTCTGCACCTGTAGTTACTTACTATTATGAAAGTTCTCTTCAGCCAGAGGTTCGGTAGTGATAGATACTATACTACTAGTTTACTTCTGGCCATGGGTCGTCTTCTCTTTGTTAACCTCTTGAGAGAGGTTCGGTAGTGCTGTAGCGCTCTGCTAGTTTACTTCTGGGCATTGTCTTCTCTGTTAACCTCTGAGTCAGAGGTAGGGATGAAAACGAAAATGATAATTTTCGATTTTTTCAATCGTTTTTGAGTTTTTTTTTATTTTCAGGTTAAAATGGAAATGATAATGGTAACCGAGAAAATAAAAATGATAATGATAAAATTAAACGGAAACGAAAGATTTCCGTGGTAATTTACCGTCGGTAATTACCGATTCAAAGGGCTTTAAACCCTAATTTATCTGTAGACTTGTTGATTTGCACACTGCACCCGCAAGTGCTATTTTATGGAAAGAAATTGTGACTTTATTTATTTTTGTCATTTGAGATAGGTCAAGTTATATGGCTCTTTTGGTGTTATACGATTTGATGTGTTTATCGTTTTTAGATATCGTTCTCATGAATTCCGATCGTTATTGATGTATTCTCCGATTGACTATAAATATCAATATCGTATTCGTTTCTGACAATACCGTATCGATTTCATTTTCAAGAAAGAAAACTGAAAATGAAAATGATTTGGCCTCCTACCGATCGTTTCTGATCGTTTTCATCCCTAGTCAGAGGTTCAGTAGTGCTGTAGCTCTGCTAGCTGCTACTTCCTTCGTCCCATGGAGTTTGTCGTTAAAAAACCGTACCCCTTTCACAAACACCTTTTTTTCTAGTGATAAACTCTATGGAACAGAGGAAGTAGTTTACTTCTGGGCACTGTCTTCTCTTTGTTTTTGGTTTAGGTTCTCTGTGACTTCCGTTTGCAAATGGAGTTGCCTCTCGTGTCGCAAAAACTAAAATAAAAGCAGTGATGTATAAGAAAATTGAGAAAATTAATCTTTATGTGGCGCTAAACAAGCGGTAAAAAGGAACCACTTTAATTTTCAGTTTAAAGATGACGACAAGAAGACCGGAGAATGGGATGGCTGGCCGCTGGCGGCGGGACGTGCACATGGCGTGCTGCATTGCATGATGAGTATTTTGGGAAGGCCTCTCCCACCACGCATCATATCGGCGCACGAACGCATGGAGATGGATGCAACGGGCCACTGTGGGGCCAGCAGGCCAATAGCCAAATAGGATAGGTTTGGTGCGACGCGACTGGCGGCACAGGACTCCCTCTTCGGAAAGCCGGCAGCGAGACCGAGACGCAACCGGTGGTGTCGTGGTGACGTGCTCTGCGGCGGGGACGGACGGACGGACGGCGGACGACGACGGGAGCAGCATCGCTGATAGCTCCCGCGGGTTTCTGTCGCACAAAAAGATGGAGAAGGGGCCGCCGGGCGGGTCACCACCGGCGATCGACCCGCACCGTCTCGTCCGCTTCTGCCGAGCCGAGAGCTGCCGTCTTGTGTGCGGTGTAGGAATAGGAATACCTCTCAATCACTTTGGGCTAGTACTACTGTGTTGTGGTTTGGAACGAACCCCTCCCGGAATTTGTAAACATCCTGGTAGCTCGCGACTCCGTCGAGCCTACGTCAGTTAGTGCAAGGCCATGATGGCCAGCTTAAGATAAAAAAAAAAAAATACTACTGTGTTGTGTCTTGCGCGCACCGTTTCGTGTTTCAGGTGACTCGTCGCTTTGGGCCTACCGGCCAGCTTCATTAGTGAATCGGTTCTTCTTTCTTCGGTCCCATAAAGCAAGTTCATCGTCAGTGAAACTGGAGTAAGCGTTCGATAGAACAACTTATCAGGAAAGATGGCAGAGAGAGAGAGAACTGGAAGAAGCTAGATATATTGTTTCGTCCAAACCAAGAAGCTATATATATTGTTTCATTCGAACCCGTTTAATTAGTAGAAGTTTAAAACAACTTTGTGAAGGGTATTGGAGAAAAAATTAGTTCAAATACCCCCTCAGTCTCCTTCAATTCTAAAGTGGAGTGGAGGAATCCAAATTAACTCTTAGGGCCTGTTTGGATGAATTACAAAGTTATACACCTGTCATTAGTTTCCACCTGTAATTTTTTGTGCACAAGAAAAAACCTCTGCAAAATTTTTCCCCTGTATACGTCGGGTTGTTGCTACTTGCTAGCAGAGCCGCCGGACGTTCTCGAGTGGAAGAACAACCGGTTCGGCTGCATGGACGATGGCACGCATGCGAACCATCAGTTGCAGACGACGAACTGCGCGACGAGCTCGCGGAAGACGGCGAACTGCGCGACGAGCTCACGGAAGACGACGACGCTATCGGGCGCCCGTCATGTTCCCGCCGCCGCCGATGGACCCCGCCTGCTGCAGCCTGCACGAAGCCGTCCATTCGCTGCGGGCCGGACGCGTCGTCCGATCCAGAGATCTGCTGGACGTCGAGCCGGAGATCTGCTGCTGGCCCGGTCGCGCCATCGATCTCACCACCACCACCACCGTCTTGATCGGGCTTGTCGATGTCGACGAGCCCGGTGACGCGGCGAGGAGGAGCACTGCGACGGCCGGCACGAGGCTCCGCTGCGGCGGGCGCGCGCGATGAGCACCGTCCGAGGTGTATCTCGTCGCCATGAGCAGCGCCGCAAGGTCTTGTGGCTGACTGCGGGGACGAGGATGCTCTCGACAATTGTCGTTTTATTTTACGGACCTCCCCAGGTGATTATTTTTTTCCGACTGTATTAGGCCAAACCGGTTGTAAATTTTGTGTGCTCACCGTTCTTCCAAACAGAATTTCAGAGGTTGCCTTGGAAAAAAATTAAGGCCTGTAATTTACAGAGGTTTTGGCCTAAAAACTGGGCTTCCAAACAGAGAGTAAGAAGTAAACCTGTCTAACTCATCTTATCCTATATGTCAATGCCATTTGTTCGTTCGGTTGTCATTATAATCACCAAATCAACATATCGCATGGCCAAAAACTAAAAACAAGTACAATAGTTAGCTTATAGCTAAATAAATATTGATATAGAAGGAGGAAAGAGATGAGAGATAAGAGCATAACTCTCATACAAATAGTAAACTGGGCACACTAGTACACAAACCATTTGTCTTGATACTAGCGTTTTATTTTACTTGGGGGTTTTACTTTAGAAACAGCTGTAGTAAAATCGACCATATTTCTACAGGCGGTTCTCTTAAGGAACCGCCCGGTAAAAATACGATTTTACTGACGGTTTTCTTAAGGAACCGCCCGGTAGAAATCGACTATTTCTACAGCGGATTTCTTAAGAAAACCGCCAAGTAAAATCGATTTCTTGGCGGTTTCTCAAGAAATCCCCTAGAAATAGTTTGAAAATAATTTTTTTGAGTTTTTCAAACTTCCTCGGATGGAGAAACTCCCAAAATAAAAGTTGTAGATCTTAAAAAGTTATGAAACTTTGTAGTTGATAACTTTTTCATTTGAAGTCATTTTTTATAGAAAACTACGATCAAAATTTTGAAATTTGAAATTCAAATTTTACAAATGACCTCGGATGGAGAAACACTCTAAATGAAAGTTGTAGATCTCAAAAAGTTATGAAACTTTGTACTTCACCACTTTTTCATTTGAATTCGTTTAGACCTTTAAATATTCAATTTTCCATTGGGTTTGTATAATATATGGGGAACAAAAATGGTATCTAGACACAAGTGAATGTGTGGTGCAGTGGTAAGTGAGGGATCGCGCGAGGCCGAGGTCACGGGTTCGAATCCCACGAACCGCGTAGCGCGCGATTTTACGCTAAAAAATGCGCGACTTACGACTTCGACAGAGGCGGGCGGGTGCCTCTTCCGGTTTCAAAATATTTTTTTGCCGTTTTAAAAAAAATATTTTGCTATTTTAAAAATATTTTTTGGGCACCGATTTTTGTTTGGCAAACAACCGCCCGGAAATTCATTTTCATCGGCCTCTCCCAATCGGGCGGTTGCAAAAACGCCAAAGTTAAAAAGAGAACCACCAGTGGCAACCTTCTATGTACTAGTGGCCTGAAAGCATATGCAGTGATAGTCATATCCTATATATTAAGTGAAAGTGAGGAGGATTAAAAGAGAGAAGATGGGACATGTTTAAAAATAACAATAAAAAAAGTTTTTTATAGACAAATAAGAGATTACTATTATATGATTTGACTCTTACAACTTAGCTAATAGCCAAACATTTAGAACTTACTCTGTTATTATCTCTACTCTAAAATACGTGACACACGCATCAAAAGTTATCCTTTCTTTTTTTTTGAGATTTAGGGCGCCTTTGGTTCTAAGGTGAAATACGGGTGAAACGAAGGGAACGATTCCTACGGGATAGGGCGTCATCATTCCTTCTATTTACTAGTGGCCTGAAAGCATATTCCTCCGGAGTGATAGTCATATCCTATATATTAAGTGAAAGTGAGGAAGATTAAAAGAGAGAAGATGGGACATGTTTAAAAATAACAATAAAAAAGTTTTTTATAGACAAATACAAGAGATTACTATTATATGATTTGACTCTTACAACTTAGCTAATAGCCAAACATTTAGAACTTACTCTGTTATTATCTCTACTCTAAAATACGTGACACACGCATCAAAAGTTATCCTTCCTTTTTTTTGAGATTTAAATTTAAAGTTACCCCTGATACTGCTCAGAGTCACAGTCTAGAGACTAGACAAACGAGGAGCAGTGGGGGGCTTTCCTTTTTAGCGGACTGGGCCAGCTGTATATGAAGCGGGCCGTCAAGTCAAGTCGACGACACTTTCGCTCGATAAGTAGTGGATCTTTCTTTTATCACAAGTGGATCTTTAATTGTTTCGTCAAGTGGATCTACAGAAACCCAAAAAGAAATGAATCAGTGGAAAACACGTCTTGCAAGTTGTGGGCTGGATTATCATCACATGCTGAAGTCAGCAGCGAAAAGCACGTGCTGACGTCGGGGCTAGCTCTTTAAGTAACAAGTGGATTGCATCGGTTAATGCATAGGAACTCAGCAAACTAGACCCACCACATGCATACGGCCTCAAGATGGCGACAATATAATGCAGCTTAAATCTCTACTATATATACACATGACGATATAGATGGGCCCACTTTACTTGCAAATGCAAATTCGGGTCTCCGTCTCGGTCGCCAATTTGGAGTAAACAAGCTCGATCCATTACCTCGGAAATGGTCAGATGGCTCTGAATCCTGTGATGTGTGAGTTACCATCACAGGATAGCAAAAATAAATGACCCCAGAGGTCTAGCTCGACTCCCATCGTACATCGCGAGAGTTAAAAATAGAGGATGAATAGCCATGGAAGTGCTGTGCTAGCTATAAATACACACTCAGCTCTCGGTGTCCATTCCAAAATCCATATTCACTGCATCTCACAACAACCACCTACAAGCACAATGTACATGCATATCGGCAGTGCGTGCGCGGTGCTAGGGGCAGCCATGGCGACGACGCCCAAATGGGTTCAGTGGCAGCCGTCCGCGCCGGCGGGGTACACGCCGGTGAGATGTTCCTCGTTGCCCGAGGGACCGCCGCTGCCGCAGCCGCCGCCTATACGGCGGTCGGCGAACTACCAACCCAATAGTTGGAACTACGGTTACATGGAGTCATTAGCGGCTGGGAACAAGCGTGATCATAGGCTGGTAAGGTTTGACTTTATTTATGTGAAAAAGAATATAATTTTAGATGTATTTTTATGCCTACTGTCTATAACAAAACCAATATATAAGAAAAAAATAGTAGTAATATTTATGATGCTAAATAAGTATGTTGTATCATAACATATTTAGTTAAATTTAAGATATTGAATTGATATTGTTCTAAAATTATATTTTTTATAGATGGAAGAAGTATAACTCAGACATATTATCACTTTCCATTCTTGTTTCTCGTTAAGAAAGATAAAAAAAATTATCTTATGTACTTATTAATATCTTCTAGGCAATAAATCCACATAAAGCACAATTTAGATATAATATTTTGATCCATTTAAACTTGTTTGCCTACCGTATTAGAATACATTTGATGAAATTTTACGTTTTACTAAATGCAAGGTGATGTTTCATTGTATTCCATATAAAACACATGCTTAACTAGTAATAACAATTCAATATAGTTATTAATATTTTATCGTATCAAGCTTATTGAACGATACAACTACTGTACATCGACTTTTCTTTTACTCTAAATGGTACACTACCACAAAATAGGATTTTAGAGACATGCCTTTTTTATTTTCAAAAGGTGGGTTCAAATTTTACGTGTCTACCCGTATCTTAAAACTGATTTATGGAAATAACCGTTTTAGTTATAAGCCCGTTAACATAGTCATATGTATAAGCTAGATCGTTTTCTCGTCTCACTTTTATCTGCCTCCATTGACCGTTGCCTCTAATTCCTCCCTCTCTCACACACACCCACCCACCCACACACCTTATCGCCACCCTCTCCCCACTCCCTCATCGCGGCAGGCGGAGTGTGTGAGGCTTGCGGCAGTGCTTGTATGATGTGCGGCCAACGAGGCTCCAATGGCGGATTCGACAGACTCTCAGGGGTGAAGCTCCACCGGCAACCATGCTCCTGGCCGGGCTCCACCAGCGGTGGTGCTAGGGGGCGAGCCCCGCCAGTAGACATGATTGCCTACTAGATAATCCAGCTAGCCTAGTTCCACCACCATGAAGATCAACTATCCACCCAAGCTCTTTTTGCCACCACGAAAGCCCTCATCCTCCCTCTCCCCTTTTGTTCAACCATGTCGCCACCGCCTATGAACCTAGTTCTATCACCCTTCAGGGCTAAGCAAAAGAGGGGCTAGGCCATTGAAAGAGGGAGGGATACATATGATCCCTTGTCAGCCAGTTCTCATCACACCCTCCTTCAACTTTTTTTGTTCGTTCGGTGTTTCACCGTGAGCCCACATATCTTTCTGTTGCACTTTCCAAAGCCACCCCAACATCATCGTTCATCTCTAGGCATGCCTTCTCTAGCAGCGAGCCCAAGTGATGAAGCTAGAGCAAAATCAAGGAGTTGCACTTACTTTGCAGATACATATTCTTTTGTCATATTGGGTGCATATAAGGTGAAAAATTAGTCAAATACACTGGTTTACATTTTTTTTTTTTTTTTGTGCGCCCCCCTAACTATACTATACCTTTGCCCATGGCGAGCCCTTGGCTACTCGCAGCGGCGGGAGCTTCATTGGCACGGGGACATAGAGGTCGTGAGAGAGAAGAGAGAAGGGGGGACCCACCTATGAGTGGGATAGAGAGGAAGACTAGATAACTGTTATAAAGACCCACAATTTCATGTTAGCAGAAAAAAATGTATTCTAAAGCACTTTGTACCAGCTCAAGGTTATGCTTAGTCTAGTTTTGATAATTATAGAATGGTACTCGATTTTGTAGTTTAGAGTTGAAAATCTGACTCTTGTGTAAGTTAGAGCTAGAAGAATGCACTTTTCCTAGTCAAATGTGAAGACATATTGTCTACTCGGTGTGGCACTATCCTCAAGCCTCAGCTGCATTACCTGAATTGAAGTCATGTATGTTGCTACTATGCCCTGTAATTTTTTAATTCTTGTGTGCAGGAGTACCTATCTAGCTTCGACAAGTTAAAGCTTCGCCTAAGGCATCTACTCGTCCAGGAAGCAGAACTACTGCCGAAGCTTAAAGCCATTGACACAGTTCAACGGCTCGGTGTTGCCTACCATTTTGACGACGAGATCAGTGCCATACTCAACTCCGTGTCAACGGATAGACAAGACATCGATCGCATGGACCATGTTCATCTCATGACCTTATCATTTAGATTGCTTAGACAGAACAATTATCCCGTTTCTCCAGGTAACCAAATTTAGAAAACAGGCTTCATCCCATCGACGTAAGGACGCAAAGCATATCGTTTTAACCTTCTGTAGCATTTGGCCCACATGTGGCCTGTATTTCCCTTCATAATTGCTGGAGTACCAACTGATTTCTAAGCAAATTTAACTGACAAACAAAAACGATTGCAACAGAACTACTATTGCGAAGCCTGAAGGATGGAAGAGATAACTTCAAGAAAACGCTTCAGAAAGATACAGAGGGTCTTCTTTCCCTCTACGAGGCTTCACATCTTGCATTCGAAGGCGAACATCTCCTGGGTGAAGCACGGGTGTTTTCTACAGAGGCTTTAAAAAGGCTCATCGTGCCGTCCATGCAGCCACATCTAAGGAGCTCTGTGGATAATGCTTTAGCCCTCCCACTGCACTGGGCGGCCCCACGGTTGCAAGCGAGATGGTTCATCACCCACTATTCAAGAGATAGTCAAGCAGATCTGTCGTTGCTTCATTTTGCCATGCTTGACTTCAACAATGTGCAGAAATTACACCAGCAAGAACTTTCAAGGATAACACGGTAATATAAGAAGGGATCCCATAAGAAATACTAATGGCTGCATTTATATACCATGTCAATCAATTTCTAGGAGGATCTCGATCTTATTATACAATATATATATAAATGTTGTGCTGATGTTGTATCCATTTTTTTTTAGCTGGTGGAGGAACGCTAATCTGAGTGAAAGTCTGCCATTTGCGAGGGATCGTCTGATGGAGTGCTTCTATTTTGCTACCGGTGTTGCTCCTGAACCTAGTCAAGAGGCATGTCGAGAAGTGGTCGCTAAAACTTTTGCTCTGATTGTGCTCTTAGACGATATCTACGATATCTACGGAACCCTGGATGAGCTTGTAATGTTCACCGACGCCATTAAAAGGTAAGCTTTGAAATGCACGTACCTTGAAGCTGGAGCCAATAAAGTTGACTACAACAAATATTATTGTAGTACTAAAACCAATGTCATAATGTATTACAACATGAATAAGCAATAAATATTTCTCCACAGCTGGGAGACATCCGCAAGCGAACAACTCCCTGAGTATATGAAAGCAATTTACCTCACTATCGTCAGCACATCAAATGAGGTGGCTGAGCATGTGCTTAGGCAAGAAGGATGCGACGCGAGGTTTCTTCTTAAGAAAGCGGTAAGTACAAGCCACAAGTAGACAAATACTGTCATTCTTTGGTTGATAAAATACAATGACAGATTACGAATGACGAAGCTAACACATACAACTACTTACTGTTGTTTCAGTGGCATGACCTCTGCAAGGCATTCCTAATGGAAGCAAAGTGGCATTACAGCAATAACAAACCAACCCTCCATGAGTATTTGGAGAACGGATGGATATCTGTCTCTGGGCCATTGATGTTAATTCATGCTTTCCTCATGATCGAGAAGAAGGGTGTTACCCCGAACTCCATACAACGACTTCAGAGTTGTTATCCAAAATTGGTACAGATGGTATCCAAAATATTTCGCCTTTGCAACGACTCCGCAACACATTCTGTAAGAACACCGTTTATTCTTACACTAAATTTGTTAGATCCAAAATATAACGACGCTCCCAACCTATGTGAATTGGGATGGACTAGAGGGAGTGCAGCCAAACAAACCATCGTTGAGATTTATTTCCTGCACCTAAATGTAGGAAGAGCTGAAGAGAGGAGATGCGCCATCTTCTATAGCCATTTACATGTCAGAGAACAGAGCCACGGAGCATGACGCTCGCAAGGCCATGAGAGATCTGACCATGGAGACCTGGAAAATGGTCAACCAGGACGCATTCAGTAACTGTGGATTCACTCTTTCTTTTGCAAATGCTTGTGTGAATATGGCGCGCATCTCCCACTGCATCTACCGGGGAGGAGATGGTATTAGTGCACCAGATGATGCCAGAAGGCTGGAAATCAAGGAGCTGTTCTTGGAGCCATTCAAATTTCAAAGTGGAGAATTGAAGGTGAATGCAGCTTGCTAATTAATTGCCCCACTCAGTCCACCGAGACATTGTGTTTCAAAATTAGAATGGTGTAAAAGTGCATTCCATGCGTTTCAGTAAATCATATGTATTTCAACCACCTTTACATTTATTTGTTTTGAAGCCTATGCCTCTGAAAGCATTGCTGTGTACCAAATCATTTGAATTTCTATCATTTAGCTTAGTCATAAGGATAGGCAGAGAGCTAGAAATACCCCCAAGGCAATTTTTTCTCAGATACGGAATACTTCAACGCCTGTCGTCTGATAAACATTCGTCTGCTGCATCTCTATTGGATCGGACTGACTCTGTGAGATGAGAGAGCTTTTATCGAGCCTTTGGGCCCAAAGCTATCCGGCCTATCTGTCCGTCTGATAAACATTCAGTCGTTGCTTTCATGTTTTGTACGCATTGGGCCCAAAGCTATCCGGCCTATCTGTTTATCATGGGTTCGCTACTTTTGTTCAACAGATATAGCTCCGAGCAGACAAAGCAGATGAAAAATGGGGATAATAAATAAACTAGGAAAATCATTCGTCCACGCTCTTGCAACTGCAACAGACTAGCACGATGCTGACTGAGCCTTCCTGCCGAAGCGAAAGATCACGTCAAATTCAAAACGCGGCTAGAAACGCGCACTGAAGCGTGCGTTCTTTTCTTTTCGCGGACCGCGCGCGCGGCTCGACTCGACGTGGTAAACCAGAGCCACAGTACTACTATTAGTAGCGCTGCAAACTCTCGTGGAGGGAAACGGAAGAAGCGGAAGAAGATTTCGTGTCCCGGGGGGCGTCGAGGGCTTTTTATTTAAAACTTGCGCGTGGTCGGCGATCCACCGAAATCTTGACACGACACACAACCGAACCCATCTGCGGGACGTACACCATGATCAGGCGACCCCACCGGATAGTGACGCAGGACCTCCACAACAAAATCATGAGCCGTGTTAGGTCCACGCAAGCAAATCCTCGACTTCGGTAGCGTGCTCCTTGGTTACTCTTGGCAAAATGCCAAACGAGTTCCAGTTCCAGACGTGGGTGAAAATGAAATGGAAGGAACAAAACCCGCCGGGAGGAAAGAACACTCGGTAAGCACCATCGCCGAGACCGAGACGCGGTTGCAGAGAAGTAGTGGAGCAAACAAACCGGCCAACCAACGCGGAGCCCCAACCACCACGCCTACCCCATCCATCCTCTCCTGAACCTGCTGAACAGCTGAAGTCACCGCGATGACTCGAGTCCCCGTCCGCCCGACCTGGTCGTCTCCTCTCCTTCGCCGGATTGCCCCACCAACATGTTTTTTTACCATCGCCATCGCTTTGCTTTGTTTAGCTGCCATTATTGGGACTTGGGAGCGCCACCGCCGGTGGTGGCCACGGAACCGGGTCTCCGGTGGTTAACCACAAGCGTCCAAGCGTCAGCGCGCGGACCTGGCGTCGGCTGGCCTGGCTGGCCGCGCGGCATGCGGGGACTGGAGGGGAGGTCTGGTCTGGAGCAATCAAAATCTCGCGGCCCATACGCGCCGCGGACACACACAAACACGCCCCACACCCGCCCGCGCCGCCCGCCCACCTCTCTCTCGGTTCCTGCGCTGCGCCCGCGGGCACGTTTCCAGTTCGACCCGAGCCAGAGCCCCCGGGCACGGCAGTTTCCATTTGCTGCTGCGCGGCGCTCCTCCTCCTCCTCCTGCACTTCCCCTCCCCCGAATTCGAGCCGGAGGGCCGGAGAGTAGATCTGCGGCGGCGGCGACCGGAGGATGGCCGTCAACTGGGAGCTGAAGGGCTGCTGCGACCACGACCAGAGGATCTTCATCGCCGCCGTCGGCGTCTCCACCGTCGTCATCCTCCTCGTGAGTACCACCTACCCGACGCCTCCTCATTTGCTCTCGGTCTCTCTCTCTCTGGCTGTATGATTCTCCAGGGAGGGGCTTCCTGACTCACCGTGGCGTGTGCGGGGTTTTTTTTTGCAGCTCTGGAGGACGTTCCTGCTCACGCCGTTCAAGCTCATCACCGTCTTCCTACACGAGACCAGCCACGCGCTCGCCTGCAAGCTCACCTGCGGCGATGTAAGCCATAAACCCTTACTCGTTCCGGCACTCGCTTTGGGAGGGAAAAAAATTCAGCTGCGCTGTGATGGTGACGCATTGAAATTTGGGTACCGGCGAGCGAAGTCCGATTTTAGTCTCCGAAAAATGGGGGCGGATAGGTTTGTCCATCATTTTGTGCTGGTGGGTAGGAAAAGTAGGCGCCTTATCAGTGGGGATCATGGATTCCATATCCCATAATGCGGACGCGCTTTTTATACCCTTTGCTTTGCTGTTCACCGGAGCAGAATATACCGTGCACCTTTGCAATTCCTCTGCAGGAAGGGATTTTATTTCATTTCATCAAGGACTGCAGCCCTGGATTAGTTGCTGGGGTTGCTTTTTTTTCTCATATCTGCAAGTGCCTCTTGACTCCTGCTGCAGTTGTACTGTTCTTCAGCGTTCAAGTCCGCAAAATGTGCACTCCTTGGCATTCTGATATGCTCCCCCAGCCACACCTGGTAATGCAAACCAGCAATGGCTCTTTGTTAAGGGACCTTAGAACACAGTGTGCAGTGTAAACGGGAAGTAACACATGCTTCTGGAGTCCGCAGTTATGTAGACAACCACATGTGTGAAACCATTGGAGGTGAATCCCATTGATTTATACTAAAGGAGTAGCAAACACTTGCTTGTGGTATGTTTATTGCATTGCATAATGCATGGGCGGAGCAAAATTCTTTGCCTTTGCTTCTTTCCTTTTCTCCCCATGTTAATCAGGTGCTCTGATGTAGGGGGTACAGTTAATTGTTAGCTAAGCTTCCTTGATTGCATCTTTAATTTAAACTTTAGTTTTAAAATAAACTCGGTCTACCTTTCTAAAATGTAGTATTTTGATGTACATGGAGTTGGAAAGGGCCTATTTGGTTTGCTCCCCGCGGGAGCTGCCTGGCCCAGGCAGCGCTCAGGCGTTCCACTTTGGATCCCTGGGCTAGGAACAGATGCCTGGCAGGGCGAGAACCAAACAGTAACCCTTCCCATGCCAAACAAATTAATAATTGGATACCCCTGATTCTGATTGTACCTGAGGACAACCCTGTGTGATGAACTGTTTCAGACATTTCAGTCTGATATGCTTATCTGGGTCTATACTTTTTTGTTGTAAAATTTATTGGTATGCCTTTAAAAAGCAAGGTGTTTTGATTTTGACAGGATTTTGCCTTTTGATTCACATGGAGTTTGGCATTTTGTGCATTGCTTAGACATAATATTTTGGCTAGCTTCTGCCAACTTACCATATCAAGACATTGTATCTACTCAATGTTGATGCCAGATATCGCCTCAAACATTCATTAGGCATATTATTGATTTCAAATTGATTGGCTTCTTCAGGTAGAAGGCATGCAGGTCCATGCGAATGAGGGTGGTGTTACTCAAACTCGGGGTGGCATATATTGGATAATCTTGCCCGCTGGATGTAAATCACTTGTTCCTCCCATCCTTCTTTCTTATATGATTGGTCACAAGAATGCGAACAAAAAAGACGCAATATCTTATTTTCTTTTACTCAGCAAGTCAGCCTCCTACTTTTTGTGCTCTCTGATATTTATTTTACTGCATGAGATCTAAATTTTAAACCTAATTGCCAAAAAATAAAATTATGATGAATTTATTCTTGGGACTCATCTGTTTGAGTAACCTTGCCTAGTTCTTTTTAAGTAACCTTACATTCTATTAACATCTTCTAAACATCTAACCATGAAAAACCATCTCTATGCAATAGATTTGTTCTTATCATCCCTCTAAATTTTATGTTCCCTTGTTCAAGCAATTTGCCTTTGGTCCTTTTTGTGATGCTAATGTTTTGTTTTGAATTGCAGATCTGGGTTCATCGTTTTGGGGAATGGTCTTCATACTTGCATCCACAAATCTCCTCACTACAAGAATTGCAGCGGGTTGTTTCATACTTGCATTGTTTATTGTTCTTTTTGTTGCAGACAATGTAAGTTCACTATTATTTATTTATTTATTTATTTATTTATTTTGCAACTTAATGACTTCATTTGTGTTTCCCACTCGTGTGTACAATTATCATGATCATTTAGCTAAGCGTTATTATCCGTTGTTTGAATTGTGCAGTGGTTTCTTCGCTGGCTCTGCCTTGGTATGCATCAACATGACTTGGACTCCATTTAAATTTTTACTCTGCAGGATGCCACTTACGATATTGTTATCCAGGATTCATTGCGTTCATTGCTGTTGTTTGGGTCATACAAGAATTTACATCTTTCCATAGTCTGAAATATGTGATCTTATTCATAGGTGAGACTGAAGACATCTTACAATCATGTTCTCTTTATTTTAATTTCTGGAATGCGAATTATATGGTTGAAAATTAATGTCTATGTTTATTTATGTTCAACAGGTGTGATGAACAGCTTATTTTCAGTTTATGGTAAGAAACAAAAAGCCTTTTCCTTGTTATTCCATGTTAGAATAATCCATGAGTTACTATCTTCTGAATGAAATGTTCTCAAATTGTATAGATATTTATGATGACTTGATATCCCGAAGAGTTCACACAAGTGATGCTGAGAAGTTTGCTGAAATCTGCCCTTGCCCTTGCAATGGTTTTGCATGGGGTGTTATATGGTCTGCTCCCAGTTTCAATAGTTATTTTTCTCTCTATGCCTTGATGTTGTATCAAGATAATGCTGATGGTAAAGGCACAAATGCTAACATTTGCTGTTCTTTCTTTCAGGGGATTCATCTCGTTTATCTTTCTCTGTGCTTCAATATACCTTGGACTGGTCATATTGTCTTGAGGTGATTCCTACTACATTTATTCTCCTTGTGTTGATATGGCAATTCACTGTTGCACTGCAACACAGAACACAATCACACAGGTGCTACTAACTTAGTTGTTAGGAAGATGTGTCACAGAACTAAAAAAATCTTTACAGGATTTACTGGACGGTATGAAACTAGGAATGTCTGCCTTGTGCATAGTAAAATTGTGAAACAGTACTTCCCTCACTGGTGAAAAAGACAAGTGTCTAGGGAAATGGGGCACGACTAGTTCAGTCACACAATCCTTTAATTTCAATGGCCTTCGATCTGAAGACTGATCTGATCATGTACTATTATCTTTCTAACAATATTTTTGTTGATTAATTGGCACGGTTGCAGCCCTACCCTTTTTCCACATTTGATTTATATAAGCTCATACTTACTCTAATTGGCCTTTTCAGGATTCAACGTGCAAGCCATTTCGATCTGACAACCAACTCTGATTGGCTTTTTCAGCGTTTTCCTTGTTCTAGATTTTGGTTCAAACTTATAAGGTTCTGGTGGTTGTACAGTATACATGTAGGGTAAACATGTATATCCATTGGAGTTAAATTGGTGGGGATTATTCATGTGATTCTTCGATTTTAGTGATTCTATAGATACTGTTTTGCTTACAAGTTGTAGCCTCTTCTATTTTATATACTTGTATATCTTATTACCTTTGCCTTATTGCTCTGATTTTAGTGGTTCTATAGATACCGTTTTGCTTACAAGTCGTAGCCTCTTCTATTTATAAACCTGTATATCTTATTACCTTTGCCTTATTGCTCATTTAACCAGTTCAAAACATATTCAGGAATGCAACATTGTGCATTTTAACTGGTATTGCAATGATTGACGGGCTGATTTGCTACCACTAGCAAGTCTAACAGGGGTTAGTGCCCGGTGCAGTTTAGTTTATCCTGGTGCTTTGAGGCCCTCTAATCCACTCTTTTTGACGGATGGAACTGTCTCGTGTTAACTAACTCTAGACCTTGTCGCCATGTTGGTTCGAAGCAAAATATTGGTAGTTGGGCTGCTGTTGCAAATTGCTGGAAGCCTCGCTGCTGTACAGTAAGGTGAGTGGCTTTATTGCATTCCCGCCAGGGAAGGGCGTCTTGTGCTCCCGGTACCCGGAGCTTCGCTGCATCACCTAACGTGCTCAGTTGTCGCTGTCCGGGATCCGGACTTCCAGACGATGAGACTGAAGTTAGATGATGCGTAACAGCATATAGTATGCTAAAATAAAAGTTGCTTGTCCCGGCACCTTTTTTGCCGGTAATGTTAATGGTCCTACAAGCGGATATTAATTCACTAGTTTCTCATCTGAGTTCGTGTAATGAAAAACTGTTGTGGGAAGCATATTACGCGAAGATTTAGTGTTAGCCCTGATCAGAGTCCGCTGCTTCTTGGTAGACACCCTTGCTTGTACTCGAAACACATGAAGAGTCATGCTCGCTTTCTCTGCTTCCAGTTCTGAAGCAAGTGACACAGGGGTGAAACCGCCACGGTGGGGAAGCGGCAGCAGGTGGCGCGGGCCCGAGGGGAGGACGAAACGAAACGACCTGTTAGAAACAACAAAAAGAAAGCATCAGGCGCTTCCTGATTCCCTTGCTCGCCACAAGTGCCAAGCCCACAACGACACGGCACGGGTGCCCGCGCCCATGACCTGATCAGTGATCACCTGAGTAGTATCTGATGAGTGCGCGTGCACGGTGCACCTCGCCTCCCCCATGGCATTGCAATTGAGCAGCAGATCAGACGGCGCCGGGAGCTGAGCGAGGAGTACGTATCTGATTGCAATCGTCCCATCCATCGCTGGTCACATCATCCGGTGTCATGTCTCGTACGCTCGCCATTCCAAGGCCACGCTCGCGTGGTGCGGATGCGCCGCTGCTTTCTTCTCCGGGCAAAGCTCAACAAAGCTGTGCCTGAGACGGCTGAGCCCTCCCTTGCCGTGACGGTGACCTCCATACTCTTGCCTTTATAGGAGAGAGAGTGTGTGTGGACGTATGCAGGAGTAGTATATGCTTCGCTTAATTAAGGGATTTTCGTCTAGAAATTTTGCAATAATATGGCGTCGGGTACAGGAATTGCAGCCGCAGTCAGATTAGGCCGATGTGTCGATGAATTCGGCTGTACGTGCCGCGCCAACGTTGTGAGCTTCCATGCGACGCAAAGACGGAGGGGATTGTCACGTGTATGATTGATGCCCGCCCGGGAATGTCGGCCGAAACCCGCAGCTCACGGCACTGTCAACTTCGGCGTGCAATATACTACTATTCCGTGGCGGCCGTGTCGTGTCCCGCCACGTGATAATGCCAAGCGTAACATACTCCTACTATCTCCTCTCAGCTCCTTGGCTCCTTCCTCGCTTTGCCGTTCAATTCGCGACGGGCAAGGGGTTTATTTCCCTTAAAAAATTTCGTTCCATCACATCGAATCTTGATACGTGCACTAAAAATTAACTAATTATGTAGATTCGACTATTTTTGTGAGACAAATATTTCAATCCTAATCGGTCTATAATTTGATAATATATTATGCTACAGTAAATATGTGCTATGTGTGCTTAGATGCAACATGTAAGAGTTAATTATTATATCTAACCATCAAAATAGGAGAGCTAATAGAGAGACTAATTACTAATTCGGACACTCAAAATTTCGTATTATAATGGTTGTTAGTCTGCTAATTGGTTAAAGAAAACCTCGGCTATTATTCCATGTATCTAACAGAACCTCGCTTAGCTATTAGCTAGGTAACAATTCACTTTAACTAGTGAACAATTAGCCATTTCTTAATAAAATTCTTGTACTGCAGGGGCTGCGGCCCCTCCAAATTATTCAAAAAAAGCAATTAGTTATGTCGCATGCAAACATGTTCATTATGTTACTAAATAAATATTTATGGTACTAAATAAATACTATTAAATAAATTATAAATTATATTTTATATAATAAACTAATTTAGAATGATAAATTTAAATACCATTCACTAGAAATTTAATAGAATATGAATCGCCTTACGTAGACGTAGTACGTACTAGTATATTGGTGTGCGGCATGCACAACAAATTGTGCGTGTTTTATACGAGGATTTAATTAGTGTGCTGTGTGCATGTGCCAATGTGCGCGGCTGGCTGCTCCTCCCCGGTACCACTAGTCCACTCGCTACATTTCTCCTTTTTTTTTTTTTTTTTTTTTTTTGCGTCTCAATGCTTCCATTCATTCATTCAGAGGCATCAGGGTTACAGTCAGCAATCAACAGGCCAGCGACACAGGGAGGAGCGTTCTGCCACTCGCCCTCCATGCTGTCTCCTGAGACTTGCTTTGCTAAAGTGTGAGCTACATGATTACAAGATCTGCTAGCATAAATCAATTTAAACTCAGCAAAATGCATAGATAAAATACTAACGTCCCTGATGATTGGTGTCACCGCTGATCTTTGAGAGGCCCCTGCTTGCCATATCTTGAGCAGCTCCTGGCTATCAGTTTCAATAATAAGCTTCTGGGTACCCTTCGCCTGCGCAAATATAGCTCCGTCTCGGACTGCTAATGCTTCCATGGTGAGGGCATCGAGACCATACCGGTACCAGGATGCTCGACCTCCCATGAACGTTCCAGCTGCATCTCTCAGCACCACGCCTGTAGCTCCCTCACTTCTCCTCGGATTAAAGGCTCCATCAACATTGCACTTGACCCAGCCTTCTTGTGGTGGACACCAAACTGGCATCGGTTTCCTCTGTGTTACTGGCTTGGCCGGTTTGCAGATATGCCAGAGATCCATGGCTGTATCAATACACCACTGAACTGTTTTTACAATTGGCAGATTCTCATCCCCATGTCGCCGTTTGTTCCTCTGTGACCACAGTGAGTACATGCCAATGATGAAGATACTGCGATTTCGTTCATTGCAGACCTCATTCCTCATGAGATCACTTGCCCAGTCTGTGTGATGGAGCCGAGGTAGCTTAGCTCCAGTCATCACCTTCAGTTGTCGCCAGAACACTCTCGCCACCATGCAGTCCATGAGTACATGACTGATTGATTCACTCGCAGCACCACAACACTCGCAAAATGTTGTCGGTTCAATGTGTCGTTTATTGAGAATTTCCTTCGCTGGTAAGAACTCGTGTAGAACCCGCCACCAAAAAATTTTCACCTTTGGAGGAACAACCAGCTTCCAGATTTTACTCCATGTGTCATCTCCTGAAACTCCAGCCCCTACCGGAACAGGCCGTGTCAAGGACACCAATTTCCGATAGGCTGATTTCACAGTATATTCTCCATGCTTTTCAGCTTCCCATGCCCACCAATCCTCATCCTGTGGCCGGATCGGTATTCTCATAATAGCTTGAGCATCGACTGGCACAAAGATCTCTTGAAGCAATTGTTCATTCCACTGCCCACTCTCAGTCATCAGATCAGAAACCATAGTCACATCCTCGTCCTTCCCCGGTGTGATTGGTCGAGCATCAAAATGTTGTGGGATCCACCTATCCCGCCAAATATGGGTCGATTCTCCATTACCAATTCTCCTAATCATGCCTTTCTGCACAATCTCACGTCCAGCTAAGATGGAGCGCCAAGTATGGCTAGCATGACGTTTCCTTGTGCAGTTCAGAAACTCCCCATCATGAAAGTACCGACCTTTTAGAACTCTGGTGCAGAGGCTATCCGGTCTTGTGGAGAGGCGCCAACCCCAAGTTACCCAAAGATAGCCTTGTTGAAAAGGTTCAGTCCCGAAAGCCCATTCCTCCTTCGGACTTGTGTCTAGTCAACTCTTCCCACCGGCCAATGGATCATGTGGTCGTCCCCCCGAGCCGCCCCCCCCAGTAATTTGCAATGGATGATCTCATCTTCCTGCAGGTGGTTTTGGACAATAGAAAGCAACTCATCGAATAGGTGGGGATGGCTTGCGCCACTGATTTTAGGAGTACTTCTCTGCCTGCATTGCTTGCTGCTCTGCCACTCCAAGTACCGATGACACCTTTGATCCTTGTTGGCAAGAACTCAAATGTTTCAGAAGTTGATCGCCCCATAGCTGTAGGTAAGCCAAGGTACTTGTCAGATAATGCTTCTATCTCAATACTTAGTTCTCTTCGGACATCTGCCTTGACATCTTCCGGGCAATTTTTGCTGAAGAACACAGCTGATTTGTCTCGGTTCACCTGCTGTCCTGAGCCTCGACTGTATATGTCCAAGATTTCCTGAAGTCTTGCAGCCCCCCTTTGCGACGCTTCTGAGAAAACGATACAATCATCCGCAAAGAGTAGGTGTGATATCCATGGAGCGTGGACACCCACGCGAACCCCTCTGGATAAAAACACTGGACCAAAAGATTTCAGTAGCGATGACAACCCTTCCGCACAGAGTAGGAAAAGGTATGGCGAGATGGGATCCCCCTGCCTAATTCCTCTCGTGGGGCTGAACGTACTTGACAACATACCATTTACTTTTATTGAGAAGGATACTGAAGTAACACATTTCATCACCAAAGCAACAAAGCTCTCATGGAAACCGAGCTTCAACATGATTAGCCTCAAGTACTCCCACTCAACTCGATCATATGCTTTTGCCATGTCTAACTTAACCGCACAGGCACCTGTTTTCCCTTTCTTCCTCTTCAAATAGTGGGTACACTCGTATGCAATTAGGACATTGTCAGTTATGAGTCGCCCCGGCACAAAAGCACTTTGCTCCTCAGCCACCACTTCATCTAGAAGCGGTCGGAGCCGATTCACAAGCACCTTTGAACATATTTTATAGACCACATTGCATAACGAAATGGGTCTAAATTGCTTCATCTCCTGGGGGTTTTTCACCTTTGGAATGAGGACAATGGTGGTGTTGTTGATCGTTGGCGGCATGTCACCACCATTCAAGAAACTCAGCACTGCTGCTGTGATGCCTGGGCCAATTGTATTCCAATGAAACTGATAGAAGCCCGCAGTCAGCCCGTCGGGTCCCGGAGCTTTGTTAGGGCCCATAGCTAACACGGCATGACGCACTTCCTCCTCAGAGAAGGGCTTCAGGAGCCCATCATTCATAGCCGGTGTGACCTTACTTGGGACTCGGTCAAGGATAGGTCCTGGATCTAATGCTTCCTGGCGAGTGAACAAGTTGAAGTAGAACTCCAACGCTGTGTTCTCCAAGCCTTCCTGCGTGGTTACCATGGAACCGTCTTCCCTTCGCAATGCAGCAATGCGATTGGACCGAGCTCTCTCCTTTGATTTGGCCTGGAAGAATGCAGTGTTCCGGTCACCCTCCTTTAACCACTCAAAATTTCGTATTATAATGGTTGTTAGTCTGCTAATTGGTTAAAGAAAACCTCGGCTATTATTCCATGTATCTAACAGAACCTCGCTTAGCTATTAGCTAGGTAACAATTCACTTTAACTAGTGAACAATTAGCCATTTCTTAATAAAATTCTTGTACTGCAGGGGCTGCGGCCCCTCCAAATTATTCAAAAAAAGCAATTAGTTATGTCGCATGCAAACATGTTCATTATGTTACTAAATAAATATTTATGGTACTAAATAAATACTATTAAATAAATTATAAATTATATTTTATATAATAAACTAATTTAGAATGATAAATTTAAATACCATTCACTAGAAATTTAATAGAATATGAATCGCCTTACGTAGACGTAGTACGTACTAGTATATTGGTGTGCGGCATGCACAACAAATTGTGCGTGTTTTATACGAGGATTTAATTAGTGTGCTGTGTGCATGTGCCAATGTGCGCGGCTGGCTGCTCCTCCCCGGTACCACTAGTCCACTCGCTACATTTCTCCTCTCCACGGCTGTTCACCGTTTTTTTGGTGCCGTACAGTACGAGTACCTCGTCACGAGACCGTAATTCAAGGGAGGAATGGGCGCTGTCGTGTACGAAAATCCCTGGAGGCCTGCCTCTCTGTCTCTCGGCCTCTGGTACTGCAGGGCCCCCAGCTGGCAGCATGCGAACGAATGCGATGTTTGGTGAACGGCCTGACGAGGAGGAATCTCGTTGACTCTAGGCGGCCTTCATGTCATGTCCCCGTCCGTCGGCCGCACCGGGACACTGCTCCGTCTCGTCTCGGCTCTCGTTTTCTTTGCTCACTTTGTACAGTACCCATGCCGATCCTAGTGCTGTAGCAATAATAGTTGGAGAAGGCCCGCGAGTTGTTTTGTAGCGTCATCTATCTGCGAGTCGACCCGACACGGGCAGGGCGCGGCGGCGGCGGTGTTCCGGTGGGCGACGGCGGTGGGTCATTTCACTTCCCCCTCCCACCACCAGTCCACCGCCGCCATCACGGCCCTGCTCTACCTCCTCCACCCTGTGACCTGCCGCTGCCGGTGCATGCGCCGCTCCCCCTCCCTGCATGTGGGCCCCCTCTCCTTCCCTCCCCTCCTTTCTCTTCCAGTCCTCTAGAGCCACGCACCGCTAGGGAACAAGCGCGGGCGCTCGCAAAACGACCCAGGGGCTCAGCCGACGACGCGCGCACAGTTAGTACAGTACTATAGGTAAGGCACGAACCGGTGGGTGCCCACCGACCGAACGCAGCCCCCAACGGACAGTGGGATGGGCCCCACATGTCCGACCCTGCGACATGGTGGGGCCCAAGCACCGTTGTTTAATCGGTAGTGCTACTCCTATCCCTCTTGCCGACATGCGGGACCAAGCGGGGCGTCTGCCCTGCGGCTGCGAGCGGGGCTTTGGGAGGCACAGGCAGGCGCACCGCGCACAGCACGGCGGCGGCATCCCAAGCGGGCGCACCACACCCTCACGCCAAGCGCCCATGGTCGTCATGGACCGGGTGCACCAGGGGGGTTTGCCGACCCGTACCCACCACCACACGTGTGACTTGTGAACGGCCCCCCGCCCCCGCCGATAGTAGATGCCGTCGGCTGGTCCTACCGGCGTACTGTAGACGCTCACCACGCAGGTGTCGTCGTGGCCGTTTCTGTCAAGGCAAAAACCATTTTTGGGCTCTTCTGGGTTCTGGACGCCTTTTTGCACATTGGACCCCCTTGGTTTAAAAAATTTCACGAGCCATGGGGACTGGTGGCTTGGGAGATTGTGCGCTAGGTTTCTCTTTTGTCCAACTGTTGGGACTTGGGAGTGCTGCCTTGTCTCCGGATGTGTGTGTGTGTGCCGTTTTGGGCTGTGGCGTGCCTGTAAAACAATGGTGGTACACAGCTCCATGATCTTAGAATTCGGTGCTAGGCAAGATTTTGGAGACAAGGGATGATATAAGTGAATGGGCCACTTCGCTATCAAGTAGTACAAATAATAATGCTTGAAAATTTATGAAGTCAGTTGTGCAATGTTAGTAAATTTTAAATAATATTTGGCACCAGAGAAATTTTTAAAAAAACAATCGTGTTGCCAGAACAATCGAGTTAGAGTAGTTCGCTCGGTTAAAGTGCTTTATTTGTATATTTGCTATTGTTATCTAAAAAAGGCATTTCTTGTACCTTGTTGTTGCCGCGAAGCAAGAAGAAGCATTGATACGGGGTAATACCTAAATATGGAGGATCTTGTGTAATTAAAGTATTATTCATTGTCTTGGTGTTTGAGCGGTAATCTGTATCTGCAATCACCGTGGGGAATCATTAGCATCAATGGTTTCAAATAAATATCGTGATTTAATTGAATGTATCTAAACAAAATCAATGGGCGGAAATGATGATTGCAGGCAACCCTCAATGATCCGCCTTTAAGCTCTTGTAAGAGCGAGAAGAGGGGAACGTGTCATGAAAAAATAAAGAGGGGGGAAAAAAGTGCAGGACACTATATTGCAAATTTAAACCAAGCAAGTACCTAAACCCTCTGTTTCAAATTGAGCAAGTGGGATAGAAGAGGTTTGACTTCGATTTATAGAAAATACGAGTACCTAGAATATTTATATCTTCAAATAATTTTGTTAAAAACTAGATCCAAAGATATTTCGATATTAATTATGATACTAATCGATGATATTTAATATTTATAAAAATTGCTTGATTTTCTTACCGGGAAAGAGATGAAGGAGTATTAATTAAGTAGAGATGGTACTGTAGCTGGACTTTATGGAGTGACAGATTGGAGATAGAGAGAGAAATGGGGAAGAAACTGAAAGATTACAAAACCCCACATACAGTGAGCGAGATTTTAGAGAGAGAAAACACGCGACCAGAGTGGAGAGAGAGAGAGAGAGAAACGGGCAGACGAAACAAACGGGGGCCTATTTCCCCGTCGTCGTCCTCGGTCCTCCAGTCCTCCTCCCTAGTCTCCCTCCCACTCAAATCGAGTTCCCGTTTCGCTCTCCAAGTCCACCTCCCTCTCTCCCCTCCGTCCCAAGTCCTCCCCGCTCGTGGGCGGCGGATGCGAGCGATTTGCTTCGCTGCCGCATCCGGTCGGGCTCAGGAACGGAGCTGAGCATGGCGAGCATTGCGCGCGGCAGATCGCGACGGAGACAGGGCGACGGGTCGTCGGGCTGGAATGCGGCACGCTCCACCGTTCCTAACCCCGATCACCAAGGTCCGTGCGTGCCTCCTTTCTTGTTACAGATTCCTATGGCGCTCCTTGGATTCCTTTTTTTGCAATTCCGGGTGAATTTCGGCGCAAGATTTTTTTTTTTTTGGGGGAAAGTAAGGAGTCCATGTGACGAAGATCTCACCTTTGATCTTGGATGGTGATGGTTGTTGCGATTATTTCCCCTCTTGCTTTGCGCTTAGGAGATCAGGACATTTTTCCTTTTCTTTCCCCTCGTAGCTGTGGTACTGCTTACGGGAACTTACGATTGCTTGCGCATTCGTCGTAATCCAGTTTTAGGTGTCTGCTTTGCTATTTTGATTAAAATCCCGTCCTTTTACCTTCATCTCCACTTCACTTCATAGGGATGAAGTTTGGTGTCGGTAAGGACGTCTTTTTCGGGTTTGTGCACAGTAGCTAACACTATGATTTTTAGGATAAAGTCTGGCATAAATACATAGTCCTTGACATGGCTAAGTGAAAGGGCATGTTATTAATTTTTTATAACCCCCTGTTTTCGGCTGCGGGGACATAGCTTTCTTGTGGACTTTAGGTCTTAGTCATGCCTTTATTGGAGAGAGAGAGATTCTTGCTTCCAATTTCAAACCATTTTGGCGGAGAGTTCTTTTCCTTTTTCTTATAGTTCTTTCATTTGAAGCTGCAGTGGCCTAGATTCTGCACGAGTTCTAGGTTCAATTTTAAAACCAAGGATGAAAGAGATGTAATTTCCTGTCCAGCTTTGCCGAGTTGGTATACAGTTGTACAGAATGCTATGCTTTGAATTATTGAAGTACTGTAGAGTGTAGGATTTATAGTCCTATAACTGTCAACTTTCAATTCCCACAGGATCACGCAAAGAAACCTCACTTGCCCGCAATTTGCTGGATATGTAAGCTAAAGTATTAAATTATTCTATTCTTCATCCTCTGGTCTGTTGGATGCCTTGAAGGTTCATTGCCAAGTGGCTTTTATATGCTAATAATAATTACTAAGAAAATAGGAGTATTTGTTAAACATGGATTGGTCATTTGATTATAGAAGATAAGTACACCTCTTTTAAACAGAAGGGGTGAAACTTGCTCTGTATTCGTCTGCTTGTTCTTTAAAGGAAGGTACTTAAGGTGGTAGAAATTCAGTCTACCACCATGTGGAATTGAAGCAAATAGTGTGCCTTCTTCATGATTCGTATTTGCTGTGTGATCCTACAAAGCTTGTACCTTATCCATGTGTTACTGCTTTTTTTTTTTTTTTTTTTTTGCACTCCTCGGCCCATGCAGTGATGATTAGTTTTGATGTTGCTGGTTTGTTGCATCTCTTTTATAGAGGCTCCATGCGATGAAAGGTTATAGCTATGTAGTGTTTGCAGCAGTAGCATGGCAAGGGACCCTGCCCACCACAACATTTCATCACTGACATCCCTAAACAGTCCAAATGGAACTGGTTTTTTTGTTGTGCTTGCTTAACCAAAGAATATGTTTCTAAATTGAGTATTATCACCTAGTTTTTGCTAAAGTTTCACCAAATATTCCCGTCGGTGTTCGTGTTCCAGAAAGTTATTGTTTCTGGACAGGCTGATGATTGCAAATGTTTCAATTGTAATTTGCTGAAATGAAGTTGTTGAAGCTTGTTAATAAATGGCAACATGTGAACTCGCTGAACAGCCATTTTGATGTTCATAGAAGCTTATGCTTCCTTTAAGTGCCCTTCTTCTAGGTTTGACAGTTGGATGTTAATTCTTTAGTAAATTATGAGTTATATAATTCCTTATGAAGATTTCCTGACCAAACCCAGCAACAGAAATCTTTGTACCATTTTACTTCTAGGTGGAGTAGGAACAAATTGCATCTGAAACCTCCCCTCCTGATCTTACCTTACAGTCCAATTCAGCATTCAATGTATTTGGCCCGACATTTTATAATGTTACTACTGTTGCGATTGTGGTTTTAGACTTGTGGAGATTAATTACCATTTCTTTTCTCTTGAATTCAGGGGTTGTGTCCTCTAGGAAACAAGCAACTTACCCTGGGATGCTATCTGATTCTGTGGTGAGTCATCTGGATTTAGTTGAGGATTTATACATATGGATATGATTAATATGTTTGGAACCAAAGGGCTTAAGACTTACTAAAACTATGCCATTAAACCGACAGCATAAACTGAAATGCATTTGCTATTGATCTAGACATGTTTTAAATTGTATGCCTTATTGTATTAAGCGAATTTTGCTGATGGTTATTTGTGGGAATAACTGTATTTCATTTGCATCTTCATCTATTAAACTTTTATTCATTATCCATTCAACTTACTGTACCATTGTAAGAGCTAACTAATGAGTTGGTACTGCCTTTCCCTTTTTTTACCTTCTCAGTTTGCTGCCAGAAACAGGCAAAGTAAATCAAGAAAAGGCAGTGCTGTACCAATGAAAATACTGATAGATGAAGAATTTTCAAATGATGTCAATGCTAGGCACATTTCACCAGGTGCTGTAGGAAGGCTCATGGGTCTTGATTCGTTGCCCTCATCTGGAATCGATAGTCAGCATAGGCATACCCAAAGTCATGCACCAAAGACTTCACCTGGTAGTTTTCATGGTCGAAATGGTTTACATGAAGACATTCCACACAGGAGTAGTGCAGATACCATTGATGTTTTCGAAGTTATGGAAGCCGCAAAAACAAAGATGCACCGGAGTCCAAGATCTAAAATTGGAAATACAACTTCCAGATCTGACAAGGTTAACAGTGCTGATATAGATTTCATAAGGCAGAAATTTATGGATGCTAAGCGTCTTTCTACTGATGAATCCCTTCATATGTCAGAAGAACTTAATGAGACACTTGATGCACTGGTATCTAACAGGGATCTTTTATTGGATTTTCTTCAAAAAATTGATCCTGCTGTCAGAAGGGACCTGCATAATCATGGTTCTCCATCATCTGCTGCAAACTGCATCACAGTATTGAAGCCATCTCGAAGAAATCAATTTATTGACATGAACAATATTTATCCACAAGAGAAAGGTACCGAGAGCATCTTCAATGAGCAAAAGGAAGTGAAACATTCTTTGACGAAGCCATATTCTAATGTGCCCTTGCAATCCCTAAAAGAAGATTCTTGTTCATTAAGGCAGAAACTGTCAAGGTCCAGTCACCAGGAAAATACTGGGAAACAAGGCTACCCCACTCGGATTGTTGTCTTGAAGCCAAATCTTGAGAAGCCTCATGATATTGGAGAAACCCTTCCCCTACATCATAAAATCCCCCATTCTGATTATAGAAGGCACAAAGAATGTCCTGAGGTTGGCAGATATACTCCGTATACTGAAGATTACATGTGTCAGGTGCCCCTTGGAGATTCTGAAACATTAAGTCGTATGGGGAAGGGATCTAGAGAAATTGCTAGGGAGATCACCAAACAAATGGGAGCTGCTAGGGGTGGAAGTAGGAAACATGCTGTCGAACCGGAGACCAGAACTCTTGCTTCAGATGAAAGGTCGCAGTTCCTGCCATCTGTTACTAGACTCAAGACTCCAAAGGCAAGTCATAGATATTCTGAGCCATTTGATGCTTGGGCTTCTTCCAGCCTAAACTCTTCCCCAGCATATTCGACTGAAACATCAGTAAGCAAGGAAGCAAAGAAACACCTCTCTAACAGATGGAAGAAGACTCATCAACATCAAGAAACTGATTGTGACAACTTCAGCACGCTTGGGGATATGCTTGCTCTCTCTGATCAGAACGCATCAAAGGTTGCTGCCCATAAAATGACAAGCAGGAAATGTCCAAAGGCAGAAGTGCAATGTGATAGAATGCAAAGCTCATGCATCTATCCTCTTGGCATCAGCAGCAATGATGGTTGGAGAGACACAGCTACTAGTAAATTAACAAGGTCCAAGTCTCTTCCATCGTCCTTCATCCGTGGAGTTCAAAAGTCGAACAACAGAAAAAGAGCTGGTAGTGTTACATACAATGAGTTTTCGATGCTTAAAGATGTTCTTAAGGTTGGACCCTACTGTTCTGAATATGCATGTCGTAGAAGGCAAAGACAATCTCTAAGTAGAGATTCTACAATTCATGGTGATGAATCGGATCTAATGTCCACAGATAATGAGGAAAAAATGGCAGTTGAACGTGAGATACATGTAAATTATGAGGAACCAATTAATGTTACTGCTATGACAGATACATCTGGACAGTCACAACATCCTGCAAATCTTGACCATGAACTAGATGCAGTAGGTATACTGGATACCAGTTCTGCAGTCCCTGTCAGTAATAACAAACCTCTATCTCCTGCTGGACAGAACCTGCAAATGCTTCAGACGACCACAACAGCATTAGATAACTGCCTTCCTCTACCTAATCTCGATGATCTGATGGCTAAGGTACTAGCGTGCTTATGTCATTATTCTTTCGTATTGTTCCCTTTAGCATGTCTTCAATTATTTATTTCGAGCAAACAGTTTGAATATTCTCTGGTTTGTTTGTATATTAAGGTTCCAAGGTACTTTCATTCCTTTTATCTACCCTTTTAGTTTGTACTCACTGTGTGTTCTGCTGTAATCATGAAATGTGCGCAAAGCCGTTATTCACAAACACTGATTTCTCGGTTTGAACATATGCACACTTACCTTATTGCCTTTGCTATCATTTGGGGGTTTGCTTGATCTTTCCATGTCATGCTTAATAACTACCAACTATTTTTGATCCAGCATGAACAAATTGAATACCATGAAGCTGATGATTACCCAGCCACTTATGATCCCCAGATAGGATCAGATTCTTGTGAGGTGATTAATCATCACCTGGGGGATGACAATCAAACCCTCTGTATTCCACCTAATGCATCAGAATCGCCAGCAAACTCCAATAGAGATGACCAGCAAAGTCCAGTGTCTGTTCTTGAATCTTCAATGGACGGAGAAGATGTTTACTCAGGAGATTTTGAGAAAATTAGCGCAGATCTCCAAGGCAAGTGATTAAAATCTTTTTTACTGACCTGTCTTCCTTCTCATTCTTAGTTCTTAAGTTTGATTTATTTTATTGTAAACATTGCAGAGCTCAGATTGCAACTTCGGTTTCTGAAGAGGGAGACTACAGACACTGCAGATGAGAATGAGCTTATATTGAGTGATGACGAGACAGCACGTCAATCACTTCATGAAATGGAGGATGAGAATGAGCTTCTTATATTGAGTGATGATGGGACAGCACGTCAATCACTTCATGAAATTGAGGAATCACATTCTTTTAGGAATATGGATGAAATGGAGGAATCACATGCTTTTAGGAATATGGAAGAAAGGGATTTCTCCTATGTGTTTGATATGCTTGTTGCTTTGGGCATTCATGCACCCAACGAGGATGAATTGCTTGACAACTGCTACTTATTGGAGTGTCCTGCGGGCCTTGATTTATATGATGATCTTGAAGAGAAGTACAGCAACCTCATTTTATGGCCTCGACATGAGAGGAGGCTCTTGTTCGATATCACAAATGCTGTTCTTGGGGATGTGATTACCTCCATAATGAACAATTGCTCAAAGGGATTGATGGTGAGGTGCTCACCTGGATGGAATGAGGAAGAGTTTGCTGCGCTTGTGTGGCAAAGGGTGGTGCAGGTACGGCAAGAAATAGAGTTTAATCATGAATCCCTACTCTTGAGTGTAGTACAGTGGGTTGGCTCTGAAGATGGCACTGATCTGGTTGGGTGCGATATCGGGAGTATGTTGGAAGATGATCTCGTAGAGGAAATTGTAGCTGACTTTCTGGGTGTGACTAAATCCGCCAACCTCAGTGGCTAGAATTGCCAATGTTTGCACCCCGAAGCCATTTGAAGCATATGCATGGATTGGTCGCTGGTGAACTCTAGTGAAAGACGAGCCCTCGATGAACTGCTTAGGAGGGGGCGATGGTTCCAGGAGAGGGGGCGATGGTTCCAGGAGCTCACCTCATGGCTACTGAAGGGCATGGGCTGAAGATGGCTTAGGTGATGGTGGAGCATCTAACAAGCAGGGTCGAAGTTTGACCTGGCTGTGTCATGCTCATGTATATTGTCACCATTGGCATCGAACTCCCCAATAATGTAGTACCGGAGGTTTTCGGTTTTCCCCTCTGAACTCTGTAAAGGGTTTTACTTTTTTTAGGTTCGCATAATGCTGGGATATAGATGTACAATTTTGGTTTTAAGGGATTGTGTAAAATAATCTCTGGGGGAATTTAGTATGTTTATCATTAATTACATGCAATAATGGTAGTGTTAGTTCAGACATTATTATCTGTCATTTTAGTTCTTGTGATGGTGTGCTGTGCACTACGACGTATCCTCTTGCTCGCTGTGGTATGCACTTTGGAAGTGATAGCTATGCCATAGAGGTAGAGCAATGAAACAAAAATTTGTCCAGGTGAAGAAGAGAGGGTCTCTTGATGCATGGCTGGCTGCGTTGTGGTTGACGTAATGCCGTCTCTTCGATGAACCTTTGGCAGACTCATGAGCTTCTGACCATGCTACTTGCAATAGCTCCCGGGAGGCTGGAAACCGTGGGCCGAATGGGCAAACCACTCCTGCAGTCCGCACCTGCCCGTTCGTCCCTGGTCGTCTGAGCGCAGGGATATGTGGCGCCGCGCCTCTGCTGCTTTCCCTCCAATCCAAGTCCCAACCGCCCCTCTTCTTCAGAGGTTTAGGTCCCTGGACGTCCTCGCACAACTAACGCACAACACCGCCATCAAACTACTCCACTCTGCCCACACGCTGCCTCTCGCCCGGCCTACCTGCACGACCCGCGACTCCTATATAATTTTGGCATCCCGCAGCAACATGCACAGCAACAACAGCAAGTACAAGTGGTCGGCATAAAGCTGGTTGGCTACACGTCAGTCACAGCCCTCGCTCTTCTCCAGTGAACATTCAAGCCCGCGCGCCTTGCGAAACATGGCCAAGAACGCGGTGCAAGCCGTCACCGTCAGGGCGACGGCGCTGTGCCTGGTGCTCGCGCTCGCTGTGCTGGCCAACTGTGCACTCGCTGGTCGCGTCCTCGACGAGCAGGCCGCGGCTCCGCTGCCGGCTGACCCGCTGCCCGCCCCGACGGATCCCCCGACAGACCCAGTGGTGGCGCCAGCGGCCGGCCCAGCCGCAGCCGCCGGCGCCGCGGGAGCAGCGACCGCTGGTGCCGCCACCAGCGGTGGCGCTGTCGCAGCAGCAGCTGCCGCCGGCGGGGGGCGACCACCGGCTGACGTTCTTCATGCACGATATCCTCGGCGGCTCGCAGCCGTCGGGGCGCATCGTGACGGGCGTGGTGGCGAGCGCGGCGGCCAACGGGCAGCTCCCGTTCGCGCGCCCCAACACCAACATCTTCCCGATCCAGGGCGCGGTGCCGCTGCCGCAGGGCGCCGGCAACCTCATCAACAGCAACAACGTGCCCTACGTCGCCGGCCTCGGCGGCACGTCCTCCGCCGTCGTCCAGAACAACGGCAACCCCGTCAACGGCGGCAACAAGAACATCCCCTTCGTCAACGCCGGGGACCTGCCGTCGGGCGTCACGCTCCAGAACCTCCTCTTCGGCACCACCACCGTCATCGACGACGAGCTCACCGAGGGGCACGAGCTCGGCGCCGGGGTCATCGGCAGGGCGCAGGGCTTCTACGTCGCCAGCTCGCAGGACGGCACCAGCAAGACCATCGTGCTCACCGCCATGTTCGAGGGCCCCGAGGCACCGCATGGCGACACGCTCAGCTTCTTCGGGGTCCACCGCATGGCCGCGCCGGAGTCACACATCGCCGTCATCGGAGGCACCGGCAAGTACGAGAACGCCAAGGGCTTCGCCGCCATCCAGACGCTGCACCCTGGCGACGAGCACACCACCGACGGCGTCGAGACTCTACTCCAGTTCAACGTTCACCTCATTTAAGCCGCTCCGTTACCATTAGATCCACCATTACCATGTCTACCTTGTCCTTCCAGCAGTTTCGTGCAACGTTGGTGGTTCCAAGTACTGTGCTTGCTTTCGGCCATGTATGTAATGTAATGTACTAATAGGTGCTACGATCGCATCAGCATACTATGAGATTGTACGAGTAAATCAAGTACTTATGTTTCTGCTATTCTGAGAATGCTACTCCAAAGAAATGGCATGAGAATCTGACATCCTATGTAAAGCGGAGCCGGATGGATTTCAAGAACAACATTAGAAAGAGAGAGAAAAAAGGAGGGACTAACTTTATGTAGACCTCTCTCGCTGCCCTGAAGGCTACCATGTAATTCTATGGCAAAGTTTATGTCTCAAAGAAACCAGAGCTAAAGAACAGATGTATTTTCACAGAAAAGAATTTGCCCTAGAGGAACAATTTTTTGGCAATTAGTCCTTCATCTGAGCTTTGTCAAGGGCTTCAAGGCACCAAAAAGAGCTCTGTCAGTATGATACAGTATTCTGAGACACTGGTAGCTTCTGCCCCTCATTTCTCATCCATGATGCGTTTCTGAAAGTCCGAGACCATACGTGGCAGGCCTTGTCTTAGTGAAACTTTGGGCTCCCAATTGAGAAGAGATTTGGCCTTTGAAATGTCAGGTTTTCTCATGTGTGGATCATCTGCAGTGTTGGGTTTGAACTCGACAGATGCTCCTGGGTCTATCGTTTCTTTTACCACCTGCAGCAAAAATAAGTGCCCTGTCATGATTCTTGGTAGGGATATTGGAGACAGGAAGCCGTGGTATTTTGAAAGAAGAAATAGGAAATTTCAGCGTTAAGGGCAGACCTGAGCAAGCTCCAGCATTGTAAATTCTCCAGGATTCCCCAAGTTGAAAGGTCCGATATGGTCACCTTCCATTAGAGTTACCAACCCATCAACCTATAAATTTATAGATATGTAAATTCTTCAGAGGTGAATGTGGCAAACGTGAACTTTCTGCAGCAAACAAAATATAAAATAAAACTGATTTATGAAGAACGAAGGTCAAGGAAAACAAAGGACACAGGGTGCATTATCTCAATATAATTTTGTATAAATGAACAATTGAAACTTCTGCATATAGAAAGAGAGACAGAAACGATGCATAAGTACCAAATCTGAAACATATTGAAAACTCCGAGTCTGTTTTCCATCGCCATAAACTGTCATTGGTTGTTTCCGCAAAGCCTAGAAATGAATAATGCCAACTTTAAACAGTGCTGAAGTTCTATGATAATCCTCTTCTCCAATGGATCAGAATCACAAAAGGAGACAAACCTGTGCAACGAAGTTGCTAACAACTCGGCCATCATCTAAACACATACGAGGGCCATATGTGTTAAAAATCCGTGCAATTCTCACCTGAGGGAAGCAGCCTTATGTCAACGTTTGCTCTTCAAGAATAGAACACAGATAAAGCACACACGCAACTCATGAGCAGCGTTGCAGCATATAAACAAAGGTTGTACTAAGATCTTTACAAAGTGAAAACTAGCCATCAAATATTCAAAATTCAAATAACCAAGGGTTCTGATTAATTAGCAGTTTAGTGAAATGCAATGTCACTTCCTGATTTCCCTCCATCTTTAAACACCGTGTAAATACTATACTATTTTGAATATCCACCCTAGAGAAGACTTCTTTCTTTTTCTGTCAAACACGAAAGACATCTTTCTCAAACTTAACAGTGCCACATGCCATAAAGAAACTACTATTTCAACAAAGCCATGTCCTAGTATATTTAATCATATAATTATTAAAAGGATGAAATGTAAGCATCACTCCTGCTCAATATTTGACATTTGAAGCATGCTAAGTACTTGAATAACACACATGAATACCACCTCAAAATCGATTATTACATCTAGTTCAATTGCAGAACTTACCAAATACTGACATGTAAATAGTTGTAGAGCTTATTAAATACTGGCATGTAATAGTTTTTAAAAAGTCCCATTGCCAGCAAGATAACCTTTGTTAGACTTGGATCCATAATCAGAAACTGAAGCTTTACCTCAACACCAGCACCACGGTGGTAATCCATGGTAAGAGTTTCAGCTGTTCTCTTCCCCTCATCATAACAGCTCCTAACACCTGCACAATTATAACATGGCGACTAGCAAGATATATCACAATGCATCAGATTGCAGAGACTCAATTGGGTCATACTCCTGAACTATGACAAAATTAGCAAACCTATAGGATTGACATGGCCCCAGTAGCTCTCCTTCTGTGGATGCTCAAGAGGATCACCATACACTTCACTGGTACTAGTCAGCAGAAACCGGGCCCCGACCCTCTTCGCCAGTCCAAGCATGTTCAAGGTCCCCATTACATTTGTCTTGTACATAGTCGGTTAAGGAAACAATTGGAGAAAAAGCAGACAAAACAAACAGTTGTAAATCCAGGCTGTTCCCCACGAAAGCACAAAAGTACAAATCCAACCCCACGCCCACCTTCACCGGCTTCACCCCATGTGAAATGTGCATCATAGAACCGACAAGAAGTCGTATCCGTGTCCATAAATAAATCAATAAAGACTAATATAATGAATCCATTTTTTCTGTGAGGATGTGCACGAACTATGCGCGGGACAAGTGAGCGGAAAGGATATGATGGTCTTGATGGGGTTGAATTTGTAGTGCACGGGGGATGCGGGGCAGGCGAGGTGGTAGATCTGGTCGACCTCTAGGAGGATGGGTTCGACGACGTCGTGGCGGATGAGCTCGAATCGCGGGTTGCCGAGGTGGTGCGCGACGTTGTCCTTGCGGCCCGTGAAGAAGTTGTCGACGACGATGACACTGTCCCCGCGGGCGAGGAGCTTGTCGACGAGGTGGCTGCCGACAAACCCCGCGCCGCCGGTGACGACGACGCGCAGCAGGAGGGCTTCCGGAGGCCGACGGGGAGGCGACGCGCGGCGGCGGAGGAGACGACGCCACGGGGGATTTTCCTGGCGAAGGTGGCGGCGAGACTGGTGGCGGAGGAGGATGACCCGCCGGCGGCGGCGGAATGCGGGTTGACGGACGGGTAGAGGAAGAAGATGGAGGAGGCGAGGAGGAAGCCGAGGAGGACGAAGAGGAGGCGCTGCTCGCGGAGGAGGTAGGAAGCGAGGGTGCGGGAGAGGGAGGCGCGGTGGTGGTGCGGGCGGTGCTGCTTGCTCATGCTGGGCTGCCGGTGCAGCTGCTTCATGGCGGGGCGGGCGCGGAGACCCTCTCGCCGCCGGAGGGGGTGAAGAGTGGTGGCGGAGTGAGAGGGCGGAGAGGTCGGGCCCCGCAGCTGCCGAATCGAATCGAATGCGATTCTTCCTTCCTGCCGCTCTGGCTTGTCTTGGCCACCGCAGATGCCGCACGTGCGTGTGGAATCGTTCTCTCTTTCTTGGCTTCTAGTAGCCGAATGCCACGTTCCGTAGTACAGTATTCATTTATCCTATGTAGGAATAGAAAAAAGTAAGATCACTCAGCGACCGCATAGCGCAGTGGATTAGCGCGTCTGACTTCGGATCAGAAGGTCGTGGGTTCGACTCCCACTGTGGTCGACCGTTTTGTTTTTTCCTGATATATTCTTTTTTTCTTTGGTTATTTTTGTTTTTCCTTTTCTGATGCTTTCCTTTTGCGCTATGGCGTAGTACTGTACTACTATTTTTTTCTTTTTCTGATGCTTTTTTTTCCCTTTTGCGTTATAATACTTTAGAGCAGAAAGCGAACCGTGTCAAGTCTTATTTTATTTTGCAATAATTTTGATTGAAAGAAGATAAGAAGTTCAACTATCAGTCACGTCGTTTGGTATGCTTGTTAAAGTCTTATGACAGGACGAAAACAACAAATGAACTGAAAGGTGAAAGGCAAGTGATCTTGTTAGAACAGCACGCTGAAGGTGGGTATTTGGCTTGCTGAATGCTGATTGATCGCCTTTATTGTTCCTGTATCACCATCAGCGATGTTGTACGATCAAAGATAGTAAAACTGAAGTTCAGATAGCAGCTGTTGGTGATGGTAGGAGTACCAAATAGCTTGGGAAGATGAGAATTGGTCTGTTAATTGATGCATGTCTCGTAGAACTAGCTTTTCAACAAACATCTAAAGGATGTGTCTGTGTGGGTTTTCTTATTCTGATGGTTTTCTTGTTCTGATATTTTCTCAAACATGTGTCCACTGTTTTTATCTTTTTGCATTGGCTCCGTCCTGGGAACGTGTGCATGGATAGTGTTGGGAGAGAGCTAGTGTTTCCCAGAGATCGATTTCCCATTCTTAGAAAATAAAGGCCACACGCTATACTATTTGATAGCTAGGGTCGTAGTCTTTTTTTACTTACTTTATGGTCGGGATTTTTTTATTAATAAAAAATATATATTTTCACCTAATGGTTGAAAGTTCTTTATTTTAATATTTTTGTTGCTTGTGGTGGAACTATCCTGGGTTCGACTTAATACATGTGTTTATGTCTATCAATAGTGAAGGCTCGGTTTTTCATAGAGTTAATAGAGATAGGATGTGTCTGTGTGCATTACATTTTGATTACCATGTTTCAAAGAATAAAAATCTGTCCTCGATCTCTAAAGTAAATATGACATTTTGCATAATAGAGATGCGGTCTACCCCTTTAAATCTACATGTATCTTATCAAAGAAAATCTAATCAATGTAGATATATTTTAATCTACATATATCTTATTAAAGAAAATCTAATTAATGTAGAAATATTTTATGCAAAGCATTCACGCCAGCGTCCACTGGCATGCAACCAGAATGGATATCTCTCCATATATTTTTTTCATAATTACAAGCCACATGGTCTGTTAACATGTATTGAGTTGTCCATGTCAACGGTACATTAGCATTCATTTACAACAGCCTATCCCATTATATGAGCTAACAATTATTCAAACTCTAGTGAACGGTGTAAATAAAGTGGGTCGAATGGCTTCCCTTAAAACAATTATAGGTAAGCTGTTCATTTTCCATTGCAAATCACCAGAAGAGCTTACAAAATTGCCCTGCGGTCCAAAGAGTATCCTATGAAATGTAGAATTAGCTCACTGGATAAGGCCCAAACCCTTTGCTTTAACAGGGCCTTTGGTTGGCGTGAGAGGGCCCAAAACGCTGCATCAACGAGGCACACAAATTCCTAGCCTATCATGAAACTCGCGCGCGCGCGCGCGCACACAGAGCACACATTCTGAGTCTCTTGTTACTCCGCCGGACTCGTCTCTCGTGTGGGTGTGGCTGCTCCCGATCTCTCTCAGTATCAGCACAGATCCAAAGTGTTTCTGGAATCAGCGCGTTTCTGCATCAAGACTCGTTGTTCCTTGAAGGAAGCGTTGCAACGATCACATCTGTGGTCAACAAAAGGAACGAAAGAAAGAAAAACCTCGATCACATCGACATTTATTTGTGAGCAGCCCCTGGTCCTCCCTGCTCACAGTACTGTACCTCGTAGTTATAACTCCACTGACAATTTGACGTGTCTGCCCACCGAGGTCCCTTGCTTGCTGCATGCTGTCGGTCCGGCCGGGGAGTGGACTCGTTGACCTCACCAACCAACCAGCAAAGCAAGTCAAGATAAGCTGACCAGACCACGTGAAGGATCCAGACCAGAGATGCGAAACCGGATTACTAATACAGATGTTAAAACCGGATTAATGCACTGTTTAAAGCACCTCCAAAAGCCGTTTGGGAGGAGCTGGGATGTTAATGAAAAGTTTAGTCCTTAGTGAAACAAACAGGCCCCGGATTAATGCACTGTTGCCGTCCGGGAGGAGCTGGGATGTTAATGAAACCCGGTTTATACACCCTTATTGTCCCTTGTGCTTCCTCGCTCGATCTGTTTGGATGGATGGATAGAGGAAACCTCTTTACCGGCTGGATGTCTCGATCGCCTTTTTACAGTCTGCGCGTTTATTCTGTTTTTGCTTGGAAAGCTGAGGCTGCCATTTTATTAAAGGCCTTGTTTAGATGCACATTGGATTTGCAAGTTTTTACACTCTCTCTCCATCACATCAATTTGTATCCGCATATAAAGAGCATTAAATATAAATAAAAAAATAACTAATTGCACAGTTTGGTTGTAAATCACGAGACGAATCTTTTGAGCCTAGTTGGGCCACGATTGGACAATATTTACCACAAACAAACGAAATGCTACAGGACTTTTCAATCTCTCTCCTCTCACAAATTGTTTGCTGCATGTAAAGAGCATTAAATATAAATAAAAAAATAACTAATTGCATAGTTGGGTTGTAAATCACGAGACGAATCTTTTGAGCCTAGTTGGGTCATGATTGGACAATATTTACCAAATAAAAACAAAGTGCTACAGGACTTTTCAATCTCTCTCCTCTCCCCATCTAAACAAGGCCTAAAAATAAGAATAAAGCTGAAGGCAGAACGTGTCCTCGGTATGCGCGTTGCCCCATGGCGGATGCATGCCGGATGGCGCGTCCCGAGCTGCCGGCACGCAGCGCAGAACTGCACGTGCGTTTCGCAGCAGCGACCGCGGCGGCGGGCGGGGTCGGAGATGGAGACGGAATGATTTCGCAACGATTCGGGATTCTCCCATCCACTCCCACCACCGATGGCGGGATTCCTTTGGCCGGATGGTGGCATCGCACTTGGCAACTTGGAGATCTGAGCCACCCACTAGGATGAACAAGAAGAACGAACATCTATGGACTACATGGTGATGTGCTATCTGCAGTGTTTCTAGGCTGCAGCTGCAGGTGTTCCTGCAGACAGAAAAATAAAATCTTTACTGTTAATATGTGAGCTAAGATAAGCGAAGCAGATGCAGCTGTGCTTTAAACAGGAAAAAAAAAATATCATAGCTTCAAGGAGGTTTCCAAGGGATTCTACTGTATGTTCACGTAATCTAAAGCAATAACCCAATATTCTCTCTCCATGAGCTTCTTTTAGGGATTCTAGTATGAAACATATGATTTTACCCCGCTTTTAACCTTTTGATTACATGGAGTGTGTTGAAGGAGCCTTGACTATTTCGATATTCTGACGTCGTGTTTTTCCTCTAGCATATCTTTCAAGGGTGAAAACTCAGTTCATGTTAGGCGTGTGATGGCTGCGCCATCTGCGTCGTTCTCTTCCTGAAGGTGTCGCATATGGATTTTCGTTGTGGCTTTGATGCAATGCGAAGGTTCGCGATTGGAAGTCGGAGCTGCTCTTCGGGTTTGAGCCTGGCAATGATGATCGGCAGCTACCGTTAGCTTCAGACCCATTGGTGGTGGCTAGTGGGTGGTCTGCCATGGAAAACGGAGCTGCTGCCAGCTTGGCTTCCATGCTCGGCAACGATGACTTATAGCAATGCGCCGTGTTTGTGCTCAACCGCGTTTGCGTGGGTTGGTTAACCCTTCAGGTGCCTTTTTAGCATCTCGTCTAGTTAACCTTCTTGTACATAATTTTATTGGTCTTAATTGAGCGGTAAAGCTCATGCCTTTATTTTTTAAAAAAATATTCTGCTTGTACTATGTAAGCACCGTAAAAAATATATAATATGAGGATCCAAACAAACTGGATTAAGTATCCTGAACCCAAGAATCCTGAAAAATCACTATCTCCTATCTGAATTTTAATAATCTGTTGAAGACCAGAAAGGCTTAAGTGGACAAATATTATTACAACTTGCATGTGTTTGGTACCATTGTAACGTAAAGGGAATGGAATTAAAGTTTTGGATGTTACCTTAAGGGAGTATAAATGGCTAATTTCATTTCCATTTGTGTTACCATTACACAAATTGAACAACTCCAAGAATGCTTTAGCCCTTCCAAATCATTTGATCCTTAAATATGTAATGATCTCATCAAAGAAAGTAGTTATACATATAAACTCAATCCAAATCCCATCTAGGTTACAAGTCCCATGGTTTTGGTCATTAATTTGACCCAAAGCTTAATTAAAATGGATTAGAATAATGATACAATTAATTCATTTGTGAACTAAGCTAGTTGACCCATGAAACATATGAGTATTGGATACCCACTTATATCCTTTAACCCACCTAAGCCACTGCCGGTCTCTGCCATCTCACCACTTAGACCATGCCTAGCGTGCCATGTTGGATTATAGTCTCGCTGGGCAATGTAGAATCAGATACCACTTAAAGCAGAAAACCATGTATACTTTAGCCTAGCTTGTACTCCCTCCATTCCAAATTATAAGTCGCTTTGATTTTTTGATATATCTATTTGCTATGTACCTAGATATAATAATATATCTACATACATAGCAAAATGGATTAACTAAGAAGTCAAAACGACTTATAATTTAAAACGGAAGGAGTAGATTGTTAGTGTGCCATGCATTTTTCAGAAAAAAAAAGTATCACCGTTTCGAGGACTCCAACCCTATTCTAGTGATGGATGGACTAACGGAGGAGTAGTAGGCGGATGGCGACGACAACATTGAAGCTAAAAGTGTACTTAATCTAGCACAGAAAGAACGTCTGAATGATAAATACCGTTCCTTCTACTACAAATTATAATTTCTTTTGATTTTTTTAGGCACATGCTTTTGCTACCCATCTTAATTTGGAACCGAGGAGTATACGTTAAGAATTTGATTTTAGCTGCATTGAAACACATGGATTAATGGATGCTTTCTTTTTTCGGAAAAAAACAGTGAACTACCGTATACTTAAAATTACGTTTACACGTATGTATACATGTACTTATTTATCTAGTAGAATTAACAAACCCATGTGAGCCTGACAGGCACTTGCACGAAAACAGGAGGGATAATTATTCGTGGGGAAAGCGACAAATGGCCATATGCAACGCATACCGGCAGGTGGTGGCCTGGTGCGCCAGGCCCAGCCACAAAAACAAGCGCGGAAGCGGAAACGCAACCCAACCAAACCAAAGCACCAAACGCACGCCGCTCACACACACATACCCCCACTGCAGAGAAGAGAAGAGCGCGACGCGAGCCCACGCCACACCACACCACCACCCCACGCCGAGCGCGAGCGCGAGCGCGATCGCGATCCCTCCCGTCCGTGTTGCGCTCCGCCTTCCACCCCGTCGCTTCCGTGCCATCCGCGGCTCGCCTCCCACCTCCCATTCCCGCCGCCCCATGCCTCCGGCCCGCCCGTAGCCGCCCGACGACGACCGCCATGGCCGCCGATTCCGGCAAAGGTGAGGTGCCCGCCGCTTGCTTCCTTCCTCCATAACCCTTGATTGTTGGCCCGCCCCGATTCGAGTCCTGCCGATCGTTCGCTGAGGGATCGCTCACCTTGGGTTGCGTCGCGCGCAGGGATGGCCGACCTGGAGATCGGGCCGGCGTCGCCGGGCTCGGAGGAGGCGCCGTCGCCGGCGTCGAGCGGGGGCGCCTCCGGGGAGCGGCCCGAGCCGCAGTCGCCGCCGCGGCTGGCCAAGCGCCCAGGCCTCGTCATGTCCTCCTCCGGGAAGCGGCTGGACCAGTCGCCGGGCGGGTCGCCGTCGCAGTCGCGCCCGGTGCTCGTCATGTCCCACTCCAGCAACCGCCTCGACCAGTCGCCCGCGCGCCCGGTGCTCGTCATGTCCCGCTCCAGCAACCGCCTGGACCAGTCCTCCCCGGCGTCGTCGCCGTCGCCGGCGCCCGTGAGGGGCCCGTGCTGGTCATGTCCGGCTCCAGCAATCGGCTAGAGAGGGACAGCTCGAACCCGTCGCCGTCGCCATCGCCGAAAGCCGCGGCCGCCGCTGCGCCGGTGCTGGTGCTCACCAACTCCGGCAAGCGGATGGACCAGGCCGGGCGGAAGAAGTACGTCAAGCAGGTGACGGGCCGCCATAACGACACGGAGCTCCACCTCGCCGCGCAGCGCGGGGACGTCGAGGCCGTGCGCCAGATCATCGCCGAGATCGACGCGCAGATGACCGGCACCGGCGAGGAGTTCGACAGCGAGGTCGCCGAGATCCGAGCCGCGATAGTGAACGAGGTCAACGAGATGGAGGCAACCGCGCTGCTCATCGCCGCCGAGAAGGGGTTTCTTGACATCGTCGTCGAGCTACTCAAGCACACCGACAAGGACAGCCTCAAAAGGAAGAACAAGTCCGGATTCGATGCTCTGCACGTCGCTGCAAGAGAGGGCCACAGAGGTGAGCATCATACGTAAAAATCCATGCCATCATAAATTACTTCTGGTTCCAAGTCCAAATAAAGATCAATCAACATGTGCACTGTAACTATTTAATTTAATCATTTCCCATGGCTCATTTGTTACTAGATTAATTGTTCCCTTACTTGTGAGTCTTCCAGTGTCTGGTGCTGAAATTAATCTATACTGATAGTGTATACCGACTGTAGTGTATTATCACTAGCTAGTATCAAGCCTGCTTCCATTTTCAGTTTTTCTCTAAACTTCTTTTATATTGACAAAAGGTGGACTACTGACATCTGTTCATAGATATTGTCAAGGTACTTCTGGATCATGATCCATCCCTTGGGAAAACGTTTGGCCAATCAAATGTGACTCCTCTCATAACTGCGGCAATTAGAGGCCACACTGATGTGGTGAACCTACTGCTGGAGCGAGTTTCTGGGTTGGTTGAGTTATCAAAAGCGAATGGAAAGAATGCTTTGCACTTTGCTGCCCGGCAGGGGCATGTGGAAATCGTGAAGGCTTTGCTAGTTGCTGATACCCAGCTTGCTCGGAGGACTGATAAGAAAGGCCAGACTGCTCTACACATGGCAGTAAAAGGAACTAGCCCTGAAGTTGTTCAAGCACTTGTGAATGCTGATCCGGCAATAGTTATGCTACCTGACAGAAATGGCAACTTAGCTTTGCATGTTGCAACCAGAAAGAAAAGATCAGAGGTATTCTTCTGCTCTGTGTATCCAGTGTAGAAATTTTAGCATCATTATTTATTTCTTTGCTTGCAAGTGCAATATTGTTCTGATCACAGGCTTCTCTCCTTTTTTGCAGATTGTAAATGTGCTTTTGCTTCTTCCAGATATGAATGTGAATGCGTTGACTAGGGATCGGAAGACTGCATTTGACATAGCTGAGGGCCTACCACTGTCAGAGGAGTCCCAAGAAATAAAGGAGTGTTTATCCCGTGCTGGTGCAGTCAGAGCAAATGATCTGAATCAGCCTCGGGACGAGCTCAGAAAAACAGTGACAGAGATTAAAAAGGATGTACATACTCAGCTTGAGCAGGCCAGAAAAACCAACAAAAATGTCTATGGTATCGCAAAGGAGCTAAGGAAACTCCACAGGGAAGGCATCAACAATGCAACAAATTCGGTCACAGTTGTGGCGGTGCTATTTGCCACAGTGGCATTTGCTGCAATCTTTACAGTGCCTGGCGGTAACACCAACGATGGTGTGGCAGTAGCTGTGCACAAAACAGCCTTCAAGGTCTTCTTCATCTTCAACGCCATTGCTCTTTTCACATCATTAGCAGTAGTGGTGGTCCAGATAACACTGGTTAGGGGTGAGACCAAAGCAGAGAGGCGGGTGGTCGAGATCATCAACAAGCTCATGTGGCTGGCTTCAGTGTGCACGACGGTTGCGTTCATATCCTCCTCGTACATCGTAGTGGGGCGGCACTTCAAGTGGGCAGCGCTTCTGGTGACTCTGATTGGTGGGGTGATCATGGCCGGGGTGCTTGGTACAATGACATACTACGTGGTGAAGTCTAAGCGCACGCGTAAATTCAGGAAGAAGGTGAAGTCGACAAGGAGGAGCGGCTCAAACTCATGGCAGCACAATTCGGAGTTCTCGGATTCAGAGATTGACCGTATTTACGCCATATGAAACCCAGTACAGCTGGTTCCTTCAAACCTTTTGGTAGTGATACAACACGAATGTATATTATAAACATCCATCACGACCCTTGAGATGCTAGGGGTGAACTTTGTACATTCCAATAAGCTGGTGTAAACTGCCATTCCCCCTTGTTCGTGAATCAGCGGGAGGCGACCGTCTTGGTTGTATAATACTTACAGATAGATTTGTCATCAGATTATATAGTATATTATATATGCAGCCTGTTTTGTGCTTCTTGTGCATGGCCTCCGTCAAATTCATGTCAACCGTTACTCTGTTCAACTGACAGTTGCATGATATTTTTGGATACCCTTTGTCTTGCTATTCTGCTTTCAGAGACGCATCCATGGAGAAGAGACAGCAGCGAGGAATAGCCTTCTTCCAGTCCTTTTCCACAGCACGTGAAAGCGAGAGGTGGGAAATTTGCCGTTCTGATATTCCGTTGCTAGGTGTTCTTTCTCTGTGTAGGACAGGACGCCCTGGGGCTGGACTGTACTTGGAACTTGGACGCCATGGTGATGGAGACGGCCAATGAGTAGGCGGCATCGTCTAGCCATGTAGGGTAGGGAGGGGAGCTTTGCCGCATCTTGATCGCCGTTCGTCTGCCTCCAGCGTCTGGGTTCTGAAAACCTCATGCGTGGAGAGTCGTCAGGTTGTAAGGGTCTAGAAACTGAGGAATCTGACACCAGTCACCAGAGGTGGTGGTTACGCTTACGCATGGCCCAAAGCGTGAAAGCCGTGTGAGTTGAAGGCACTGACGCTGGCCTCACTTGACTTGTCTACTCCGTACTCGCAGTCAATGCTTATTGTGAAATGAATGAATGATTAGCTTGGTTAGCAGGTGACCAAAACCACGCTGTGCCTGATGTAGACGGTGGCTGCAAGTTTGTTACTGATAATTAGTACGTAGCATTCTTTAAGAGTAGTAGCAAGATTATCTTTGAGCTTTTACAGTTCAGAAGAAAGGCTGGGAGGAAAGAAAAGAAACCCCAGCGATCAAAGTAACAGAGGCTTTCGCTCTGCCGAACGAAAGGATGGCCACTTTACAATTGTTACTGTCGTTCTCGTTCCTTCGTGATTAAGTTCGCGGAGCGGATAGATCATGAGGTCGTCCGTCTCCGTGAGTGCGCCACCACCAGCACGAGATTTCGCTTTGGAGCTTTACGCATATGCGAATCAGGCCTGTAAAGCTCCTAGTAGACCTAAAGCCCGCGCTTTTGGTGTGTTATGTATGTAGAGTGCAGGCTTTCTACTAGTTTGTACTAGTATAGTACCTAAGAACGTTCTTTTGATCCCAGCCGTATTTGCCACGAACTTTGCTTCAAAAAAGACACAATAGTAAATACATGTCATGAACTCATTCATGATCGACAATTTATACAGTATGAATGTAAGATAATTCCCTGTCAGCTGTCCATATCGTTCACTATCATTGCCTAGTGCAGTGTTCCTGAGCTGAACTGACCGCCGACCGCGAAATCTCGGCATGATCTGTACAAGTCGCCTCATCGGTTTTGAGTTGGTCGGCTAGCAACGGGTATCCGTCCGATCGCTCGGTGGCCTGCGTCCCGGCCGTTGATGCGTCGGCATCTTTCTCGCTGCAAACCTCAATGGATGAGGCTGCACTGCACTCGTGGCGCGTCAACGGTCCACGCCCACCTTTTGTTTCCTGCGCCGAGCTGAGCTGAGCCCTCGTCCAAAACAATCGCTTCGACATCACCCAATGAAGAGGTGGTAGAAAAACGTGGACCCTCCGGCATGAACACGAAAATGACATTCACAGAAATTTAAAAAGATAATACATACACACACCACGAGGAAGAAAACAGAGGAAGAAACAAAAGCATGAGCGAGCCGAAGAAATTGAAGAAATACAAAACAAAACAGAACAAAAAACTGGTCGTCACCTAACATATGCAGCGATCACCAGCTGCATCTCAACGATGACAACTCTGAATCAGCGTTAGTTATGCATCCACGTCACGGCCTCACAATTAGCCATGCTCGTTTTCTTAATTTAGGCACAAGAAAACGAGGAGGCGGAGAAATTATTTTCCAATAATACGTAAACAAACAAAAGTGGGAGCCAGGAATTTGATTCCGTTCCCCATTCCTGCTGCTCATGCGTTGATTCAACTTGTGATTTGTTTATCGGCGACGATCAGCCAGCCAGCCCGTCGTCCCTTGTCTTCTTCCTCTCGCATCATCCGCGGATCCGCCTGTGGATTAGGGGCAGCCGGGCAGGGGCCCCATGGCTCACATGCACTCCGGGGGCGAGCTGGAGGAGGATGCGCCGCAGAGCTCGTCACGCCGGTATGTTTTTTTTTGGGTTCCGGCAGCCACCCCCCATGTGTGCGTGTCTGCCCTGCCCTGCCCTGCCTGCCGCCGCCCAATTCCTGTTCGCGGAGGGAGATGGGGGACACGCATGGCGTCCCGGCCGGATTGTATATTTCCAACGCGGATTCCGGATCCCTTCCCATCATGCATGCGTTCCATTGCTCGTGCGATCGATTCGCCATTGCCGGCCGCTTGATTTGCTTCGGGGCTGGCTGTGCCTTTTCGTGGCGACGTCTGAGGTGGATGGAATTGCTTTCCTTCCTCGGTGATTGCATTGCATTGCATCGAATCGTGATGGAACACGGGGGATACACACGGGGACATGATTGGGAGAATGAGAGGTCGACGGGCGTTGCTTAGCCGCGTTGCGATCGTTTTCTAGATCTGTAGGAGTACATGCTATTTTGCTAGCCCAATTCATGTGTGTGTTTTCTGACGCAAATTGGGGTGCTTTTGTGTTGGTGTAGATGGAGTGGGGAGGGCACTTGCATGCATCCTTCTTTTACAATTGTTTGATTCACACTTCTTTTTTTTATTTTTTTTTAGCTGTAGTCCACCTTTTCGTCTCTTTTTTTTCATCACTCCTTTTCCGTTCATAGATTTTATTTCCACGTTGAGCTGGGATGTTTTCTTTTTTTTTTTCTTTCAGAATGACGTTGAGCTGGGATTGGGTAGTTAATAAAGTCATTGTTTTTGAAACATGGCTAGGCTAGAACTGGGAGAAACAAAAAAACCTGTAGTATGTAGTAGGTAAATTGGGCAAGTGGGGAAAAAGGGCGGGAGGAAATGCTGCTAAGCGCTAATGGAGCACCGTGGGTTGTTGGTCATATTTCAGCCATTGTTGCCGCATCTTGACGACGTGCCGCCCCCGAGGAGTTTGATTTGATGGAAGCGAAGAACCAGACCGGCGGCGAGGACTGCAGGCCGCAGCAGCCGGCGATGGACTCGCCGAGGGCGGCGCAGCAGGCGGCGACGCGGCGCAAGAAGATGACGAAGCAGCTGACGGGGAAGCGGGACGACACGGCGATGCACGCGGCGGCGCGCGCCGGGCAGCTGGTGTCCATGCGGGAGATGATGTCCGGCAAGGACGCCGAGGAGCTCGGGGCGCTGCTGTCGCGGCAGAACCAGGCCGGGGAGACGCCGCTGTTCGTGGCCGCCGAGTACGGGTACGTGGCCCTGGTGGCTGAGATGATCAAGTACCACGACGTCGCCACCGCCAGCATCAAGGCCCGCAGCGGCTACGACGCGCTCCACATCGCCGCCAAGCAAGGGGATGTAGGTAACCTCTTCTTGACTGCGTATTTATTGGCTTTCATTTCTTTTCTTATGCATATGCTGATATAGTGATATGCATGCATGATCGCCATCCATTAAACTGCAGACGTGGTGAGGGAGCTGCTGCAGGCGCTGCCGCAGCTGTCGATGACGGTGGACTCGTCGAACACGACGGCGCTGAACACGGCGGCGACGCAGGGGCACATTGACGTGGTGCGGCTGCTGCTGCAGGTGGATGGGAGCCTGGCGCTGATCGCGCGCAGCAACGGCAAGACGGCGCTGCACTCGGCGGCGCGGAACGGGCACGTGGAGGTGGTGCGCGCGCTGCTGGAGGCGGAGCCCAGCATCGCGCTGCGCACGGACAAGAAGGGCCAGACCGCGCTGCACATGGCGGCCAAGGGCACCCGGCTGGACCTCGTGGACGCGCTGCTCGCCGCCGAGCCGGCGCTGCTGAACCAGAAGGACAGCAAGGAGAACACCGCGCTGCACATCGCGGCGCGCAAGGCGCGGCACGAGATCATCCGGCGGCTGGCCACGCTGCCCGACACGGACCTCAAGGCGATCAACCGGTCCCGCGAGACCCCGCTGGACACGGCGGAGAAGATGGGCAACACCGACGCGGCGGAGCTCCTGGTGGAGCACGGCGTGCAGTCGGCGCGCGCCATCAGCCCCGGCGGCGGCGGCGGCGGGAAGCAGGCGCGCGAGCTGAAGCAGCAGGTGAGCGACATCAAGCACGAGGTGCACTCGCAGCTGGAGCAGACGCGGCAGACGCGCGTGCGGATGCAGGGCATCGCGAAGCGCATCAACAAGCTGCACGAGGAAGGGCTGAACAACGCCATCAACTCGACGACGGTGGTGGCGGTGCTGATCGCGACGGTGGCGTTCGCGGGCATCTTCACGGTGCCCGGGGAGTACGTGCAGGACCCGGGCAGCCTGAGCCCCGGGCACGAGCTGGGCGAGGCCAACATCTCGCACGAGACGGCCTTCATCATCTTCTTCGTCTTCGACTCGGTGTCGCTCTTCATCTCGCTGGCCGTGGTGGTGGTGCAGACGTCGGTGGTGGTGATCGAGCGCAAGGCCAAGAAGCAGATGATGGCGGTGATCAACAAGCTCATGTGGGTGGCCTGCGTGCTCATCAGCGTCGCCTTCCTGGCGCTCGCGTTCGTGGTGGTGGGCCGCGCCGAGCGCTGGCTCGCCGTATCCGTCACCATCATGGGCGCCACCATCCTGGTCACCACCATCGGCACCATGCTCTACTGGGTCATCGCGCACCGCCTCGAGGCCAAGCGCCTGCGCGCCATCAAGCGCAACGCGCTCAGCCGCTCGCGCTCCTTCTCCTGCTCCGGCATGTCCGAGAGCGAGTGGGTCGAGGAGGAGTGCAAGAGGATGTACGCCATCTGATCTGACACACCACCGACCGATTCATCTCGTGCATTGCATTGCATGACCATGGCGTTCGTTTTTGCCAAGTTGCCGTGCTTCGGACTGTGCATATGACCATGGCGGTGGAAGTGTCGTTGTCCAAGCGAATAAACCTACAATTAGAGCTCTCTCTCTGTGCCCCGCTTGCGAGAGATTAGCAAATTTTGTCTTGATAGAAAATGAAAAGCTAGATTGTAGCCGTGATTTCTAGACGACCATGCAGTTTATGTTGTCTGACTCTGACCCAGCATATGTATGGTACGAGCAGTAAGAAGAAATTGACTAGAATTATTATGGCAGTGACGAACATGACATGACCATGCTCCATGCTTCCATGCATTTTCAACATATGCACTGCATGCAACCATTGATATACACGTTACTATAGATCGATGAGATAAAAGGTGAAGGAATCGCACATGTAAATGTTGTTGTTTTCTGTTTGCTTGCACGGTGAAAACAATCTAAACAATGTAGTGTGTTTCGGAGGGATTTCTTTTATCATTCTCATCATCGGAATCTTATTTCAAGTTGACCAAACACAACCGAGGGTCACACGTATGAAAATTTAAAGTGTGCAATCCATTAAAAATATTGAAAACCATCATGCTCTTAGAAATATACATGACAATTATAATTTTGTAGTTTTTTAACAATGGCATAAAAGAAGAAGTGGTATTTTCTATGAGAAATATTATTTATCATCTTCTTATTGAGTAGAAAAATATATGAATGCATACATTTGTGTGTATATATATACTAGTGTTAAGCCTGTTTGCTTCAGCTGAAAAGCCGTTTCAGCTTATAAGCCAACAATATTTTCTTCTTATAGCAAGTCAGCTGTTTCTATGGTGTTTTGGTTTATCAGTCGGTTTATAAGTTCTATCGAACAACTTGTTTTTTTAGATAATGGAGAAGAGTTCAGGCTCATGCTTTGTTGAAGAAGAATCAGTCCACAACAATTATTATAGACGAAAAAAGGCTATAAACGTATCAATAAACTAAAATATGTATGTACAATATTCATGTATCTGTAGAGGTGTTGCACTGGCTCTAGAGTTTAGAGATCCCACCTTCCAGGCTTTTCCACACAACTCTGAATAATGTGGCTTCGCGAATTGAGTCAGAATAATGTGGCTCTAGAGGTGTGCACCCAGTAGGCCTTTTCTCTAGCAGATTGTGTACTTGCGCTTCTTATATAAGTAGGCCAGATGGGCCAAGCTACCTGCATACGGGCTAATCCGCGGCCTTTACACAATAAACTGCTCAGTCATTAAGCATCTAATATAATTCCAAGACGCGGTGGGATATAAGACTGTCCCTGTTATTTATTTGGTTGAGAAGATGGGATTGGTTCCTTTTTTTGGAGTTTGGCGTAAGGAAGGTAACAAATCTAGTTTCATATTTTTTTTCAATAGCTAGAAATTTAAGTGCCGTCAAAATAACTAGAAAATCTCTGCTACTAAAAATTACGGAGAGGACCCGTCTACCCCATCGTGGTGAAGCCGCTGCGCAGTTGTATCTCGGTAACTCCTATTGGTGCCGACATGTGGGCCAGCCGCCCTAGGCGCACGTCGCCCACCTCGTCTCACGCTCCTCCGGTCCTCACTATTCGTCGCCGCCCACCTTGCCTCGCTTGGCCGCCATGCCGCCCGCCGCACTTGTCGCCGCCCCCTCCCCTCCTTGTCCCGCCTGGCCACAAATGACGTCTTTGGGCGGAATGCAATCTTGAACAACAACAAAGTCCTCGCCCATCTGCTGAGGCGGCGGCGTCGGTCGTGGTCGCCGACGCCTGCCCCATCCTCGGCCCCGGCCATATCTGCAGAGGGCGTGCTCGGCCTCCCCATCATGGATCCGGTGGCGCTTGCCCTCCTCCCCAATCAGGAGCTCAACATGTCTTCCCATCCCATCCCAATTAGGAGCAGCTCGTGCCCATCCTCATCCGCTCAAATCTGCTCCCGGCCAGCATCTCCCACGACATCGTCTTGAGCGGCCTGCCCCTGATCCGAGACACCGTCGATCACAGCCGCAGCCGCTACCTTCTTCCGCGCCTTCATCTTCGACAAACCTGCTCGCACCGACACCCATGGCGCCACCACGCAGTTCGCCGCCATGCCGCTCAACCTCTGCGCCGGGCGCTGCGAACCTGCCGTCGGCTTCTCGAGAAGATGGTGGACTCGGCGTTGGTTGTTTTCTTTTTTTCCCTCTTCATTCTGGGGAGATCTGTTTGTTCAATTTTTCATCTTATTCTATGCATGTGGGTATTTTGTGAATCCAATGCAGCAACATGCAGTTTGAGGCGGCTAGGGCGTTCAGCATGATGGTATAAATCAGTGCGTCCCTTCTTTTCAAGTTATTTCCCCATCTTGCTGCCTTTTCATTTGCATATGGTAAATTCTTTCCAGTGAATTTCTATTCCCCTTAGAGTGTCTTCATTTCTAATGGTAAATTTGCCATGGTAAATCCTTTCCGGTACGAATTTTTTGCCATTATGTTAATAATTTTTTTTATTGCTGTAGAGCTTCTAAAGTGTGTAAAATTATATGCTCTTATCTACTTACTACAGTTTTGTAGACTAAACAAATTCTTGGAAAAAGGTGTTCTGAAATTGCAATTGTTGTTTTAGCAAGGTTGGTTTCTCTTACTATAAGTAAGAAAAAAAAAGATGAAAGTAAGCCATGATTGGATCTTAGAGAAAGTGAACCTTAGTTGTGCGCATGATTGTGCTTCTGAATGAACCTGACTTAGTTTATAGGTGGTAAGCTAAATATTTCCTGCCGGTATGATGCTGGATGAATCCAGATAGTGTGAGTTCCCGGAATATTTTTTTTTTGGTCGACCTAATTGCCTGCCCCGAGCATAGCAGCGAAATCCACCAGGAGGTGGCCAGTAGGAGCTGGCGGTATCTGGCCGTGGAGACTTAGTGACATGAAAATGAGGGTGGCTCACATGGCAGCAGTGTTCATGTGCTCAGCCATTGGATGAACACCAGGCTGATTCTTTTGAAGTTGAGCTCACCAATGATCTCGGTGAAGGACGCTTCTATTTTCCTGCTACTACAAATGTGACTGAATGATATGCAGAACAGTTTGAGGCTTGTTAGTTATCTTCTTTTTATCATGATCCAGGTGAGAAAATCCACAACTACTGGTCAGTACCTGATATAAGCTTTTGAAAATGTCCGGCAAGAACTTCTCGCTTGACAAATTAAAGGTATAAATCTTCCTGCTTGTATTCTATTGCTTTTGAAGGCTGTCAGCACTAATATCCAAGTTATATATTCCTGCTGCAAGTTCTTTCATGAAGCTTGTAGCTATTAATTGATTTAAAGACATCTATTGTATGTATAATGCAAAAAATCCGTACCTTTCATATAACAAGAAAGGTAGCTTAATGCCTTTTTCTTATTCCTATATTGCTTCTCTTAATTTTCCAGTCTCTTATACTTGAATTATATCTAATATATAAATACATCCTTATGTTTGCATCCATGTTTTGTGTGAAAAGATTGGTTAGCATCTCAGGTGTGAGGGCTGCCCACCAGAGTTCGATCCCCAGGATCGCTACTCTGTGTGTCACCGGGGACATCCCCAGAATAATTTTCATTGCCTCCTCACGTGGTGCCACAATGGTCGAGTGATGTGCCCGTCGTCTATGAAGTTCTGGATGACTGTCGATCTAACTATTGATGTGATCTCCAAGCTGTGTGTAGTTGTAGGTCTAAATATGTGCGTAGGGGCGTGTGTGCGTGTGTGTTCGCATATATTTAGATACTACAACCTGTATCCAGATGAGAGGCTTAAAAAAAAAGGTAATGTGTTTGGGTGAAACCAAAAGTGAGGAAGAAATGCTTACAAGTAAATTTTCTTCATTCTTTCATATACAATATTGACAGGGCTACAATTTAGGAATCCAATCGCTATGAAATGATTCCTGGGTCTAGAATTCGGCCAAGACTGTACTCGCTTAGCTTCATGGATTCTATTTCTTTTGTTTTGAATCTTCTCTGGTCAAATCTGTAGAGTTTAATGGAATCAAGGAAGAAGGATGTCAAGCCCCCATTGCCCTTGTTGAGTAGAAGTTTTTTTACTACATCATCTTACTTTTGAATTTTAAGTGATGCATAGACGGACGGTTTCACCAGATATTGAGCAAATTATTTTAGATACTTTTTTTTTGTCAAATCTTTGTATCTGCATGTAACTATTTCTTTGTTAAGTATTATCAGCTTATGTTTCTATGTGATATTTGAGTATTTGTGCACAAGTTAATATCTAGAAAATTGTGACGCTATATACACTGAGCATGAAAATTTGGCTAGCAAGCAGTTATCTAATCAGTGTCTTTTTTATCAGGTGTATCTTTAGTTGTATGCATGTCCCCTTGGGTGGCTAGAACCAATTTAATTTTGAGGAGGCAAATGAACCACTACAAAGTTAAATTGATATTTTTTTTTTGTTCAGTGTGATTCATGGATGCATATGCGATGAGTAGTGTCCCGTAGCAACGCACGGGCATTCACCTAGTTAATTATAATTGTGCATTTACAAGTTTTTTTTTCATGAGACACGTTACGAAACATTTGCTAGCTGATAGCACCTCGCTGACATCTTCATCCATCGTCTATCACTTAAAGAATATCCTCATTAATTCCTTAATAAATCCAAAAAGTAAAATCACTTACATCAAGATCCACCATAAGAAACTAGTTGAGCTACGCTCAATTTGCATACATTCTTTTTAAGAAAAAAGGAATTATGTCAAAATTTGGCACAATACATCCCTAAATTACTTATGAAAAAAATATAAAACAAAAAAATACAATATTTTTATCTCAATTCTCCCAAGGTTTTCTTCTCCAGTGATTTTCCTCGGTGCAAAACCAAACTTTGTTGAACACCGAAGTCAAAGTGTGGTCCTTATGTTGGACCTAATGATCACCCCTAAAACAATGGACAGGCCGCAAGATCCAATATTTTGTAACCAATGCAAAATACATCTAAAACGATGAAAGATGCCAGCAGTTGTGTCGCCGGGTGCAACATAGGTTGGAGGTTCATCAATTATAAAACTTGTTTCATCATGTATGCCTGATTTTCTCAAGGTTACCTTATAGATAACGACCAATCTCCTGCCAATGAAATTGGCACCTGCAACAATGGCTTTGTTGTGGCAGTCACTAAAGTCATTGCACATAACAAGATCCTAACTGAAAATCATCTAATTTCTTCGGTAAATTTATTTAGACTAAACCCTAAAATCCTAAATAAACTAGATCTAAAAACTTGTTTAAAAGAGAGATGATTTCCCTCTCCTTGCCGCTGGTAGAGCCATCGGAGATGAAGGAGAGGGATCCTAGATGGTGGTGTCTCTAGGCGCAGTTCCTGAACCAGATGGCCTTATATCTCCCGTGTACAACCGCGTCAGTTTTCGCATACTTTTAACAAGTTAAAATCATATTTAAAACAACAATACATACCAACAAAAAAATATTCCATATTATTTTTGTGCAATTTAAGTTTGTACGAGTTTTAGAAAATAATGAATGCATATATATGGAGGGCATATTGTGCGGTGGCGGACCATTCAAAGCTCAATGGGGGATCGATCGAAACTAGTCATCTGCAAGGATCGAGGAGTTAGTGTTCATTTTTCATCCCAATGGCATCAGCCGGTCGTTTTGTTTTAGATGTGTCGGAGTAGGCTTCTTAGTTTGTTTCCTCCCGTATGTGAATTACAACACCAAGAGAGCACTGAACCAGACCGCAGCAGCATGAGAAAATCAAGTGAACTTCAGAACATAACCGAGAGTTAATTATAATGACTAAATCAACTCGCTATATTTACGTACAACCAACATGATCATCCAGTGCATTGGCTTGAGCTACATATCTAAGCTAGGTCAGATATGAAAAATATATAAGTGAACTTCAGAACATAACCGAAAGTTAATACAAAACAACCTGCACATCATTTTGATGTCGGAGAGGTACAGTAAAAAAACACGGTGCAGTGCAGAGATACAATTTCCATCCGTCAATACCTGCTTGCGAATTGCGATCAGATGCAATCGTCGGTGCAGCGGCTGTAGCAGGCTCCGAAGCAGGCGCCGATGGCCAAGGCCTTGCAATTGTGGCATGTTTCAGGATAGTCCTTGCAGATGATGTTCCCTGTGGTGCAAGCCGAGCCACTGTCCTCGCAGCCCAAGGAGCACCTGGCGCGACAATAATCGCTGCATTTTGTCACCCCCGCCGCCGCCGGCATCCCCAGCAGGAAGAAGAAGACGATGACGATGGCAGCAGCGCTGGCCACCTTCGGAATGGATGCACCAGCTGAAGGCATCGTATGATTAGGGAGCAAAGCTGGAGGATGATCTGTAGGGACACTAGGGAGCAAGAGCACAACACTTGGTCACTTGCTAGCTAGGATCGAGAAAGAGCTGGTGGTGATCTGATTAATTGGAACAAGTGCGTGACTATATGTAGGCAGGAAGCAATGCGAACTGGATCATGAAGTTTTAAGGTTTGTTCATTATACTGTCACCCTGGCAAGATTATTGTTTTTGTTATATATGCTGTGAATGTCATAGTTGCCTGCGCACGATTTCGGGCGGAAGCCCGGAAGCTGACATGTTTTTAATTATGAGCTGTACCTCGTGTTCTATTTCTTTAATAAAGACACTTATTACAAGAGCGTCTCATCGTATCCGATATCTGTCAAAAAAATAATAATATAGCTAGTATAAAAGATAGATAATCTGATACAAAACGATTTCTTCAAATAAGACTGCATCAAAAACAAATCTTATTTTGTCTTCTTTGTTTGCTGCCGTCCTACGAAACTTAAAAATAGCTCGTAAAGCATTGCCTTTCGACATCTTTTCTCAACTTATTTAGTCCGAGCACGTCTTATGCGCACATGGGGGCAGTAAAATTAACGGGGGCTTCAAAACGTGAATGAATTACTTAAACACAAGAATTATCCTTAGACGGAAAGCGCGTGAAAAACTGAAAAAAAATGCATACCCTCGTTGTAATGTTTCGTTATTAATGCTTTTCGTATTTCTTTTATTATACTTACCATCTGTGCCGTGCGTAAAGAGCTCATTGTCTAGCCCTTATTCCGAGATGCCGCTTATATGTAACTAAATAGTGCCTGCTTAACGAGATTCACATCGTCTTGTGCAAAAACAACAAAATAAAAGATGTAGATGGTTTAAATCTAAAATATTTAACCATGTATATTATGGGAAATGTTATGCATAACAAATCATAATAAAGTCTTTTCGCATATTACGCAATTTATTTGTCAAAGTAGAATTTGGAGTTCTTCGGGGATATTATTTGCACATTCATTTGCATTGCTCTTCAATATTTCCACTTGGTTCCGTCCTCAATGAATGTGACCGCTGTGGATGAAAGATAATAAGTGAGCTTATTGATTTGCTATATTCAAAGTTTTTGTAGAAATTATATATGCTTATTACAGTGTTGAAAAACCGCAAACATGTTTCGAGGTTCCACAGCTTTATGTAGTTTTACACAAGAAATCCTACCAATTTCCTAGGGGGAAGCGCAAGTGTTTGTTTCTTGTGGATAAATCAAATGACAAATAAGTTTTTACGAGTTTGTAGATCTTGGAATCCCTGGTATGACTCTCGTCCCCAGAGAAAAAGGTTCTCTCTCCATGCCGGATTTGCCCGCCGTATGGCTAAGGAGAATTGATTCAAAATACTATTCAATGGGGGTATATATTGCATGCTTGATTCATCACTCATTTGACATATATTTGGGAAATGTGGATCCATAATGTAAATAACGTCGTTGGTCTTGTCTAGTATGAATAAAGTATCGTTTCTAAGTACTTGTAAATCTATTGCAGAGAACAAAAAAAAAAAAAAAGAAAGGAAAAACATTGCTAAGTACTTGTAAATCTATTGCAGAGAACATCCTTTTATATTGGTGAGCAAACTAAACAAGCGTGACATAACTATGCACACAGGCCGTTGAGCACTCCAAGACATGAAGTCAAATACAGTATCAACAACTCTGAAGACTGACCGGTATCACCTATGAAATACCAAACACAAGCAGCACTACAACAAGCAACACAGTTAACATCAGCGCTCGGGAAAAGACCTCGTGGAGTCCCTGTGATAGCCTCACGAACTCTGAAAGTCTGAAACCATTTGACACACACTCTGGACAGTGGACACTGAAGCTAATCAGGCTTCAAACTCTAGCAATCAAACATATTACCTAACCCTATTTGAATACTTGCAAACAATGCACAATGGAAGAACTGGCTCCAGCGAGCAAGAAAACATCTCTAGTGAGACTTGTCTAAATATAAATTTAATGATATTACCAAAGGCATTTAATTCCATCAACTATTCAGAACCCATGCATATGCAGTTCAGCCGAGATGCAGGAATTGACATGACAGATTACAAAAGCTCAAGCTAAGGAACTCTTGTTTCTTGCGTTTTCTTTTCTTTTTTGGCATTACCCACTGTCACACCTGTTTCCATGGAGATCACGTTCCCTATGGTATGCTTGCCTCAAATTATTATTTACTTACTATGGAGTCTTGGCGCTAGCAACTAAACTTTACAGCTCCATACCAGTGCACTAATCTATGGATGTTTGCCTGTATCATCTACTCCCCTGTATATAATGTAGTATCATCTAATAACTCCCTTGCTTCTATCGTCAGCATTAACTCTGAAGATGCAGTTTCCACGACAAAACTGTCAGCAAGACCATTACGCCAATGCAAAGCAGTAGCAAGAAAGCCTTAAATTTCAAGCAGGTTGAACAGTTGAAGCAACCAATGATTAGACATGCCAGCTTCATCCACAAAAATATGACAAAAGAAATGACATTTTAAAAGCTTCTGTTCCCCGCCCCCTCCAAAAATGCAATGTGCAAATTGCAGTAAAGGTTTATGGATATAATGCAATTCAGGGATTCAAATTCTGCATCATCTTCTTATATAGGTTTTAAAAAAAACTTCACCAACTCGACAATTTTTTGCACAGATGTTAATTAGGATAAAAAATATTGAGCTTTAAACAACAGAAAAAAACTGAACGTCACCTGAACATCCAAATTCTAGAAAGACCATATGTAAGACCGAACTTGGTTGCTTCATGATCTGTCCATCCATTTAACTCAATGAACTGAAAACCAGAAATGCATAGCGTCTTGATCTGTCGGTTTGACTCGACAAAACAATAACTTGAAATACTGAACATCACCTGAACTTTGTTTCCTCGTATTGCAGACTACTGGACTGATTGCTGGTCGCCTAAAACTGTGAATTTGCTGTATTCAAACTGCAAATTCGCCGGATAGGGAACAGACTGAAAGATTGAACCCTGAAATTTATTTATTTCAGCAAACTTGAAACTATAGGGAACAGACTGAAAGATTGAACCCAATCCAATAGACACTCCTCTCACATATCACTCCATCTTGCTGCAATTCCACCGAGAAAATGTTATCAGCAAAGACTCACCTTGTGTTGGTGATACACAGGAAGCAACTTATTAGGAACCAAGAAAACAGCAAGCACTCCTGGCTGATAACAAATGATCCCGTTCTTTCCACCTGCACAAACGAAGTAGTGATCCGGCCTTCCTTCAGAGTCTAGCCAACCAAATCGATTATACTATAAAATAAAATTTTATTCCCAGCAACAAGCTCCATCGATTCTTCTTCCTAGCGAAGGAGATGGTCACATCCATAATAGCAGTAGCAAGAGAGGCACGAAGATGCATGGACAGACTCTAGAAGAGAGCGTCATCTTCATCCCACTACTCCAGGCTCGGGATCCCTCCGTCGCAGTCCGTCGGCACCATAGGCCGCTGCCTGCAATGCTGCAAGACTGCAAGCTCGGGAAGCCGTCGCTGCCAACACCGGCCTACAACTGCAGCGCCACACCCGGATCCGTGCGACACCAACGCGGCCACGGCTGCGTCGAACGCGCCGGTGGAGTCTGTGAGCAGGAGCAGGCGATGGCACTGCTTCACTGTGTCCACGACCGTGTCCCACGGCCAGTGCGGCATCTTCTCGAGCGCCTTCTCCGTCATCCAACCAGGCTCGGCGCGGCGGTGGACGCGGCTGTGCGGCTGTGGACACGGCCTCGGGCGCTTCCGCCGCCGCCATGTCGTGGAACTCCACCGCGCACTGCAGCACGCATGCGTTGGCCGCGCTCGCCGTACATGTTGGGGGATGGGAATCGAGGCCTCCGGATTTGGAGGATAGCGAGAATCAGACGCGAGCTCCCTCCTCCCTTCCTCCCTCGAGCGATGACATTCGGAGCGATCGGCGGCGTTCTTGTTCTTTTTCTTTCGTGATTTTTCTTTTCGTTTTTCTATACGTGAGGATGAGAGGCGTGCGTTCCGGAGAGTTTTTTTTTTCCTTCCGTTATTGTCTCCTTCCTTTTTTATTGTTTTTTCCTTGTTTTCTCCTTCCTTTTCTATTGTTTTATTTATTTTACTTGCGTTGAAGGCGTGCGTGCGTTGAAGTTGAAGCCTCCTTTTGCATGGTGCGCTGAAGCCTTGTAACCGCGTTGAAGCCTGTGAGGCACGCCGGCCATCGGATCACATTCAAATCTGAGTGGGATGTTTATTAGCCTTTGAGTTTTATAGAGCCTTTTACCGATACTTTTGTGGGGCGCCTTTGGCATTGTTGGAGGAAACTATCGGTATAGGCCAAGTATTCAATTATAGTAGAGGGCCAGGGAGAACGATATCATCGTCTTTTACAATGGAATAAATAAAAATGAATTAAATCTAAAATTATTCCGAGATCCCGCTGAGATCAATACAAATATATACAGCTATAGAGTTCAACTCCCCCACGTAACCTCAATTACTGTTACCCTGTAGCAGGTTTGTCTTTTCTGTTTTCCCTTTTTTTTTTGTTTTCCCTTTCCGGTTGCTTTTTTCCCCTTTCCAATTTTTCACCTTTTCTTCTTTTCAGTTGTTTTTTCCCCTCTTTCTGATTCTTTTCTCCCCTTTCTGATATTTCACCAGTACGGCTTTTTTTTCACCTTTTCTTCTTTTCAGTTGTTTTTCCCCCTCTTTCTGATTCTTTTCGCCCCTTTCTGATATTTCACCAATATGGATTTTTTATATAGTACAACAATTAAATCTTACATTTCCCTATACTATTTCCAAAAATATATTCGTGGAACATTAGCTTCATCAACAACATATTATACATACCATGATATCCTCTTAATTTTTTATACATCCCGCGGCAACGCGCGGCGGCCCTACTAGTATGTAGAAATAGCTCTAGAACGACGTCATCGCATTGTGCAATGGAATAAATAAAAATGAATAAATATAAAATTACTCGAACGCATGCTATTATTGGTTGCATCCCGGCCTGGCAAAAAGATAATGATACAATGGATTGATTTGATACCTACGTGCCAAGCAGTTTTAGGATACAATTCACTCGACACACATACCACGACGGGATCATCTCGACGACGCGGTCTTTGTTATGTGTTGCCGTCTCAGGTCCTGCTGGCTGCTCCCTTCCTAGTAGATTGCAATGTTTTTTGGGGAGAAACTGAAAGCCTTACAAGGATACCCAGTTAGTTACTCATGTATGCCGGTGCACTCCCAAACTAATTAAGTGTATGGTTTTTATATAATATAAAATAAAACAGAAGAGAGAGAGGATTGCGTTCTTGCTCTTCTTTAACAAAGGCCCGATGGGTTCCATCGAACTACCTGGACTAATCCGTGGCCCACGGTTGCGCACGATAAACTGGCCCAGCAATCTACAAACTCGGACGCGTTTCTAAACATCTCAATGAATGCATCGACGGAACCAGGATTTACTTAAGGGACGTCAAAAAAAATTATATACAATTCTGTAAAACTATTTTTCAATCAATAACAATTATAGAATATCACATAATGCGGCACTAAATAGAACGATACGTTTTAAATCCAAAGGAACAAATTACGATATAAATAATTCAAACACTTGACAGTTCAAATTTATAGACATAAAAAGTTTAAGAAACTTGAATACTATCATACTTTTTTAGCCGACACTTCCTAAGAGACCAAAATTTCTCACTTATATCATTTTCGTCAACTTCAAAAAAAAAAATACCCATGCTAATCAGAAAATTAGGTGTGAGATTCGGGTATATGTGGAAACACACGTGTATTTTTTTCAGAAAAAAATGATGAAACCCTATTTTTCATTACTGTATCAACATATGTACTCCTTTCGTATAGGATTTAGAAGTCATTTTGGATAGTGACATAGTCTTCGAAGTATAACTTTGACTTCATATTTTTATAAAAAAATACTCATCACAAAATAATATATTTATACTTTTTATAAAAATATTTTTAAGATAAATCTATTTTTATGGGTTTTATATTTTTAAACTCAATAATTTAAATATTATTTATAATTTATGTTTTCAATATTTGATCTAAATCTTGTCCAAAACAATTTTTTTTCTATACGACGGAGTATTTCCCTTGTATCTAAGTCCAGCACCTAGTATCTCATAAAGCTAGAAAGAACAACAAAAAGGAAACCCTGGCAGGCTGACATGCTGTTTTAATGCAACTTTGTATCGAAAATAACTATTTCCATATTCATTCATCTAAATTTTACAAGTTGGGGAGCAGTAAGACATGCCTTAACTTGTGACGAAGGCGGCTAAAATTCTTGTACTATAACTAGTAGCCCAGGAGAGAATTTACCACCATTCGGACAGACACCGCAGGGTTCTGTTGATGGATTGCGAAACGGCTGAATTTTGTCTGTCTTGAGCGACCGGGAGTGTAGTTGACCTACAACTACTGCCGCAGACCGCAGTACAGCTACGGTCTCTTCTGCTCCCTGGACGAACGGTCAGCGTCCAGCAGAGTCGAGACACACGCAGTAAAGCCACGTCGCGATCGTGACCCGTGCTGTCTCAGCGAGCGAGAGCGAGAGCACGAGCCACGCACGCCAGCGGCATTCGCATCGGTTTTCCTCGCGCAAAGGCCAAACAAAGAGCAAGAGAGGAGGCTCGGAAAGCAAAGCGCGGCCAAAACCCTCGCGCCGCCCCGGTCCGGTAGACCGGTAGCCGTCGCCTTTGGTCTTGCTCCAGAGCAGCCCTGCACTGTGTTGGAGAACAGCGAAAGGTGCATGCGCTAGCTGCTCCGGCTGCTCGCACAGTACACATGGGCGCACGCACTGGGCCAGCCGCGGCCACCGCGAGCGCAGGCAAGGGCCAGCAGCGACAGCGAGCGATCCCTATCGCCATTGAAACTAGCAACAGATCCAAAAGGCCTCATGATAATGATAATTATACTCGACTACTATAGCAGCGCTAGTCTTCTAGTACTGCTCTTTTCTACAGGGCCGGCGTAGCTGTAGCTGTACATGGCACCCAACCCGACCCGACGCATCTCATCTCGTTCCCGTCACATGGTGAGCGAGGATGAGGCTCGGCAAAAGCCAAAGGCAAAGCAAAGGTCTTTTTACGTCCTGCTCGCTCTCGAGCCTTTTACCGATACTCGAGTGGAGCGCCTTTGGCATTGCCTGGAGAAAACTAGCAGTATAGGGCAAAGCAGAAGCAGGGCCAGGGAGTGAGATGAGCCCGCCAGCGCCAAGTTGCCCGTGCAAAGGCGCTTTTATCATCTCCCCGGCGGCACCGGCATCGGCTCCGGCTCCAAAGCGTGAAATTTCTGGCCTACTGCTGCTTAACTTTGGCGATCCGTGCCGCCGTGCGTGCATGTTCCACCGCTCTCCCTCTTCTGTACTGTAGCCGCTTAAACGTCGGTCGGTCCTGCTAACATTGCAATGCAGCAACGAAAGTTGAAGATCGCGGAATTAGGGCCTGATTGGGAGCGGGCGGCGGAAACTCATCCTCACTAGTTTGGCAAATCCGCTTCAGCTTTACAATCATGCGATGCGATTTGAACCTTTTGATCCATTATATGTATAAACGAGCAACCTGCCAGGAGATATTTTTGTACTCAGCGGAGTACGACTGAGCTAGCCGGCAGAGTATTTTGGAGCAACCAACTATCCCATTTTATTTCTTTAAATATTAAATAGAAATAAAATAAAAGTTGCCCACGATCTCCGTCTGCAATCTCGGCTGGACGGTAGGTTCAGCAATCAGCACCCAAACTACCCCCGAATTCGCTCATGTCTGTTTTTTTACGTACTACTGTACTTGTTTCCACGACGAACAGGGAACAACATTCTTGTCATGGCCCGCGTCACGCCATTGAATTCGGTCAAAGAATTAAGACCTCCCAGTACCACCACCACCACTACAGTGGCGAACGACCGGCGGACCATGACAATTGACAAGGAAGCAGAGGAGGCCCGTCAGGTCATGTGCGGCCGCCGAGCAGGACTGCGTGCGGTCTGCGGGTGCGGGCCGTTGCGCACGGCGGCGCCCCCCGTCGTCGCCTCGCACCTTTCCGGCCTGCAATGATGCCGACGCTTTCGACGCCCTATCGCGTTGCTCGCTTTTCCCTCGGCGATCCGCCCGCCCGCCCATCATGCCGCCGATCCACTCCACTCCACTCCACCACCACCCGATCGATCGCCAATTCCCCAGCGGCATCGCCGCGAGAATCCACACAGCCCGGCCCGGCCCGGCCGGGCCCCCTGCGTGCCGCGTGCGCTTCCGTCTCTTTCAATAACCCCTTTCTTTGCCCTTGCTGTTTCCAGGGCCAGCTGCCGGCACCCGGCAGCGCTCGTGGATAGCGGATGCCACTGCTGGTCTTCTGGTAGTAGGCTGCATGCATCACTAGTACTAGTAGCTCGTACCCCGCCGCGCCCGCGCGCGCTGACGTTGCCGTTCAGGCTACCTATTCTGGCGATCTTTACTCGCACTGAATGAGCGGCGGCAGCTGGTCAGGCAATCCAGCAACGCCGCGCCGGCCGGCCGGGCGCCAGACCAGGAGTAACGCCGACGAAGACAACAACGTGGTCCTTTTTTTGTGGGTTGTTGTTGACAACGATGGCGTCATCTACAGCACTCTTCTGAAACCTGAATGCGCGGCACAGCATGTTCGGTCGCGTGCCTCCTGCCTAGAACGTGTCCACCAAATTCTTTTTTTTTTTTTTCTATCTGGCCTTGCCATTTTATATATCCGATGATGACTGATGAAGAATATACGTAATTGCGAGAAAAGAAAGGGTAAACTTGACATTATTGATGTGGTCACTTTTGAAATTAAACCCATTTTTTGCACACGTCACGCACGGGCTCACTCACGGCTAGTGGCAGTAAGCTACGCCTACTACGGCTGATCGAGCCGGGTTGCTAGGCCACGAAGGCGCGGAGGCGGAGCAGAGGGCGGCGTCGCTGACGCTCTTCCTGGCGAGCCCGAGCTGCTGCTGCGACCGCTTGCAGTAGGCGATGGCGCCCTGGATCAGCCCCTCCGACTCCGACCGGGCGCTGCTGCTCCGCTTCAGCGCCGGCGCGCCGCCGCCGCCGACCCCGGAGCTCCTCCTCGCCGAGCACGACGACGACAGCGGCTTCGCGGGCGCCGCGGCGGGAGGCGCCGCGGCGGGAGGAGCGCCGCCGCCGTAGTAGTGGCGTGCCGCCACTTGATCACGCCGGAGAAGGACTTGCGCTGGCGGGCCGCGGCCAGCTCCTCCTCGTCCATCAGCTTCTCATGCTCGATGCTGCTGCGCAGGGTGGTCGGCGCCGCCGCCCTGCCGCCGCCGCTGCTGTGGTAGTCGCTCTTGATCTGGCCAAATGCCGCCTTGCGGACGCTCTTCGTCTCACCGGGTGCGGGTGGTGCCGCAGCCGCTCTGGTGGTGCTGGCCCGGACCTCGGCGCCGCGGCATTGCTCGTCGGAGCACGAGGTCCTGGCGAACAGAGACCGGAAGAAGGCCCGGGACGCCAGCAGCTTCGCGTGCACCGTCCGCGCCGCCTTCCTGCGGCGGGAGCACTCGGTGCGTAGCCTCGCCACCGGCTGCGTGCCGTCGTCGCGGCACCCAGCGGAGTGCGAGTGCTGCAGCGGCGCGACCGTCGCGGCGCTCCTCCTGCCGGCGCCACCACACCCGCCCACGCCCACGCCGACGTCAACCTCCTGCGCCTTGCCGCCAGGCCTCGGTGGCGCGGCCTTGTGCTGGGCGGCCGCCGCCGCCGGCGGCTGCAGCCTACCCCGGCAGAGGAGCTCGTCCGACGCGCCGCTCCGGCGCACCCGGAACTCCAACTCCCCGCACGAGCTGAGATCCAGGTCGATGTACTCCTCCTCCACAAACGAACACACGCTAGCCATTGCGGCGCCGCAGTGCTGAGCCGTGGCTCTGGGGCACATTGCTTGCTCCGACGACGGGGCGGGCGAATTTGGGGAGGCAGCGTCAGGGGTTTGAAAAATTTATGGGCGAGCAATGGCCAGCGGCAGCGGCAGTGTGGCAGGGCAGGGCAGGGCAGGGAGGGATCCAAGAAAACAGAATGGGGGTGGGGGGTGGTAGGCAGGGGCCCCCTTGTCTTGGAGGCTGCTGGGCGCTGGCTGTGGCTGGGGCTGGAGCTACTGTCTTGTGCTCACCTCACTCCACAGTCCACACAGTACAGCTCCAGCTTCTTGGTTAGGCTTGGAGTATTTGTACTGTGTCATGTCATGCATGCAGTGGGTTACAATATAGTGTTACAGTACTCCTCACATATTCTACCACAATTACTAAAGCAGATTATTACCAGATGTATGTTTGTGAGATTGTATTAATCACACAAACTACTGTGTCCTGCATGGCTCAAAATTTGGTTGTAGAATGAAGAGGGTCAGTGGTGGACTGGTGAGGGATGATGAGTTCTTGGCTGTTAGCCTGTTAGTACTTGGCACTGCTGCACATTTTCTTTACAGTTGGTGTCAGAATCAAAGTCAGCAGAAACTACTACTACCAGGAACTCAAGATTGTTACCTTTTTACTATTTATAAGATTGTTACCTTTTTATAAAACAAAGTATAGGTTGACAAAGCTAGGGTAAACACCTTTGCGCAGAGAAAGGGCCGAGAGCTTCTTTTGTTCCTTTGCGTTCTTTTAGCGTCTGTGATCTTTCTGCTGTCAACTAAAGCTGAGGAAAAGAATAGAGGCAAAAACAAAAGGATGACAATGCATACGGTTAAAAGAGGAGGTTGACTTTCCCGTGCAACGTCACAATGGCATTGTACCCAAGACAAATGTACTATGCATACATACGTACGGCGTTCACTTGCACTTGTCATATCTGCAGGTCAATCCCAGCAAAAATCTACTCGTACAGCGAACAGGACGTGACAAAAAAAGAAACAAAAATCTGGACAAAAATCTCCTAGTAGATGGCTATGCACTCTGCTATACATTTCCCAATGATTTTGTGCTATGACTCTACTGCTTTACATCGAAGACTACTGGTTGTCTGGGATAAATCTCATTCACATCTTACCCAGATCATATGAAACCAGAACTTGGCTCGTCTTCGAGGTCATCGAACTCCCACCCGCTGATCTCGTCGACCTTGTATTCCAGCTCGAACTTGGCCAGCTCCGATTCGGAGTCCGACGGCAGCCGTGTCCTGAGCTGAGCAGCGATAGGGGAGTCGCTTCTCGAATGGACTGGTGACGTTGACACCTTGAACGAACGGGATCGTTTCTTTTTCTCTGCCTGTTCTTTAATCTCAATTTGAAGCACTGGACGTGGCACGGACTCGAATTCGATGCGCAGCTTGTCAATAGTGGCAAACAGATTTTTTACCTCAGGATCCTCCCTTCTGCACAAACTATAGGCAAAGATCTGGCAGTGAAAAAGACGGCATGCAAATTATGTAGCCTGGACTCGGAAAATAGCACAAGAGGGATCCTGAAAAGCAACTACCTCGTTTTATAGTAATCCTGGTTAGAAGAATATATTGCTCTGATACTATCAACCAAACTGAATGCAGCTACGACCTGAAATAGACGCACAAATATTGAAGAAAGTATAAGTGCACTAAAAGATACTTTCTAAGGGTTTATGTGCCAGCTATAACTACAATTCTTGTTCTATTCCACTAGCACTTTGTATTTTTATCATCAGTAAGCAGGGAAAATGATCATCAATAAAATCACCTTTTTCTCAGTTTGGAGATATTCGTCCTCAAGGTATTTACGAGGATTTGATTGCTTAGACGGACCATTAGCTCCATCCTCTGCTGACATGGATCTGGTGATGCAACTAAAAATGTTCAGCCACAGGGAAGATGCTCTGAACAAATTAGACTGAAAATGAAAACTGTACCTGTCGCCAAATATTTTCAAGTTATCAACAAAGGTTTTGATACAGTCAATAGAAGTCCTTAGCTCTTCCTAGAATTCCAAAAGAAAATTTCAGTAGAAAAACTAATCCGTGCAAAGGCTCGTAAACAGAAGGCCTCAATAGCATATCACTTCTTCGGAAAGTTAAAGTCAATTAGTCAAATTACGCACCACACATGCAGAAACATAATACTTCATCAATTTTGCAAAGCAGAGTCCACATCTATCCAATTCCTCACTGCAGTCAACGTAAGAGGAATGTATGTCAGAAAATATTTTGAGCCTGTAACTTTTGAGAATGATTATTAGTTATCACAATGTGTTGTTCAGGGGTTCAGCGAGAGTTACTTACTTGGCCTGCTTTTCCCTTAGCTCTTCAAACAAGGACTGCAATTTCCATGTATCTTTCAAAAAGCTGATCCATGCACTGACAGTGCTTGCTTCTACTTTACATGAAGCTATGGATCTTGAAAGTTCATCTTCCTGGGGATACGTCAGAAAATAAAAAACAAATAAACAAGTGAATTGTGCTAACATAATGCATTTCTTAAACTAGAAAGCAACAAACAGAAAGTTAACCTTTGTTTTTAGGTGCAACACAATCTGATTGCTGGCCTCATCAAATTGGTCGCGTTCCTCTCTAGTTTTTTTAAGCTTCACTGTAGCTACTTTCAATTTAGTATTCACCTGTAATCTGAGTTTTCAGAATCACTCTTAAAAACAAACCTCTCGTGTAAACATTAGCCTCTATGAATAAGCAGACCTAATCAATAAAGATTAAGAACTGTAGTGTCAGATTTTGATAGACTGCTTCCCCAAAATGCAGGTCACACTAACTTAAAATATCTGAGATGCAGGCAATATGCAGGCAATAATAGCATTTCTTTCTCTATTGGTAATAATAATAAAATTTCCAAGAAACTGTTATCACATTCACAGGTCATACTAATAATAGCATTCATATGACCACATTATAAACTACTGTCTTGTATACGTCCTTTATAATGCTTTATATTTGAGATGCAGGCAAGAATAGCATTTCTTTTGTCGAATGGTAATAATAACATTTCAAAGAAACTGACATCACATCCACAGGTCATAGTAATAATAGTATCATATAACCACATTATAAACTACTGTCTTGTATACGTCCTAAGAGGACGAACTTATGATGCTTTATATTTGAGATGCAGATGATTCAGGCAATATTAGCATTTCTTTTGTCGAATGGTAATAATAACATTTCCAAGAAACTGATATAACATTCACAGGTCATAGTAATAATAGCATTCATATAACCACATTATAAGCTAGTGCCTTCTATACGTCCTTAGAGGAAGAAACTTATGATGCTTTAACAAAGAACAATTACTTTTATCTACTATATAGATAACATGAATGTTCACGGCAAAATTAGTTGGTTGTCTCCACCCTGAACTGAAATGAAACTTTCCTGTGCTCCAAACTTTAGCAAAAAAAAAAAAAAAAAAAAAGCCCCAGCAATTTTGCCACTATGTAAGTTGCTGAAATATATTCGAAGAAATATATTGAATGATAGATATTCATGAATAGGGAAATAGAAAGAAGAATATTGCCTTCTTCAGTTCTGCCTCAAGTTGATTCCTTTGCTCCTCAAGTCCAGAGATCTCAGCAACTAATTCCTTTTATAAAACTTAATTAATTAAGCATCAATCAGACAGATCACAGAAGGATAAAGCCAATGCATGGACTAAGGATTGAAAAAATATTGGAACAGCTTGGATATCCTGCTATATTTATCGCTTGCAACTGCTTTAATTGATATGGTATTTGAAGTTAATGTTTTCCTTTTGTTTCATTGGGAAATTATGGGGTGTTTTTTTTTCTGTCAATATGGATGTAGATTAAATCCTTGTTCAACCTGTTGACATAATCATTTAGCTAATAAAAATACTATGGTGCAGATGACTCAGTCACACGCTAGTAGCACAAAAAAATACCTTTTCTATACCATTAACTTCATTTGTTTTGGTGACTCGGAAGATGAGAGATTCTTCCTTTTGTAGCCTGCATTGTAAAGAATTCACTTTAAGCAGAGTGTCATTTGAAACACTTTGTTACCAAATAAATCAGTGGCTCTGAAATGAACAAAAAAATTTATTACAGGCGTTAACAACATATGTGTTCAATTGATATATAAGTATGCAAGCATATTTGTGATTGATACATGCTAAATTGCTGAGACTAAATACACAGCACAAAGAATGCAATATAAACCTATTTTCCGTGATACGCTTTTCTGCTTTTGCAGATGAATTTGCAAGGGATTCAGACAAAACCTTCAGTTTATCAACCTGCAAAGTTTTTATAAATGGCCATTAAGATAACACCCATGTATCACTTGACAAGGGAGGACAATTAGATAAGTTTTAGCAAACAAAAACACTTTAGATTCTACTGCTCTATTAAATTTAAGTGTTAGAGTGAACAAGCATGCAGCAAAAATAGAAGTGAAATTAATTTAGAAATAAGGAGCACCGTGCCTTCTCAAAATGAGTCTCCAATGAATCACCAGGATGTATTGATTTCTTCTTCAATAGAAGTTCTTCCATTTTAGAGCAAAGTCGGACCTCAGAAACTGCCTTTTTGAAACCCTGCAAATAGTATCATAAACACATTGAATCTACTTACACTAACTATAATTAACAATGATGAATAGTAAGTTGAACCATACTGGAATATGATGGGGAAAGAAAACCTCAGTCAACTATTGATACCTAAAGACATCATGCAAGGTTTCTGAATGCACACTTTTAAAATGGAAAACTTGATATATTTCAAAAATGACCTAAACATGATTAAAACCCTATCTAACAGTTGAAATTATTTTTGTCCTAACATAACATGTCTGTACTTAGAAATAGAAAAAAAAAATTCGACCTAATGTACACTTCATAAATGCCCCGTGCACTTGCACAAAGATTAGTTTAGAAATATTCATTTTAGACAAATCAGAGGCACAGTATTTCATTACCATAATATTTAGTTCGCGTCTAGGAGAAGAAAATCAATATTACAAAAAAATTGCATGACAGTGCTCCCTTTTGTCCATTGAAGGAAAGGATAACCCACGGTTGTACAAGCTGAATAACTTTGAACATAGGCCTACCTCAGTGGCTGTTTGAGATTTCTTATTCGGATTGCTGGTTGTTGTACCATGAAGAGCATCCATTAAATTTATCTGCTGTTGCAACTGAGTAATTTCATTATCTAATCTGGAATTGAGAAAATGGATGTTTTAATTTTTAAAGCATGTAAACATGGACATGCAAAAATTGAACTATTAACACCTTCAAACCCCTGCCCAGGAGAAAGAGAGAACCTTGCAATGTCAGCGTTTATCTTTAACCCTGAGACCGCACCCTGAGCAAACTGAAGCAGCTCATCACGTTTTGCCTGAAAGGGAGAACATAGAATCCAACATCACAATTGATGCATTTTATTCTTTTGCTGGCATCTAATAACACCAGGTAGAAAGTACACATTTTACATGATTTATGCAAGAAAGCTCAATGATCAAATAACTCATATGTTGAGGTGGACCTAAGAGGTTCTACAATTAAAGTAGCTATACATGGTTTAATACTTACATGGTTTAATACTGAGAACTGGTAAAACAAAAAGGAAATTCATACCAACACTTCGTCGCTATAACTTGAGAATAACCTTCCCAAGTCCTTTAAGCTACTCAAGAGTGCATTGTGCACATCCTTCCCTCCCGAAAGGCACATTCTGTAATGAAGAACCATAGCATTATATATTGCTTGAATAGAGTAAGATGGAAAAATTGAAAGGGGTCTATAACTCATATTAACGTGCTAAATGTAGTGCAGGCGGGGTAGGCATTTATAAAGTGAATCCATACACAATGACCTGTGATCATGTATACATAGCCCTTTTTTGTACACTGGGCGCAAGACTTGTTAATTAAAAATCAGAAACGATCATATATGAATGGAAAGTTTTCAAGAACCAAGTAACAAGACATCAAATGGTTGAAAAACTTGCCCAAAAACTTCTGAGATCAGTGAAACTTCTTCCTCGGTTGGGGCTTCCCTAATCTGATCATAGAAGAGAAGACGAGTCAAAACTTTGGAATTACCAAACAATGGTACCTACATGGTAGCAACGAGAACATTGCAACACCAACTTGCACAGCCACAAGCCGAACTCACCATGGAGAGAACAACACACTCGATGGCTTGGCTGTAGAGGAAGACATGGAAAAAGTTCATCGGCTCCGCGCCGCTGTCGTAATCGATGTACATATCCTGCAACGCCCGCAAGCACAGGTGGTCCGGCGCCTAATGAGTCGGGATCACGCAATGCAATCCAAAAATTTCTGGAAACCAAACAGCAGCCAGGGAGGGATGCTGACCAGCAGGGGCGCGGTCTGGTCCGGATTGTCCCCAAGTTGCGGCTCCTGCACCGCCGTGGTCGCGCGCTGGGTCTCCTTGAGCGCGACGAGCCACCGGCGCAGCAGCTGCACCCTCTCGTCCCCTTTGCAAGAGAGCGCCGCTTCTTCCAGCCTTTTCGTCGCCACCTTCGCGCTCTTGTAGTTCCGATTCCCCTGCGAGAGAATCAGAGAAGTGCAAACCCTAGTCACTAACGATCGCGGGGAATGTACGGGCAAGACGGGGACCGTTGATGAGAGCAAAGCTAGGTGGTCAGTACGGTGATGAGCCTGGCGCCGCCCGCGACAGCCTGGCCGGCATGGTGGACGACGGTGTCGAGGGAGGTGCGGACGGTGCGGGTGAGGAGGGAGCTGCGACCGCCGCTCGCCTCCACGGCGCGGTGCACCGCGCTGCGGAGCCACGACATGGCCTCGCGCCAAGGTCGTCGCCCGTCGGCTTCCCCCGCTTCTTCCGCCTCTCCCCCCTCGAACTCGTCGGCACAAAAAAGGCGGAGAGCGTCTCGTGCGCGGGAGGCGGGGACGCGAGCGGAGCAAATGCGGCGATGCAGGGGGCGCTCTTCCCGTCCCGGTGGCGCGGTGCGGCCTACGAATGCGTGCGCCCGCGAGAAATTTGGACAATTGCCATTGAGCCTCTTCGGCTATGATCAGCCACCGCAGTGTTCCATTCAAGCTGCGGCTTACCACAGGGAACCACGTTGTTATAATCAAACTTTATTTTTTCTGCTGGAATGCCATTTGATTGATGTGAACTTTGAACTTTTTTTTCCCTGTCATGCTGCTGCTAGTACTGGTCCCATTAAACACTAAAATGTTATTATGATCAACAACTTTCTCCACCTGGCAACAGCCAGCCCAAAAGCATTCCAAATGAGTTATAAGTGCTGGGAAATTCTAACCACAAAAATAGGGCAAAAATGGGTCATAAGAGCCGGTCCTATATTCTAAAATGGGTCAACAGGGTCAAAGTTTATTGACCTATCATGGATCGACCCACTCATATATTAGTATTTTTTTTCTTTAATTTATTGACGTTCTTCATTTTTTTGAATAAATACTATTAATGATAATTTGAAAGACTGTGTTTGGAAGCAAGTAAGGAATATCATATTTTGGAAGTGAAGATTGATAAAATTAAAATCATGGTTCACTTGCAAAATTATTTAATTTGATACATTGCTAATAACCTTAATAATTTTTATGATATTTTTAATATTGTATCTTATCTTTTCTAAGAGCTATTGAAAATATTCATAGTTTACGATTGTAGAAAATTATATTTAGGTTGGCCCATACTATCCAATGGATCATTGAGGTCATAGCATGTAGGGGAAATGTGTCAACCCATAGCCCCGAAAATTGGCATTGAGGCCACTCATCTAGTATTGACTCTCTCTCTCTCTCTCTCTCTCTCTCTCTCTCTCTAATCACAACCCATCGAGCTTCTTCCGTAGGCTACACCCCTCGTTTAACCTCCTGTCTACATTTATCTCACTAAAGATGACGACACCCTTGCACCTAGGCATTCGATCTCACACCTGCAAGTCACATCATACCTCGTTCCCACAATCACGCAGCTCACGGCTACTATCGTAGCCGACCTAGGGATAAGGATAGGAGAGAGGCCATGCCGCTATACCACAAAGTTGGTTCTGAGATCATCACCGACTTGTCATAGGGGAAGTTGTGACACAGGCCTTCAGTGGTGGCGTAGGCCACTTGGACGAGAGAGGCGTTCGGAAGGGACGAGGTCTGTGCTCAGAGAGTGAAGCGGAGGTTGTGGCATGGGACACCTAGGTGGGAGCAAATGGACGACACCCTGCATGGTTATTCTAGGTGAGATGACACACCTCTACTAAGGTCAATGTTGACGCCATGACCAATCACTCGAGGTGGAGTTCACCAACAACGACCAAGTCAAATTATTCAAGGGAAAAATGATTATATGAAATCCTAATGTTTTACCAACAACGACCAAGTCAACTTGTTCAAGGGAAAAATGATTATATGAATCCTAATATTTGCTAAACTTTATTATAAGTTGTACAATTCTCCAAAGCATTTTAGCAGATGAATCAAGTTTTTAAAATTTTTAGCGGATCTCTGGCTTCATTCAAACCAAGTTTTTCAATGAAAATACAGGTCAATGCTCAAATTTTTTTTTGAAAATACAGGTCACAAGAGGTTGGGCTGTATGGGCTTTCTAGCAGATCAGCCCCCCACTAAACCTTGTGGCAAGGCCCATGATTGGCTTGGCATCCTTCGGCCTAGTACTATCCATTAGTCCTTCGACCGGCCCAGTCTCACACGCTGCAGCGTCGGCGCTCGTTGACTTGCGCCCAAATCTGTGCATCTGGCCCGCGCACCCAGCCACCCATGGAGGAAATGGAGGGAAACGGCGCCGCGGCTACCAGACGACAAGACGCACTCGCGGCCATCCTAGACCGGCTCCCGCAGTGCACCCTCACGGAAACGGAATCCCGCCGCGTCTGCAAGGCATGGCGCGCTGTCGTGGGCGCCCGGAGGCTGCTGCTGCTCCCCAACCTGGCAACCTCCTGCCGCACGCCTTGCGCGGCATCTTCGTCAATCAACTATTCAACTCCATTAAAGTATCGGCGCCCGCGCTTCTTCGCCCGCCCGGCCGCCCCTCGTCAGTTTGTTTGTTGTGTCAGTATAAAATCTATATGACTGCAAGAACCAAGAAATGATCGTGTCTGACCATTGCTGATCTTAGTCCCTTAACCATCGTTGGTCATGCAGATACTAACGGCTATGGTGTTAACCACTGAAAGCGTTAGTTTTTTACGCTACTTAGCAGCACTCGAAAATCAGTAGTTCCAACTTCAGGCTCATTCCATATTTTTTCTTCAGGCTCATAATAGTAGCCGTAAATCGCTGTTAAGTATTTTTTATACAAAAATTTTAAATAAGACAAAAATATTATTTTTAAAGGTCCTACATGTTTTTTACCGGAATAACTATACACACGTCTCAGTCCCTTGTATGGCAAGCACACCATGCTGCATCATGCTTTGCAGTGCACCTGTCGTTGTAACAAGTTGAAGAACGGGGATATTGGAACGTCTTGAAGATAGGGTGTGAAAGGATATATGCTTGGAAAAATATGTCGTCCTCCGGTCCTTACAAGTTACAACGCTGTATTATTGCTCTGGCCTCTGGAAGCCTTTACGGTGCCATTTACGGCCAGGATATGGCACAAAGGGAAGGCGGGCCTCACCTCACGGTCCCCATGACCCAATCCATAGTACACGCCAGCCAGAGAGAACCCGCGATCCTAGTCCTAGTCTGTTGTCCGCCACCAACTTCACCACAACTTGACACAGAAACCAGTACTCTAGCCGCCTCCATTTTTGTTTCTTGTATCGTACTAGCCTCGTAGCCGTAGGGTGTTGGTCAAGTCAAGGAAGCAAGAGAGATCAGAGATGCCGCGTGAAGGCGTCGCTTTCCCGCCACCTCTCCGCTCCGCTCCGCTCGTGCCCTGCCTCCAGCTGCTCCCCAACACTCGAGTCCTGCAAACGCATCGCGCCGGTCAACTCGCGCAGGCGCCGCGCCCCGTAGGAGTAAGACGACCCATGCCATGCCGGCCTGCCCTGCCCCTAGGCCGAGACGGTGCCCGCCGAAGTGCCCGTACCGTGCGTGTCCCCTTCGCGGCGCCGACGCGTACTGGTATCCTTCCACTGCCAGTGCCAGTGCGCTAGCAGCCGACCGGTGGAGCTGTGTGGGTTCACACTCATTTTTTCCCGGTCCTCGTGTCCACACGCCAGTGTCGTCTCCCCTGTACGTGCGCACGCGGAACACGCAGAGCCTCGTCTCGTCATGTCATCATCCTCTCGTACTATAGTAGTAGGAGTACATCAGTCATCAGACTTTCTGTCTATGAAATGATGACCAGGAACAGAGAAAGCGTCTCGGTGCAGCGAGAATTCCTCTGAAAATAATGCATCCGATGCGATCGATCAATCTGATTCCGTCGTGTCACCGTGCCATCTAATCTAATCTAATGAGCCTGAAACGTGTGCATCAGCAGCGTATGATGCCCTCGTCTCGTGGTGGAGCGCACGACGGCACACGGCAACGACGACCGCGTGCGTGGCCTGCCTGCCACTGGAGCTCCGGTCGGGTGTTGCGTGCGTGCGGGCGGGCGGGCGTGGGGGCCCCTGGAGACTTCCGCGGTCCTTCCCACTCGCGACGCATGGATTCGGAGGGCCTGGGACTGGCAGTTGTGAAAAGCAAGCAGAGCACTACCACCGGGCTAGAGATAATCGCCATTATTTTGCGCAGAAACGAGAATTCCCTGGTCCCTGAAAAGCCATGTATGTATGCATGCCGTTCTCGATGCTTCGCTCCCGCACTCGTTTTCGCCTGCTGCCAATTCGTCGCTGCTGTGAATGGAACCTCGTTGAGGTCGACGTGCGCGCACAGGCCGAGGGGGACCAGTGAAAGGAGCCTAAAGACGGACGCTTGGCTACTTTGGCTTGGTGCCGTCATCTACCGTTCCTTCCTCTGCTTCAGTGATGGCACAGGTAAACTGTTTATATAATCATAAGCACACACGAGGATCTAATATTAGAATAGTACATGTCAAAACGTTGCTAACGTCACAGTAGAGGTAAGTATACTAACTTTCCTTTTGGAATTACGTCAACGAGCTGCCAGATCAAATACTACTGTACAGCGTAGTAGACAGAGTTTGTTTGCCTGACAACTGTAAACCACGAAAGTGACAGAATTAAAATTAAAAAAGGCTCCTGAAAAAAATATCCAAAGCCGATTACCTGAGATCCTCGGAAAATGACAGTGATATGCTTTCCCCACTAATCAAAAGCTCCAGCACCTCTCTTCACCTCGAATATTACCTCCATGCCTCACCATATCTCCAATCACCAAGCACCCCTTCCGTGTTCCTGTGGGTAGGCTACTACTAGCTGCTGCGCCCCTTTCCTGCCAGTTCGCAGATTCACTTTCAGCCCGCCGCCAAACAAGCTGCAGCTCCTGTCTTGTGCTAATCATCCACCATGGGGCCTTGATGCTGCCTGCCTGCCACCCTCGACGTCTCTGTTCCGCCATGAGCTGCTTCTAGAGCCACGCTGATGGTCCATGGCTCCTCCCCTTCTTGACATGCTCCTGCGGGTCGCCGTCGTGCTGTCCGCGCTGTCGGCCGCCGCGCGCGCCGCGTTCACCCCGGCGGACAACTACCTCGTGCTCTGCGGCACGGCGGCGAACGCCACCGTCGACGGCAGGACGTTCCTCGGCGACGCCAGCCTGCCCCGCCTCGGTGCTGACGGCGCCCCAAAGCTCCGCGGCCAACGCGTCGGCGGGATCGGGATCGGCGGGCGGCTCCGACGACGAGCCGGAGCTGTACCAGTACGCGCGCGTGTTCGCGGCGCCGTCCTCGTACACGTTCGCGATCAAGAGTCCAGGGCGACACTTCGTGCGCCTCCACTTCTTCCCCTTCCGGCACCAGTCCGGTGACCTCGCCGTGGACGCCGGGTTCAGCGTGTCCGTGCAGGGCCTGGCGGTCATCGACGGGTACGCGCCCGTCAACGGCACGGCCGTGGTCCGGGAGTTCTCCATCAAGGTCGCTGGCGGCACGCTGGCGATCGCGTTCACGCCGGCGACGGGGAAGGTGGCGTTCGTGAACGCCATCGAGGTCGTGTCGCACCCGGACGACCTCTTCGCCGACACGGCGCAGAAGGTGAACCCCATGGGCCTCTACATGGGGCTGTCCACGCAGGCGCTGGAGACGGTTCACAGGCTCAACATGGGGTCTCCCAAGATCACGCCCAGGAACGACACGCTGGGCAGGACTTGGCTTCCCGACCAGAGCTTCCTCGTCGACAGCTCCGTCACGGAGCACAAAGTGGTGCCGCCGTCGACGCTCCGGTGGAAGCCAGGCTTGGCGACGCCCGAGACGGCGCCAGCCATGGTCTATGCTACAGCGACGGAGATCAACACAACGCTGGTGTCCGCCAGCACCATAAGCGTGCAGTTCAACATGACGTGGAAGCTCCAGGCCACGCCGGGGGCGGCGTACCTGCTCCGGCTACACTTCTGCGACATAGTCAGCAAGGCGGCGAACGGATTGGTCTTCAACGTCTACGTCGGCGGATGGGCTGTGCTGCCGAACTACGAGATCTCCACTGACACTATCAGCGTCCCGGCCGTGCCGTTATACAGGGACTTTGTGCTCAGCGCCAAGGATGCCAAGGGCAACATCACCGTGAGCATCGGGACGTCCACGCTGGGCGACGCGAACCCAGACGGCCTCCTCAACGGCCTCGAGATCATGAGAATGGTCGGGAGCACCGGCGGCGGCGACGCCGCCTCGTCGAGGAGCGGTTCAAAGAAAACCATCATCGCGATCGTCGCCGGTTCGGCCGTCGCGGGCGTCACGGTGGTGTTGGCTCTCGCCCTCATTGTCCTCAGGGTGCGACGAAGGAAGAAGCCGGAGAAGAAGCCGTCGAGCACCTGGGCCGCGTTCTCGGCGAGCGCGCTGGGCTCCCGGTCGCACTCGCGCAGCTTCGGCAAGAGCAGCAGCGGCGGCGCCAGGAACAACACGGTCACGCTCGGGCGGAGCGCCGGTGCCGGGTACCGGATCCCCTTCGCGGCGCTGCAGGAGGCGACGTGCGGGTTCGACGAGGGCATGGTGATCGGCGTGGGCGGGTTCGGCAAGGTGTACAAGGGCACGCTGCGCGGCGAGACGCGGGTGGCCGTGAAGCGCGGCAACCGGCAGTCGCAGCAGGGGCTGAACGAGTTCCGCACGGAGATCGAGCTGCTCTCCCGGCTGCGGCACCGCCACCTGGTGTCGCTCATCGGCTACTGCGACGAGCGCGGCGAGATGATCCTGGTGTACGAGTACATGGCCAGGGGCACGCTCCGGAGCCACCTCTACGACTCGGAGCTGCCTCCCCTGTCGTGGAAGCAGAGGCTCGACGTCTGCATCGGCGCCGCCAGGGGGCTGCACTACCTCCACACCGGCTCGGCCAAGGCGATCATCCACCGGGACGTCAAGTCCGCCAACATCCTCCTCGACGACAGCTTCATGGCCAAGGTCGCCGACTTTGGGCTGTCCAAGACCGGGCCGGACCTGGACAAGACGCACGTCAGCACCGCCGTCAAGGGCAGCTTCGGCTACCTCGACCCGGAATACTTCCGGCGGCAGATGCTGACGGACAAGTCCGACGTCTACTCCTTCGGCGTCGTCCTGCTCGAGGTGCTCTGTGCCCGCCCCGTCATCGACCCGACGCTGCCCCGGGAGATGGTGAACCTGGCGGAGTGGGCCACGCAGCGGCTCAAGGACGGCGAGCTCGACAGCATCGTCGACCAGCGGATCGCTGGGTCGATACGGCCGGAGTCGCTCAAGAAGTTCGTTGACACCGCGGAGAAGTGCCTCGCGGAGTACGGCGTCGAGCGGCCCGCCATGGGGGACGTGCTCTGGTGCCTCGAGTACGCGCTGCAGCTGCAGGAGGCGTCGCCGGACAGCTCCGGCACAGACAACACGCAGCTAATTCCCCGGAGTGCGTCCAGATTCCATCGCAACCAGTCGACCGCCAGCGACGGGACAGAGGCCACCATGGCAGCGAACTTGGGCGACCTCGATGGCATGTCCTTGAATAGAGTTTTTTCAAAGATGATCAAGAGCGAGGAGGGTAGGTGAAGCTTGAACTATCTTGCGTCTCCGCATCATCCCATGTACAGGACGGCAACGATAGAAGAATACCCACGTTTCGGTTCCATATATATTATGTAAATTTCAACAATGCGCGTGTGTAGAAGAAACAATGTACATTCACACATGTAATGCTGCGGAACATCATCTGCACAAGGGGAATCTTACATAGGACTGCAACAAACGCATCACTGAGGAAAAGATTTCAGAAGATTCGCAAAATAACAGCAGCATATATAATGCACCATTAGAGCGAAAAAGCGTCAGGTAACCATTGCTGTATCTCCAGCATGTTCACAGTACCAGCATTTGTTACAACGAAAAAAAAAAATGCAGTGTGTTCAACGCGATCTGATTATGAGTTCTATAGAATATCCTAGCTTGTCCTGCACGGTCATATTCCCAATCTAAAACACTCAGAAAGGATCGAGAGCCCTTAGCAGCTCAAAAACAATGGGGGTGTCACATCGAATATCCATTCCCAGTGGAGCTACAGATTCTAATACGGATGATCGCTAGCATCTACTCTGCCTTCCTCTTACCTGATTGTTTTCGGGCACGCGCTGTCAGGCACCGCCCCACAAATTTGAGAACCTCATCGATCAGCACCACTGGGAAGGCCACTGCTATCACCAAGAGCCATTCATTCAAACTGAGGGGCACAATCCCAAACACTTGAGCAAGGAAAGGCACGTAGAGGATCAAGAAATGCAGCCCAAAAGAAACGGACATGGCCAGAAGAAGCCACGGATTAACCCATGGCGGCATGCTCAGAAGGCTGCCATCCTCTGACAGGGCATTCAGTGAGTTGAACATCTCAATGGCCACCAAGACAGACAGAGAGAGGGTTGTCGCTTTGATCTTGCCACCCTGGAAGTAATCACATGGATTTGCATCAAAGCTGAATGTCCTCGCTCCTGCAGTGAATGGCGACACCTTGAAGTCCTCCCATGTGGAACACTGGCCCCAGTTAGAGAGCTGGGAGTATGACACAAGTGAATGACCATCACTAGCCAGATCAATTCCCAGGAAACTGCCATGCGTGTACCAGATGATGAAGATTCCAACTGTTGCAACCCCAACATAAAGTCCAATAACCTACACATGCATGGAGATGGATCTCTGGTTAGTAAAAAAAAAAAAATGCACAGCATGTTTAATGTGGTTGCACAGGCCAACTAGAAAAAATAAGGTATAGACAAGGTTATTTAATACATGAAATGTAATTCTCTATACCCATACATGCTTCTATAACCCATTCATGCTTCATTTCTTATCAGATATATACCTTTTCACTTTAGTCGCAGATCAGTTAGATCAGATTTGACAGGCAAATACATCCACTCCAGAATAATTTTGACACATTTATTACAACATGCGAGTCTGATACTGCATTTTGTTTCTTCATGTTACTATAAACACTTTTATATAGGCAACAAAGACCAATGTATCATATCTAGGAGTGGATGTTTAAACATCAATGTTGTTCACGTCATTAATTTATTGTCAGAATACAAGCTCAATCCTGAGTTAGCACATCCAAGAATATTTAGATAAATTGGTTGTCGTGTTCATTCTACTGGGCTCAAGAGCTTCATGAAACTTAGTTACATTATGATAACCCTTACAGGTTTACACTACAAATTATTCAATCATAAAACAATATAGTAGATATAACTTGATCAAAAGCATGTATATTTTAACTGCTACACAGCTTCGTTGGACGGGAAAAACAAGAGGCCACCACCTTAATCTCAAATTCATCAAATGATCAACTGGAAAACGTACCATATACCGAAACAGGATCCAAGGAGTGATCAACGAGTCATCACTTCTTCGAGGAGGTTTCTTCATGATGTCTTTATCAGGCGGGTTGAACCCCAAAGCTGTCGCCGGAGGGCCATCTGTAACAAGATTGACCCATAGAAGTTGCACTGGGATGAGACCTTCAGGAATACCTAAAGCCGATGTCAGGAATATGGACGCAACCTCTCCGATGTTTGAGGAAATCATATATCTGCAGTTCAAATAGCACACATGACTCAACAGCTGCCACACATTTTAGTTTAAACAACAATTATACACAATGAAAGTTTGGCTATAGCTTATCTAAAAACAGACCTAATAAAAGCCTTCATGTTGTTGTAAATAGACCTCCCTTCACCAACTGCTGCGACTATAGTACTGAAGTTATCATCTGCAAGTACCATATCTGAAGCTTCTTTGGCAACCTGACACAAGTTGATAGGACAAGGCGTCAGAGACTCGTTGCATTAAAAAAAAAAAAATCAACAGTAATGCAATAAGCCATACCTCAGTCCCTGTAATGCCCATTGCAACTCCAATATCAGCCAGTTTAAGAGCTGGTGCATCATTCACCCCATCACCAGTCATTGCAACCACTTCACCATCTTCTTTGAGCAGTCTAACTATCTCCTGCTTGTGTTTTGGTTCTGCCCTGGAGAAAAGAAGGCCACCCTGTTGTCTTAAGAGCTTCTTTTTATCTGAAAGCGCCATGAATTCCTTCCCTGTGAAGCTTTTTGAACTAATATCTTCATGAGGGCCAAAAACCCCAATCTCATGGCAAATAGCCTCTGCTGTTTCTTTGTTGTCTCCTGTTATCACCATAACACGTATTCCAGCAGCTCTGCAGTCTTCAATTGCTCTGTGGACTTCTTCTCGGGGAGGATCCTGTCAATAGTGTCTTTGAGTCTTACAGGTATATGCAATAATAAACAGGAATATACATAGTTGGATAATCTTAACCAGATAAGTAAAAGTTCTCACCCTTAGACCAACAAAACCACAAAATATCATATTACTCTCTATGGAAGAGTAGTATGAAGGATCAAGCAGATACTTGTGAGCTGCATGTTCTTCACCATCATATGTTGCAAATTCTGCCAATTCATCCTTGTAAGCAAAACCCAAACAGCGCAAAGCACTAGCAGACATGTCACGGAGTGTAGATAATATAAGCGCCTTGGCACCATCATCCAATAGCACAACAGATCCATCGAGCAACTGAATGTGGGTACATCTCTCTAGCAGATTCTCTACTGCTCCCTGCAAAGTTTATTTTCACCATGAAACTCATAAGACAAAGAAAAAGACACGGGCAACACATCGCAAGCAGTACTAAACATGACAGTTCCATCACAAAATATTTCTTAATTTACAAGGAAGCAAATGACATCTGAGTGATAAAAGTAACAAATAGGTAATATGATGCAACCCTTTCAGGGAAAAAGGAGGGAGTAGCAAAATGCAAGATTGGACAGCATCAAAGCTTAAACAGACCAAAAGTAAGAAGCAGGTGATTGCTGTGCAATTGAAACTGACGATCTAAAACCACAAGGGATACAAACACCAGCACAAATACTTACCTTAACAAGCAGCAAGTTCTTCCCAGAGTCTTTCACAATAACTCCCATTGACTTTCTGGTGCGATCAAATTCCAGAGTTGCTACTCTCTTAGCAGCATTGTTCCACCACTGACAGCACCCTTAAACACAAAATGAATAGTGATTATTACAGAATCTTTGAAGATGTGTATGGAAAACATGTTACATGGCAGAAAGGAATACATACTTAACAAATCGGATGAATCCAGAGATGGAGTATAACCACCAGGAAGCCCCATTTTTTCAACCAAAACCTGCCACAAGTAGAACAGTCACACGAGAACATAAATTCAACAATTCCAGCAACCTTATGAAATAATTGTGTTCAATATTTTTAATTGTAGAGGTCAGTAAAAGTAGCTACCAGTTCTTTTATCATCTTTTTATAAATTGTTACTAACCTTTTGCATATGTATACATTACCTGCTCCTAAGCAACATGTAAAATAATTTAAGTAGAAAAACAACTTCACTATAACAGCATCCCAAATGAAGGAAACTTTATCACATGATCATACCTTCAGAGCAGCTTCTGTGGGCATCCCAGTAGCAACATACTGATGCTCAGAGTGGGCAATGCTTGCATCATTGCAAACCGCAGCGATCTTTGCAATCATCTGGAGATTTTCATCCATGCTCAAGCTTGGCCAATCGTGTATCTTCCCATCAGTTGGATCATAAGTGGTTCCATCAACCTTAAAGCTCCTAAGTGTATCAGGCCACCTCCCAATTGCCACAAGCTTCACTGCTGACATCTGGTTTGTGGTCAAAGTTCCGGTCTTATCAGAGCAAATCACAGTTGTACAACCCAATGTTTCCACACTAGGCAGCTTCCTCACAAGGGCATTCTTCTGGGCCATCTTCCTTGTGCCGAGTGCCAAGCAAGTGGTTATCACAGCAGGCAAGCCCTCTGGAATTGCTGCAACAGCGAGAGCCACAGCAATCTCAAAGTAATATGTGCACTTCTCAAATGAGAATTTGAAATTCCTAGGCCACCCGTCAACATACTCCCAGGAAAGGAAATATTTCAAGTTGATGAGCCAGACCAAAGCACAGATCACCCCAATTATGGCAGTTAGTGCCTCACCAAACTCATTGAGCTTCTTCTTCAGTGGCGTGTCGTCCTCCTCCTGAGATGCCTCCTGGATCTGCGCATGGATCTTGCCAATTTCAGTGGCCATGCCAGTGCCCGTCACAACACAGACAGCACTGCCGTTGACAACAGTGGTACCGGCAAAAACCATGCACTCCTTTCCCTGGATGTCAGTGTCCTCCAACTCGATCTTGTGGCTGGTCTTGTTAACAGAAGCGGTCTCTCCTGTGAGAGATCCCTGCTCGACGCGGAGGGTAGAGCTGATGAGCTGGAGCACGCGCATGTCCGCTGGAACCTTGTCGCCGACCCGGAGCTCAACGATGTCCCCGGGGACGAGGTCGCGCGCGGCGAGGCCATGCGACCACCGCCCATCACGCTTGACGGTTGCGTGCTCCGACTGAATCTCCTTGAGCGCCTCGAGCGCCTTCTCGGCGTTGCTCTCCTGCCAGACGCCGACGACGGCGTTGACGATGAGGATGAGGAAGATGACGAGCGGCTCGACGAAGGCGGTGACCCCGACCTCGCCGCCTTCTGCGCCGTCGTAGAGCGCGAGGACGAAGGAGACCACGGCCGCCAGGAGCAGGATGCGCACGAGCGTGTCGTCAAACTGCTCGATGACGAGCTTCCAGACCGACGGCGGGGCGTGCCGCTCGAGCTCGTTGGGCCCGTATCGCTGCAGCCGCGCCGCCGCCTCCTCGGAGCTGAGGCCGCGGTCCGCCGAGACGCCCAGCTCCGCGAGGCACTCGCTGGGGGTGCGCGCCCACGCCGGGAAGGCCGGCTCGGCGGGTTCCGGCCCGGAGGCGGCGGATCCGTCCCGCCGCTTGCCTTCGTCCTGCCCGCCCTTACCCATTGGGTCGCCGACTCTCTAGATTCGATCGGAGAGGAGGCGTCCCTACTGTCCCGGGCCACCGAGGCCGGGAGATCGCATGGAACAGAAACCCTAGGAGAGGGAAGGGGGCGGGGGAGGCGGCGGCGGCGCGGAGACTGGGCAAGGAGGCGATGGCGATTGGTGGCGCAGCGCAGAAGCGAAAGGGAAGGGGAGAGGCGAAGCTTTTCTCCTAACTTTTTTTTTTCTATATATAATAATAAATAGTTTTTCTATATGATGGCGTAAACTATTTTATTATTGGCGGGGGTAAATGGACCCATAGATTGGGAGGAGGAATATAGTAGTGGGCGATCAAATAGGTATTCGTGGGCTGCGCTCGGTTTATCCCTTGGCTTCCTTGGACTCTTGTGGCTCTGCAGATGGGGCCGGGAAAGGGCACCTACGTGGGGACAGTCTGTCAGTGACACGAGGGTTCGTTAACGTGGCGGCTAGGGTCAGTTTGAGTTTGATGTGATGATGAGGCGTGCGGGTTAATTAACCAACCGGGTGTAATAGCAGCGGAGCTTCGAGTTTCCGATAGATGCCTTGCTTCGCCTGGGAGAACTTCGGCGACGTCAGCAGGAGAAGCCGCCACGTGTGCGTCCGGGATCTGGGCTTCCAGGCCCGTTGGCGTTTGGGCCTGCGCGATCACGGGGAAAGGGTCTTGCCGTTCCTCGCTCTCGTGACACTGAAACGTGGAGCCTCTATTGCGCCCCGCTTTGCTCGGATCGGGCCGCGAGGAATCTTTTTGGAAAGCTCGACGTAGCCGAGCCAACCGGCTTCCTCCACGTCTCCCGAGCGAAAGTAGGTACCCGTGACGCCGCACGCACCAATGGCGAGACGCCACGTCATCCCCCGCTCCAGGCAGAGCTGGCCTGCAGCTGTCACTGTCACTGGCAGTGGCAGGCACGCTGCGGAAAGTTCTTGGAAGCGCCCCGGCGCCGGGCGGCCAGGAGGCACGATGCACGCAGCACGCGCAAGCAGCCGGCATCGGTTCAGGTCCGGCCGAGACATGGCTGCCTGGCTGCCGGTGTCGGGCAACAGCACATGAGATTCGCGGCAGCGCGCTGCACGCTCACATGGCGCGCCCGTGGCCCGTGGGTGCCGGACCGTCGCCGCGCGGTCTCGGCTTGCACGCTCGGGGATCTCGCACGGTGGACGGTCGCCCGAGCAGCTGGAACTGGAAGTCGCCGGACGCCGGCCGTGCTACGGACGACGCACGGACAGCGCACGCAGACGCAGCAGATCTGGGCTACAGGCGCCGGCGCGAGGCACGCACGTTCCTGTCCGTCGGGCATGGAACGGAATTGTAGCAGCAGAGGACTGTGCAGTGCAGTGCCAGTGCAGCTACCGGGCGGGACGAGGACAAGGGGCAGGTAGGGATCGGTGCTTCTGGTTTTTTGCGGTACGGCGTGGTACAGCCGTGGTACAGGAGGAGATACTCCGAATCGTGTCCGCACTCCGCACTAGGGGCGTGGCGGGCCCCGTGGCCCGTGGGCTTGCCAGGCAGAACCGCACATGCTACGGCCACGGATGGCATGGCACTCTGGCAGGCAGTGCGCACGGGAGACAAACAAGAGACAACCAGTGCAACCCGGAGGGTACAGTTTGCGTGACACCACGCTGCTACGGCGGTGTTTATCGAAAAGGAATGGTGGATGGTGGAGAGAGATCGGCGCTCTGGCATCCATCCGTGTAATTTTATGCACGAAAGCGACCGTGGAATGAGTGATCTGACTTGAGGAACTACTAGTAGCCGCCAGGTAAAAGTAGCCGCCAGGGATTGGATGCGAGCACTGGCAGACGATCGAGAGGGATCTAATACTGAGGTATTCGCACTCGAAAGCGAGGGATCATGTTTTCTCCTCTATGGATGCGAGCACTGGCAGACGATCGAGTTTCTGGAATTTTATCTAAATATATCCATGATGCGATCTTGGGCAAGGTTAATTAGAATCTAATTTGGTGTTTTGGTTTGTGAGTTATAACATATTTTTTTTTCTCTTGTAAAAGGTGGAGCCTGCCACTAATTATATTATGCATGTGTCTGCGTGTGGTGCATGTGGGGTGCATGCACTGCTGCAGTACTTTACCGGACCTGACGCCGGACGAGACCCTTGCCATATTTTTTACTGGTCCCTTGCAAATTTTTTTGCGCTATCTACTCATTCAGGATTGCTTTACAGTGTCCACTGCAGACAGCCTGAGACGGCGAGGCCATGGTTTCCTGCTCAAGTGAAAGATTTGTGCCGATCACCGATGCCAAACCTGCCAAAATAAAAGAACTCAATGTTTGAGAGGCTACTTATTTCAAACCCTCCTTGGCAACCAACTTATAACCAGATCTTCTATAGGGAGCTGGGAATCAATTCCATCTTGTACGCATCTCAACTGCAACATCACAAAAAAATAGCTCAAAGGAGATATGATTTGGAGTTTTTGTTTATGGCGACCACAAAGGTTGGTGCTTCCATTTCAACCTTTTTTTTTACAAATATAGCACTATGCACCTTGTTAATGACTTGCTTCATCTTATGATTTGGTAAAACATGTAAAAAATGATTTTTTCTTGCAGGAAGCTAGGCATCAGCTCCGCATACGCCACTCCTTCGACAAACGAATTTACCGTTGGACGCACTGGACTTCGCTTATCACTCGCCTTTTATTCAAATACTAGACATTACACTCATGGTGAAGCTTTCAACTATGTATGTAGGCACCCTGACTAGTTCTTTCCTTGCACGCATCTCTTGTGAGCCAGTACCACACTATCATTTCCCTCTCGCTCCACCTCTCTCATTTTGTGAGTTGCGTCTAGTATTCTGAAATGGAGAGAGTATGAAGTAACTGCCACATAGAACCTTTCTTTAGAACAGAAAATTGCTTCTCCATACATCATATTGAACAGCCACAGCCACCCAACAACCACAACCAGCTAACTTCTTTCCTTTTTGATCCATCTATTAATTTGTACCTCTAGTGAAACATGATATAATTCATTATGTTCCAGTAATAATAACTCTCTAGTTAAGCATCGTTTAAGTAGTGAGACACCACTCTTTTTTTTTTTTTGCACTAGCCACGATCTCGATGCCCTCACATATCTGAGCCACTTTATGAAACTCCGCTTAAAGCCTTAAACCAAGGATCATGTCGAAATCTTACTTTGTTTCCCTTTATATATAAAATATGTATTTAAGTTTGACTAAAGTTAGAACCTTTGTTTAAAAAATTATATACATAATTTTGAACAACATCAAATAGGGATTTTTTTCAGCCTCTAGTGAAAATGATATAATTCATATGTTCCAGTAATCTTTTTTTTTTTCATTTGTTTTTTTTTTTTTTTTTTTTTTTTTTGCACTAGCTATGATCTCTATGCCCTCAGTATCTAATTATACACCTCCACACACCCAAGGATCATGTCACACACCCCTTTGTACACAAATGTATTTAAGTTTGATTAAAGTTATAGAAAAAATTATAATAATTTACCACTACACATTTTTTTCAGCTACGAAAAGAAGGCGCCTGTAAGGTTTCTTGAGATCACCGAAATCCTCTCCATTCCGCAGGGCGCGTGTAAGCTTAGCTAACACGTTTCATTCTGTGGGCGCTCGGAGGAGAGTTGCATTCTCTCCTTGTGACACCACGCGTGAGAGACAACTGATTTAATTTTAGAAAAAACCCCAGTGAGGAAAACGCGGCCGATCAGCGATCGAACCCGCGTCGGTACGTTCGCCCACTGCGAGACGTACCACCCGCTCGTGCTCGTCCTCGAAGAGGACTGATTCTGCCCCTGTAAGGTTGTAGCGTGCAGACTGCAGCAAGCGGTCGATGTGCTTGTCCATTGCAGGAATGCACAGGGACGCGTGTACGCTTAGCTAGCACGTTTCATTTGGAATCGACCTCTTTGAAGAGGGTGTCCTAGTAAGTCCTAACGAGTCCTTGTCAGTTGTCACCTACAGTATTAATCTCGTACTTATCGCACGGAGCGCACGTCACTTGCAGAATCGAAGAAAGAAGAAACCAAGTTTTGTTGTCTCCCGACTTGTTTGTAGTTTACATTTACATTACGTACCGCCGCCTCAAGTCAGCGACACCGGAACTCAAGATGCAGTTAATATGCCTAGTAGTCGATGTCAATTGTCCAAGCAAACCAGATCAGTGAAGCGAAAGAGAACCTCCGGCTATCGGAGATGCCGCTGGTGTACGTGGACCGCCGAACCGTATAGTTATATTCATCACGTATAAATTTTAATATGACGACGCAACAGGTAGCTCGCCGAATATGTTCGCTCAGCTGCCGCCGCCCCTAGAAAAATATTTTCTGCGAACTGTAGGAGGAGTACTCCACTGAGCTAGATGCTGCCTGCTCCTGCTCGGACCGATCCGCTCAGAAACAACTTGTTTTTCCTCAATTTCCTGCCGCTCATGCAAGTGTAACCAGGCGTGCTGCCTGACGTTGTCATCTGACCAACGTGGCCTGGCCCGCAAGACGCCAACCGAGAGCCGCGGTCTCATTCCTCGTCGCCTCATCGTCTGCAATAGAAGAAGAATGGCGCAGACTGCAACGCCGCCTGCATCCTCGTCGTCAGGCTTCCAAGTTTCAACGCCGCCCTGTCACCTGCGGGGCTGTCCGTCTTAAAAATGGCGGACCACGGCACCGCCGGTCCCGGTCTCGCTCACCGAAAATGACCAGGCCTCGCGCCGCCGCCGGATTCGTCCCGGGGTTCATCTTCATGGAAGGTAGGCGCGCCTGTGCTGTGCGGGTGCGGCGACATGTTCACGTCCACTGTCCACACGTTGCTTGCATTGCATTGCCATTGACATGATGAGTTGGTGACCCATCAGATCAGGCCATGGCAGGCAAGGCCCTTATTTACCATGGTCATGATTTTCGTTAAGGTCCTGTTCGTTTTTATAGGATTAAACTCTAGGAATGATTTCTAGTCGGATTTGTTAAGGGCCCGTTTGTTTGACGGGGAATGATGAGCAAGAAGAATTCCTGGGCAAAATCCTTGTTTAAATTATATATACACGTTGCCATGAGCCGGAACGAATCTTGATGTCATTATGACGTAACCGAACGAGCTCTTATTAACTTGTATAATAACCAGAATCATTCCGGCTAGAAACGGTCCAATCCGATAGAAACGAGCGACGGCTAAGAGAAATGTGATGTCACCGTCACGGTAGAGGACACCACTACAAGAAATTCCCTTATACATGACGGTTTGCTTTAGTCACAGATAAGCAAAAATGCGTCACGGTTAACTTATAATGACGATCAAAGAAAACGTCATGTATCCCGCGTCATACATTTGCTCACCCAAAATGGACCGTCACATATCAGTATTTGTGTTCGTCATGGATTAACTGGTCAACAACAAGAGCTCTAGGCTTTAGTGATGAAATGAAACGTCATAGAGTTGTTCTTCGGTTTTTTCCTAATTAGGCCCACATCACTATATTAAAATGCATCATAGATCATAAGATACAATAATCATACAAACAAACATTGATTCATTCATGTAGTAGCCCATCCACAACAATTACATTGAACATCAAACTACAAGTTGACCTAGCTCACAACCATTTGGTTTGAGGACAATCATTTTACAACTAAGCTCTCAGAACAACTAAGTTTGAACATAAGGATTTCATCTCTAGGAGTCTAAATAAGCAAACATATGAGCACTTCAATTGGCTTGTTGTCGAGAATGTGCTACCTGAAAATCAATATAAATATGAGATAAGTTAATTTGGAGCAAAGATTATAAAAAGAAATGCTATCCATTTATCAACCTTTGAAACTAGTTAACTGGTTCAATGCACATATTTTTTGAGAGCCCAACATGAGAACAACTCTACTAGTTAAAAAGAGAACAGCCACACCATCCACAACTAAATTAGAAAAAAGCAGCATTTCATAACTTTTTGAAGGTTTTGAGTTTAGATGGATTGAAGCAAGATCCTAACTACTACTCTCTTATAATTTAGATTAGTGCCTACTCTTGAATTCCCATTAACCTTCACATAGTGAAGCTCAAGCAGTAATAATTCAGCAAAGCACACATGAGATATTTATTTAAGGGCGCTTAATAAGATTGCTACTCTGCCCTTGTGCGAAATAAAAAAATGCAACCTTGCACAAGTTACTTGATGCAAAGTGCTTACTTGCACCTTGTCTCCGATCCTACTACTCGAAAACCGGGGAAGATGTGAGCCGATGGCCACCGAGAAGCACAAGAACAAATATCCTACACCAGTCCCTCAACGAGCTCCAAGACCCGACAGAGCTACACCTACAATCCAAACCCGAGCAAAGCGGTACATTGTCTTTGAAAGTGACAAGTCAGAAAAACAAAACATAGATCAAACTGGGTATGAGTTGTTGTTGCTTCCTTTGTCAACACAATATCAAAAACCTACTAGCTATCAAACAGCTAGTAAACCGGATTAAATAAAAGGCGCTTGACCTGAATGTAAACTACTTGGATTAAATAAGGAGTAAGTAGATTCCTCTGCAGAAGAGATCACCATGGAACCAAAGGATCGAAATGACAGGGCTTACACGAACCATTATGATATACCAAGTTTAAATTTAAGGTCACATATCTACAAAGTAAAAAGCATGTGGGTTTTAATTTAACATCAATCATCTGCCATGATAATACTTTAACAAGGTATACGTTGCATATATTCACTAACATATAGTTCTTACCTAATTTACTTCACGCAGTAATGTGGCAAAGATGGGCTGTATTATTGAAGTTATTACGAAAGAAAGTATTAAATGGAAGCACAAGTAGATCGACACCACATGTTATCTGCAAAAATACACAGTGATGTCCAAGTTCAGCAGCCACTCATCAAGCGAAGTCACATACAACTTAGTTGCAGGAACTCAAATTCAGTAACTTCGATGTTACAAAGTTTCAAAAATCTCGGCCCCTTCAACATGTATTAGTCAAATACTAAAAGTATGATCGTATAGATTTTTAACATGTACTGCTCTGGTAAAAAAATACTAGTCATTATTAACAAAATTCAACCCACATCCTACAGCATACATGCATACACCTGGGACTAGATCAGATCCGTTCTGAATACAGATAACCAAATGGCTTAAATTAGGGTTCGTCTTCGCCCATGGAAAAAGTAAGGGAAGAGAAGGCACGTACATACCGGCCGGCCGTTGTTGCTTTCGTCACCGCAAAGGGCCCGATGAAGACTTCGGCGATCGGAAGACGGGCTCATCTCGGCCACTGGAAGGAGGCTGCGCTTGGACCTGCAACTTCTCTGATGTGGTTGTGCTTGGAACAGTAGATCTGGACGCCGGGATGGGAAGTGGAGCCAACGGAGAGACTAGGAGGAGCGAAAGGGCAGCGACCGCCGGGGAGGGCACTGGATGTGGAGGTGGCGACGTGAGGGGGGAGGAGCAGGAGAGCGGCATTGGGGAGGGAGAGACTCGGCTACTCGGACGTTGAGGAGGTGACACCGTGAGAAGATTGGGGATGGGAAAAGGTGGGTGTCAACTGGTCCTTCTCTCTATTTTTATTTTTTCTTTTCCTTTTTCTGTGGTGTGTTCTTTTTTTATTCTTTTTTATTTTTGTTTCTCTTTCTAGGCAATTCTATTTTTTTGTTTCCATTTATGAAATTATTTTAGTTCCCTGACTTTCATAGTCTCACCTGAAAATCTTTGGACAATTCTTATTAATTTCATTGATGCATCAACGATTAGTATTAATGACTGCTTAACACCTAGGATGTTATAATTAATTTCATTTAAACATTAGTTGTAACTTTACAATTAAGATTTACCACCAAAACGATCGGTGACGTTCAACCATGACGACAACTTAATCAGTCGTCATAGATGTATCACCTCATGAATGAACCGTCACAAATGACAGAATTCTATGACGATTTCTTAGAAGGTCACCGCTGAACCGTCATGTACAAGAAAATTTCTTGTAGTGACACACGAGGTGATAAAAAATGTTTCTATGAAATTTTTTTCTTAAGTAAATAAAATAAATTTATCAGGGGATATTCTTTTATATCAGATATATCAAAAAAAAAAAGAAACGGAAAAAAAGAAAAAAAAATGAGAGAGGTTGCACAGCAAGCCTCCTAGTCAGGTACTTTCTCGCTATGGGCTCCATCCGCTGAGGACAACGCATTCTGGTGGGCTTCTAATCTTCTCCTGAGGATCTAGCTGGAGAAGGACCACGGAGTACCACATTGCGCATACATCCTATACATTTCATCACTTCAACTATCTATCAAGTCTTTGCTTAAAAAAAACTATAGAAAAATTATTAAGTCCTTTTGGATCCTTAGGGTTGAATCCGTTCATCTTTCCTCTCAAGAATTAAACATGTTCACTTTTCAATATTTACCTGAAGTAAGGGTGTTCATACGGCAATTGTCAAAGCTTAAATAGTTTTTGAATTTGTAAAAACAGGAACGTCTTTGTGAAAACATGTTAAACCTATGATTTCCACTTGCATTTATGATTATCAATGACTTATTATCTCATATAGTCATATGTATAGAGTATAGTGCAACTAGAATTTTGTTATTGTCTTATGGGCTGGGCATAAGGCTATACCGCTATAGTGAGCTTTTGTCAGTTCTTTCTTACGGACCCAGTCACAATGTTCCAGCCACCTGGTACTAAATTGGAAGCAAATGCATGCAATCAGACTATCTAGCGCATGCAATTCATATTTTTACAAGACAATGAGAATTATTTGCTAATTCTGTGAAGCAATTCTTTGAAATAAATCAGAAGGCTGATAGCTCAAAAAAGTAACTTCTTCCTGATTCACTTCACATACATAATTACATTATGCATGGAGTTTATCCTAGAGTCTAAAGCAGAAGAAGCTCGGCCAAACTAGATAACATCATCTTACATGTTGCATCAACGACGGAAGGCTCATCATTTTATCTTACATTTTACATCGACAATGGAAAGCTCGGATTGGACAATGTGTAGTTTGGACAGCAGGTATATAGAGGAAGAGCCTCGTTAAAAAACTCTCTTTTATACTGGTGATGATGATACGATGATATGGATATATAGAGGTGGGATTTTATATCCTTTTATTTATTTTAAATTTAAAACTATATACGTTTTACAACAGTTTTTTTTTTTCTTCTGTTCGACGTACGGTCGGTCGGTTCAGTTGGGATTTGCACATGCATTAGATACTGGACTTCTCATAATATAAACATGATTAGATTTGATCAGGACCTTTCGGACTTCACAAGGTGCACCCACGTACCAAAAAAATCTGGGCACAACTGAGCAGCGATCGGGTTACGGAAGTCCATGGCGCCGCGTGCTCTCCTTATGCTGACATGCTGTAGCCATGCTGTTCCTCTCCCGGCCAAGGAGGAGGAGGAGAACGCGCATGGAAGTGAGAAGCGGCGGCGGCGGCGGCGGTGGACCGGCGAGATCAAGCGGAAGATCCTGTCGGCGACGAGGCGGCCGCGGATCTGGGCGGTGGGGGAGGAGGAGCCGTGCGACGTGGACGTTGAAAAGCAGAGTGCGCAGGCGCCGAAGCCAAAGGTCCCGGAGCAGCAGGCGACTTCACGGCGAGAAGGCGCACCGGTTTCGCAGAGTGATAGGTGCCCTAGCGATGACGATGGCGCCGTGGCCGTCGACGGCCGGATCAGCGCCGCGCCGGTGGAGCCGCAGCCGCGGTTCCCAACTGGAGTGCTGGCCGTCGACGGCCGGCGACGCAAGAGGAAAGAAGGCCTCAGGGTCCGCTTCGACCTCCCTCCAGAGGATACCAGCGCCGCGCCGGTGGAGCCGCGGTTCCCAACTGGAGTGCTGGGCGAGCCGCCGCCGGAGAGCTTTGCGAGCTTGGGCGGCGTGGACATTACCGCCGCGTTCCTGGTGTCCGTCATCGCCGAGAAGAACAGGGGAATGGACAGCGCCACGCACATCGTCGACCGTGACCTTGTCGCCTGCTGGACGGAGAGGAAGGCGGCCTGCTCCCGGCGCCTGAGCTACCTCAGAGACTACTGTCCCTTTCAAAGGGAGGAGGAAGAGGAGGCGGAGGACGAGGACGAGGAGAGTGATCCGGAGACGACGACGACGCGACCGGAGGCAGAGCCCGGTCACGCGGAGGTGCGGCCGGTGAAGACCGGACTGCCGTTCGACAGTCTGGAGTCTGAGGCCGACTTCGTGGGAAGCAGATTGTGAGAGACCCGGTCTTTTTCTTATCTGAAAGACCTCCCTTGGCTGCTTGACACATGGCTGACGTACCAATCTCAAAGCAACCTTCAATTCCATACTCCCGTCTCCGTCAACGACGCCGTTACCTTCCTCAGACAAAATAACAACATTGCGAGGAAAAAAAGAAATTACTTCTCCGACTCTCCCCCAAATCCTCTTCCGTGCGTCCCCAGCTCAGCACCACACGCCGGCACCGGCGTCCACGGCCGTGATGCCATGGCGGGCATCATGCGCGCGTGGGTTGCGGCACCATGGGGGAGCTCGCTCGATCTCGTCCAGCAGCAGAAGCCGCGGGAGTCGAAGGTGTCCGCCACCGACAGCAACGCCACGATCCGCATCTGGATAGGGGAAACGTGAGAGAGAGGAGATGGGAGGGAGGAAGCTAATCTCCGATTGCCGTGCGCCGCGAACCTGCGAGCTCAGCCCCGATCTCCATTGGGCGGCAGGTCGGCGAGCTAATCCGCGGCAACTGCGGAAGGCGCGCGGGCGAGCTTGGTCCGTCTGCAGGTCCGTGAAGCAACAACAGCAGGCAGGTAGTGTTGTGTCGAAGCCGTCGCAACGCTGCTTCGGGAGTGGCGGAGCTCCATGTCTTTGTGGTAATTGATATTAGATTAACTAATGGGAAAATATTGACTCAGGCTTTGTGATTGTTCTGCAGTTCGTGCAGGAACAGGATCAACAAGGAGGAGCAACGTCAGATCAGAGCTTCTGCTCGCAAGCCCATGGAGGAAGCTGTGGGTTCCCTGCTATCGCAGCGCACCATTAGTCTCCCTGTCTAATTTCTCTGTGTCGTTTTCTGATTACTTTCTTTGGTTCATTTGTGATGCTAATGGCAACGCAAGGCAATTATCTCCAATATTTCATTTGGACTACACAAATTTTTTTGCCATGACTTGTTTAATATCAAGACTTTAAAGTGAAATAGTCATGGCCATGAAGTTCCTACCAGTGGCCATGACTTTTTTGCCTATTCAATCCATATCTGAATATATGTTTGATGCACATATAGTTTAGTTTGTGATAGATGAAACCTTAGCACCTGATCATTCTGTTATTTTTTTTTTCCAAAAGCGAAATGTGTATAGGCTGCTGTTGATGGGAACTTTAGAAATCCCTATGCACGAACTGTTTTTCTGATGGCACTGTGTGAGGGCTTAACCGAAATTGTTTCAATCTCTCTGAGTGCAGAGATCAGGTTGTTAAAATACTCAAAGTAGAATTAAGAGGGAGTATTTTGCTGACACTCCTTGGACAAAAGCGAATGCATCTCCGCCAGACTGGAGAGCTGATGGGATAACTAACACTATGAAACTTATGCTTCTCAAATCTCAGGTACGTCTGGAAATCATATACACTATTGCATCTCTGCGAAATTGATTTCTTCACATCTATCAGTACCTTTACATTTTAATTCCTCACACCCCAATGGACAAACATGCTACGTGCTGAACCAAGGAACCTTCCCAGCAAAAAAATAAAAAATAAAAAATACAGAGACAAGCAAAATATGATAAGATGATTTGTGTAGCAGTATATCAATATAATAGTAATGAAAAAGGCGACATCTTGTTGGCCCTTGCTTACATCAAGTTGCAAAGTGCATGAATATTAAAACCTGAATCATTATTTCATTTATCAAATTCTAAGCGACGAGAAGTAGACACTGTATGATGAGTTTGAAGTAGGAGATTTGTAAACTCTCCTCGGATTGGCGGAATGAACATGGAGTTATCTCTGAATGGCATCAGCATATTGCTTGTTGCAAATGTTGTAGCAGCTGAGTTGAAGTGCCCCTGTAGCAATTTATAGTCTCGAATGAAAAGGCATTACAAACTGAAATAAATTGTTACTAAAGGAAATCTAGGCTTTGGTTAATCTTACAGGCTGCTGTGAAGTTTCAGGTAGATTTATGTTGGATGATTGCCTTGAATCATCTACTGTAGACATATGCAAACAATCAGTTGTTATATAGTGAAAATTAGCAAATCACACACAAGTTATTATGCATACCTTTCTTCTTTTTAGTTCTAGGAGCATTTTTCTTTCCTCCTTTTTTGTTTGTTGAAGGATTTTTATTTCCTCCTTCAAGTACACTTTTTGATCTTTTAATTGTCGGTCCTTTTTTATGTGGAGGTACTTTAAATGATATGCGCTCCTCGGTGACCTCTTGGGAACACATGAGAAAACATTGCGGTGCTTCTTTTTCATTCAGGTTTTCCTGGCTCAACAAATGTTCGACTTCTAAAGTCAGCTTGTTAAATCCATCATCCAAGTGCTGAAGAACCTTTTGCGAAGCTGCACATTTCAGTGCAACTGATATCATTTTCCGGGAGAGAAGTGCACTCTGAGCTGGTAAGTCATCACATCGATGTTGCTTGTTAGTAGATAAGATGTCCCTTTTTGCATACTTTGTCCATCGATTCAGTATGTACCTAGGAGGCAAAATAATAATATTATTTTGGCTGAAGACTCGTAGTATGTGCTTGCATAACAAACCTGCATGATGGCAAAGAACTATTAGATATGACATGACATATACATACAAACAAATTGCATGACATTTTAATCATATCCACTTACCTAAACAGTCGTACTTTTTGCATGAACAAGACACTTCCACGTCATTTGAATTTAAAGTAACAGTGGCTTCATCCCAGCTCCACTCCATGGATGCTATCTTGTATGAGCTTACTGTCCCCTCCTGAGATACCAATGTGCATGAAAGAACAAACTGCCTTTTGAATTCCTCCTCAAAAACGGTATACATGTTTCTTGTATATGATTCAGCAGCTGCCTTTAACAAAGGTAAGTTGCTAACACAGAGAACCGGATTTGAACTCCGAGATTTGTAATCTTCATACAACTCATTTCCACGAAGGCGTGCAGCGCACTTGTCAAATTCTATCAACAGTTCTGAAATGGATAGCTTTCTACGGAAAGTTCTTTTAAACACATTATTCATACCTTCACTCCTTTGAGTGGATGTCATGTCTGCACAAAATGAATCACGGCGGTAGACGGTAGCCCATTTCTCGCGTAGTGCATATAAATTTTGCAACCATGAATTCTGTTCAAGGCCATAGGTGGCCAGTAACTCTTGCCACTTCTTGTTAAAATGTGCTATTGATCTTTCTTCATATACACAATGCTTGAAATCCTTCAGAAAATCCTCATTATCTGAAATTACTTGGCTGAGGTGTCTTGCAGCATTCTGGTATATGTGCCAAAGGCAAAGGCGATGACTTGAGTTTGGAAAAACAAGCTTAATTGCCTTTTCCATTGCAGCACACTGATCTGTAAAAATCGTAACAGGTTGCTTTGCAGACATTGCTTTCAAAAAATTACTAAAAACCCAAACAAATGACTCGGCACTTTCATCAAACAATAGTGCAGCTCCAAAAAAAATAGTTTGTCTATGATGATTTGTTCCAAGAATAGGAGCAAAAGGCATTTCAGGTTTATTTGTTTGGAATGTGGTGTCAACGCACATGACATCCCCGAAGCAAGCATAATCTGCAATGGCCTGACCATCTGCCCAAAAGAAATTACATATTTGGCCATCCTCTTTGTTTAATTGAACAGCATAATAGAAAGAAGGATCTTCAACTTGCTTGTTCTCTAAATATTCCAATATTGTTTGTGCATCTTGGGCTTCCAAGTATCTTTTACGCCACGACTAATGAAGTTATTGCAATCCATTTTCAAGAAATGCACATTCTCAGCTCCACCTGACCATCGCTGAAAAAAAAATTCATATATTTCAGTTGTCTTAATTCCAGCTTGGCGCATTTTGCTAATGATATGCTCATCTGCTTTTTGTCATACGCCGCTGCGATCTAAGCATGTGTGCCTTGTCTGGGCTTACAAAGCTATGGTTGTGAGAGAGAATGACTTTTTGGATCACCCAAATCCCTTCTCGAGAAATGTAGAACTGAACACGAGCATTGCAACATGTCCTAGTTGAAGCACGTTCTTTCTTTGGTTGATAATTTGGATTCGTGTTCTTTTGACCTTCATTGCTGCAAATAAAGTACTTTGAAGATAATGTGCCATCTGCTCTATGTTTTGTGTGGCATTTCTTGATACTGAATCCAACTTTTCTAGCATATGCATTATAAAACATATATGCATCTTCCTCTGAAGTAAAGGTCATGCCAACCTTTGGCACAAATTCAGCTGACAAAGTTTGGTTATTATCCTACATACAACAAAACATATTGTCCCATTTCAGTTTACTTGTGCTGAAGCTGTCCTTAATAAATAGTAAATTTCTTATGAATCAATGGGGTACAGAAATGTCTCACTGACCTCCAAATCTGCTGCCGCTATTTGTTCAGATTCCTCATCGCCGGAGCTGAAATCTCCATCACCATCCTCAAACTTGGGGGAAGAGTTCTCACCCACACCACCTGGAACAGTCGGCTGCAATATGGAGGCGGAAGGCAAATCTGGGAACATGCCGTTAGCAGGAAGGGGAAGAAGCTCCTTAGCGCTAGCTCAAATGTCTGCTTTCTTTTTCTTCTTGATCTCTTTTTGGCACCACGGTGGATAGCAGGACTATGTAAGGAACATGTAAAAAGTGGCTGGATGAAGCTTCTTGTGGAAGTAAATAACACTTGTATCGGTGTCTTCCTCTGGAAGACAGCAGCTGAACCCCGACGGCAACAAACGTGCGTTCTAACGGCGTGAATATCAAAAAAAAAATGCAACTGAAGTTACTGGCTCATTTATTACTTCAAGTTTGGTACACAGACCATGTGTCAATTAAAGAGGGGGGTCTTTCATTTAAGAAAAAGACCGGGTCTCTCACAATCTGAAGGCGATTCGTTCGAGGTACCTGCACAAGGTCCCGTTTTCTTATTGCGCCATGCATACGAGAGAGAAGTCGAGAGCAGCACCGCAGCCTGATGGCCTGATGGGCCGCCGGTGAACAGTTTTTCCCCCCTTCGGCCTCCCCACTCCCCAGTGGCCCAGCTAAAGTCTAGCAAGGAGCATGTGAAGCTCGATCAAACAGTGTCAGTCAGTCCCTCGCTGGTTCTGTGTTAGCAAGCTAGCTGGCCAGGGTTTGGTCGTCTCAGTACTCGGTTGAAACATCGTAGCTCAATCTGATGCAGAAGTCGTAGATACAACTGGAAACTAGAAGAATACAATGGATCAAATCATCAAACGCAAAACAGAGATATCGGAGAATTATATTGACTTTGTTCGTTTCATGTTTGAGATGAGATGAGACGATTCCTTTGTAGGTGGACTTCACTTCACACATGCATGCCTCTACTATCAAGCATGGAAAACGGAATTGCTAAAATCCTCTCTAAAGTGTTATTTCCAGGAATCAATCTAATCACAAGTTTCGAATTGAATCATATTCGTGCATGGCTATTTATGTGTCGGCCTATAACGCTTTTTCTGCAGCCAAGGGATAAGACCACGGATCGTCAAAAGTCACCAGGTCACATCTAAACTGCAGTCACGGGCTGACATTTAAATCTGTCTAATGTTGTGGAGAGACAGCAAGTGGGGAAAAAAGGAAGTCTCCTAGCGTGCAACCAAGCGCTATGTTGTTTATCTGGCCGTCACGTGCTTTGAGGACATATACAGTAATACAGATTATTAGAGCGCCCTCTTGAGTTTCTTTTTTTTTTCATCTTATCTTATTATTAGGGCATCATCAACAGTATTAGATAGTTTAGTAGCTCGGAGACAACCTGTCTAAAGGTTGAGGACGAAAACTTTGCCTTATTTATCTGATTTAAAGTTTTCGTGAGGTTAGCTAAACTTTAGATGACACTTTAGATCTATTTAGAGCTTTAAAAGCTAAAAGCCTAAAATAATCTTTAGTGGCTAAACTTTAAACCTAAACTAAGTATGAGTAACTTCAGATGACAACATCATACGATCTTAAATTGTGTGCATGAAACTAGCTCTTGACAAAGCGACAAGTTTTTTCTCTCTCTTTTATTAAATTAAAATACTCATTCTGTTTCTAATTATAAGTCACTTTAACTCTTTTAGTACATCTATTTTACTATATATCTAGATATAATAATGTCTAGATATAATAATGTGTCTAGATGCATAATAAAATAAATGAATCAAAAAAGTTAAAACGACTTATAATTTAAAACGGACGGAGTATGAAACAATATACTTAGAACTAGCTTATAAGATCATTAAAGATATCATTAGCCCCAAGTAAGCTAGCAATTTGCAGACGCGCTAAGAGTTGGACGGGGATGTGATTTTGATTCAGCAGAAAGAAAATTGATTACATTATTTCCAATAATCAGCTGATCAGTATACCACACAAAAGTTATCACATGGCCGTGATCCTTTATCTTAATATAATCTAGACCTGATCATCAGTAAACTGCACAAATTAAAACCTGAATAACTAAATTACATTCCTTATATCATGAACTGTAAATGAGAATTCAGAATCCAAGACCAACTGGTCCGTTGCACCTTCGCCATTGTCAGTTTCACCCCCACGGTGCACCTTCTCCATCCTCACTTCGTCAGCTTCACCTTCTGACTAAAGCTATAGCTTCTAATGAACATGCGCCTCCAAACTATGCATCAAGTCATGGAACATGCGCCTCATCTGCTTTGCTTCTGCTATAGCTACAAAATCTCAGGGCAACTGAAACCTTTTACTCAGAGAAGAGATCTTCAAGGATGTGCATTATGCATACCACTCAATCAAGTGCCTATAAGATGGAGTATGGAGAGCATATGATCACTTATTTTAATCATCTAGCACTAACAAAATAAACATCCAATTCATCAGAGAGTTGAACCACACAATCACTCGGTCCTCCATGTCCTCCCCGGTGGGTGCTTATCCCTGCAGATGGACATTCCATTACCAGACATACTCTAAGCACAAATGAACATGCCTTTGGAGTAGCATACAGAGGAACAACCATAGAGCCGCTCTTCACCTCAGCATTGCCTCCAAAACAAGAAAACTCTAGGAAGGTATGTTGCATAGATTCACCAGTAGTCATGCGGAGCCACAATCTATGATGACCAGATACGTTCCACAGAGATATTTTAAAGCTGATTCCCACAGGTAATCCACAAATGTATTGTAATGGATTTTCAGAATCGTTCTCACAGACTCGCAACACTGCACTTATCACTTTAAGCATTCCAAAGTCTGTTGTAGGTTTTAGACAGAAGAGTTGAAACAAATTGTTAATGTTGCCAATCAAAGTATCGCCAGCAGGGTCAGTATCACAGGCTTTCTTAATTTCTCCACTGAAGTCAGACAGTTCACAGGACCCATCAGCACAGAGATCCTCTAAGCGATTAATTACCCAAAGCAACTTACCCAGAACTACCTTGGAACAAACTGCAATCTTTGACAGTCTAAACAAATGAGCTATCAAAGAAAGCTCCAACACTTGGACCTCCGATACCCTATTTAATCCAACATAACAGTATTCCATCCTTCTTAGAGACATATCCAACTTCTCCAGTAAAATATCAAGTGACATTAGGCCAAAAGTATAAGGACTGTCCAACTGAATCAACTGCCATATCTCAACAATGAACAATATTGCATCAAGATACTCACTCAGAAAGCTCAAGAATGCACCAATTGAACCAGAAGAATTTTCTGCCAATAACTTTAGCTCTTCTTTGCATGTTCTACAATAAAGAAAAACTGAATTCAAAAGATATTTTACAAGATTGACAATATAGGGAATATATCCCTTGGGTTGCAGCGTTACAAATGCAAGGTTGCACCCCAAGAAGTGCATAAAAAATTCCACAAAAAATATGGATGGATATAGCATGTTATCATCAACCATCATGCAAAATTTGGGACTAAACAGTAATACTGGATATGCACTCCAGTAATATAGAATGGTTTGGTTGTGTGCAAAAGGAAAAGGAGTCATCAGTACCTCAAAATGGTTCGGACTTCACAAACATTGCACGACATTCTCATAGTCCAGGCTCCTTCAACTGTTTCTAGTATGGATTTCATGGATTGGATTACCAGAACTTCATCTAAACACTTGGTTTTCTTTGCAGTATTTTCTATATGGGTACCAATTTCTACTGTTTCAACATTGCAGTTTTCAGATTCTCCAAACTCTGCAGATATTGATCTGTTTTCCCAAAATGGCATTCCACCTTTATGACACAAATAAGATAAGAGTGAATCCTCATTAACCTCTGCTCCTAGTGCACAAGAGACCTTTTCCAGTAGGGGAATTGCATGTGAGAAGATAATTGAAGGTATGTTCAGCTTCTTGTGCTTATCATCAGAAAAAGGTGCTGAAATAGAGACTATTAACAATGCTTTGACCCTTGGTTTGTCCAAGATAAGCTCTCCATCAGATGCCATAGTGATCTATGATATGCAGATAAAGTAACATTAGAAAACAGACCTTAGAAAGGAATGCAAAAGATATGGAGGAAACTGTAGAAATACCAAACCCAGATATTGGTGCATCTAACTAGGCAGTGGTTATTGAATGACATAGCAAATTGAAGTATAGAGAGGTACAATTAGCAGCATTATTCTGATATTCTCAGATAACATGCATGTAAATACAACTGGAAGTTAGAAATTGAGAATACCTCTTTGGCCAAATGTTTAGCTATGTTAGCTGAAAAGCTCCCATGATTCTTACCAATGGAAAACAGAATACCGTATATATCCTGTTCCTGCATGAAATAAATCCATAAACCATGAAAGAGTGAATATATTATATGCCGATTTGCTGACCCATAACATAAATTTTATGACATCTGAAAAAACTTAGATGATTGTTTTTCAGCAAAGATGTGACACTAAGATACCTCTGGATATTTCTCCAAACTTGTAATAAGACCATCAACTGCAGATTTGAATATTTGAAGTTTTGGCATGTTGACTAACCCAAGGATCTTGCGTGCTGCATCTCGAATTAAGGCATTGGCATCAACCAGCAATCCAAGAAACTACAAAAACAATTACATACATAAGGTTGGAGAATTTTACTAGCAGTTAGCAAGATCAATAGCAATGATATATCTAGATTATTTGGAAGATCCTTCTAAACAGGTACAAATCCAATTATAAGTCACTGAGACTTCAGAGAGAGGACTTTAAACAAAAATAGAACTTGAACCTGCTTGATTTTTTGATTATGCATGCTTTTCTTATATACTTAAAAGCTGGAGCTAAGGTTGATTTGTGACAGTAAAATGCAGAAGAATCGAAAAATATGGACACACCACTTTAGGAACTACAAAACTGAGCTGTTTTGACCCAAAATTATATTTTCATGAATGTTTCAGATTCTGGCCAAGTCCATTATCCTGTGCAGATCACTATCAGCTAAGATTCCTCTGAATAATATCTGCGCCAGTACTCTTTCTTCAATATACTGGTACTGGCTTGAGGAACTCTGGCTAGTGGCTACAAAAGAATTTCCTACAATTGCGACAAAACATTTCAGAATAATAAGGCTGTGTCATAAGCTAAGGATATATATATATATAAAAAAAAAAAAACCTAGTACACAGCTCATCCACACGTTTGAGAAAAAAAAAAATCTCCATTCTATCCAACAACCCTTTGATATCGTTAAAAGGCATATCTTATAAACAGAGTAAGAAAAAAATAACTATGAATTAAAAAGAGTGCCATAGGACTAACATGTGGCATGTGGTACCTAAGGCATGGTCAATTAATTAGTATATGCTGATTACTTGGCAAAATATGTTCATAGGTAATACCATATGCATGTGCTTCTCCTGCACGCTCAAACATCCATATGTTGCCATATGAAATAGTGCTTCCAAAGTCTGCAGCCTAACTGCTTCCATATCATCATTCATCATGTCCATCAACAAGTCCAAGGCCTTCTCTGTGTACTGAGTAGAAAACTTTGCCAGTGCTCCTAATGATTTGCAAGCAGTTCTTCTCACCTGTAATGTGGAAACAACAATAAAAGAAAAGAAAAACATTGCAATTTTCGAGGAAACTATACTACAAGAGAATGACAGAACCTGGTAAAACTCGTCTTCAATTCCATGGGAAAAAATCCCAGCAGCACAGGGAATTTTCAGTTTAGGAGGTAATTTTTGCCCGTTGATGATAGAAACATCCATACTGTCAGTTTTTATGACCTTTTTAGACAGTGACTGTAGCAGGACACCCTCAGAAACTCGTTGCATTTTACCAAGGGCAGTGAATGCTTCAATTCTCACTTGTGTGCACATGTCCCTAGCCATGGAGCTTAGCTGAGTAGAGAAGAAAGAGGAGTGATAAGCACTACAGTGAAACAAAACGTGCTATTTGAAAATGTCTTTATATTTTGTTTTAAAATTATAAAAAATTATTTAAGAAATTAGTTTGATATTAAACATTATTTCAGAATCAACAGTTTCTCCTTATTGGATCTCTGCTGATATGAGTCTCATGGTAAGCAGTGGGAAATATGTCTTACTCCCTCTGTCCCACAAAGAACGATCTTATAGCATTTAAAATGTACCCCACAAAGAAAAGCATTGTAGACTGTTTGACAATGTTTATCATTGTGCAGTGGTAGACTGTTTGGATCCCGTGACTTTTGAAACTAATATCTAGAAAGTGCTTCCCATTTTATTATTGAATTACTTTCCAATTCCCCTCAATTCATGGGAACCAATCAGGGGTCTTTGTTTGTGGGACGGATGGAGTATAAGCAAGTACAGAAACATCAAATGTTGCCGGGACTAGAAACCATGTAAATGCATACTTATTAGAGAGTGCTTATTTTTTGCGGCCATTCAATCCTACTAGACATTACTGTAAACCTGTCATACCAACTCCAGCACCAAGTGTGTGAACTATACCTGTAGGAAAATCATGTCCATCAGGTCACCATAGCCATTGGCATCAAAATCCAGCCTCGCTGAAAAATTTCGAGCACAAGCGTCTACCTATCCATGGGAGCAGGAGATTTCCTCAATACCTCAGATTTAAGCATTAACCTCACCGAGGCATCCCCAAGCGTAACAAAAATACTAACGAAACGACAAAACCTCACCAATTGCACGACGGCTAACCTGACGCCGTTGTCGTCGTCCCTCATGAGCTCCACAGCGCATTTGTAGCAGCACTCCGCGATCGCTGCGCTGACACGGCTGCTGGGGTCGACCTTCTCGAGGACCACGGTGAGTCCACGGAGCGCCTCGGCCCGCGCCAGCGGGTAAATCCCCCCGGCCATCGATACGAGAGCTCGTACATCCGCCTCGACGCATGGACCCCGGCCGCCGGAAGCTGGCGGCTCCGCCGCAACCCTGGGACGCTTGGCGAAGGACGGGGAAGGATCAGACGCGGCGGGGTGCTCGTCGATGGGGCCAGGGTGTTTCCGAACCGAGGAGGAGGAGGCGGCGTTGGGGTGGGCGGAGGAGAGGAGGTGCGGGTCGCCCATGGGATTGGGAGGCGGTGAAAGCCGGTGATGGAGCGGCGGCAGAGGAGAGCGCTCCGGCGGGAAGCTGGAAAGGGCTGGTGGTGGGGTTGGGGGTTTTGGTGGGGGATTGCCGGCGGAAGGGGAGAGGTTTGAGATGGGCTGTCGCCTGTCCTAGAAAGGGTTTTGGTATTGGTCGGTTTCCGGCCCACCATACCTTAGGTTTGAGATGGGCTGTCGCCTGCCCCCGCTCCTGCACTTCACTGTTGCACTCCACCATAACTATTTTGAGCTGGATCAATCAAAACATGAAATGCGAGGGGCGGACCTACTCAGCTACCGTCTGGCATCTGCTAAAAAAAAAGCTACCGTCTGGCAAGCCTCACTGGAACCCGCTATTTCCGGATTTCACCCCTTAATCTATCGTTTAGCTGAACACAGATACACACTAGTCCATACAGCTTGGAAGGGATTAAGATGTATTTGTGTGTAGTTAAACAAAACTTACAACGGGGAGCGAGAGAAAAGCGTGAGGTCCATAGGCGTGAGCTGGAGAAGAAGACTAGTCTTGGGCTTGCTTTAGAGTTCACTACAGTTTATTGAATTCTTGCTCTATAGTTCGCCTCAGTTCAAATATTTTGATGGATTTGCACTGAGAAATGGGCGTACTCCTATATTCTTATTTTTTGACTTTCAACTAGTACCATTAAATCGATCGAACTAGAATCTTGAAGATGCGCTGGAACCACACACAGACGCGTTTATCAAATACATTTTATATTTTCCCATGTTCACTACAAACTACACAGTATGTTAGTATGCTAGAAGCTTTGAACATTGCTATCACATCATCTGAAAATCCTAGTGTTGCGTTAGCTGCTAGGTCCAGTCTCAGTTAGGGTTCATATAAGTTTTTTTTTTTTGCATTTAATAACATGACACATATCAGTATAATTGATTACTGACAGGTTAATTAAGAAGAGAGGGATAGAGAGAGCGAGTTTCCTTCAGTTTCAGGCTTTCAGCTAGATAAAATCCACCCACAATCAACAAGACAAAAACTGACATTACTACAACCGACATAAAACATCTCACTAAGATTAACGTGAGGAAGACTCAGGGGTTTCAAAAGAGCTCTTGAAAACCGCAAAGTAGATAGCGCTGGTCAAACTTATTGTTGACTATCTGACTTGGTTAGAATATAAGTGCTGGTCAGACCGATCTTTTCACAAGGAGCTAGTGTTGGTCAGACTATGATCGTAACAGGCTGTTCCAAAGGCATCCCATTAAGCTGCATTGCATCTGGCTGCATCCCTTTTTTTTTCCATCTAAAACTGCATTTATTTTTTACCCGCGTACTGAAAAGTCTGAATTTTTCTACGTGCATGGGCCGTGAGAAAAAAAAAAAAAAAAAGGCTAAAAGCGACCTATTCAGTCAGTGCCTGACATATACTGCCGGAGTGCCGGTAAGACCTAGGGCGTTGAGATACGGATAGGTAGATGGCGATTTGTTCACCACCTCCGGGCTCCGGCTCCTCCCATCCAGCCCACGTACACAGACAGTGCAACTACGACTACGAGGCCATCATGCCGCGTGACCGCCCGCCCATCCTTCACCGCTGCAACACGAAACCAGACGTGCAAACTTGGCGGACCGCGATTTTTCCAACGAAAGCGGCAGATGTACTAGGTAACAAGTCATCGACACGACATGCAAGGCAGCTTGCACCTGAGACCTAAGAACGTGGCTAAAAGGGATAATTAAGCGATACAATTTCAAAATTCCGTAAACCTTTGGATAGTTAAGGTGCACGCGTCACATGTATGGTGTCACTAATTCATGTGCAAAATAGCTAGCCCAATATCACGAGGCACAAGCATGTCCCCAACTACAGAACTAAGCACGACTTTTCTGTATGATCGAGATAATAATGAGTTATTAAACAATTAATCCTCCCATCAAAAGTGTATCTTGTCACATCTAATGTTTGATACCAATTAAAAGTATTAAACATAAGTTAATTATAAAACTAATAATTACATCTATTAAAATTAATTAAAAAATCTAAGATTTGATAATGTTGTTATAAAATAAACATTACTAATGAAGAATCTATTAAAGCTAATTAGATTTAATAATAAATTCATATTGTTAATTACTGTAATTATGTGCAATTACTTTTATAAATAATTCATATTTAATTCTTGTAGTTAGTATTTTATAATTAGTCATATTTAATTTTTTTTTTTAGTTAGATACGAACATTCGATGTGCAAAAAACTTTAGCCCCTGAATCTAAATAACATCAATGATTATGTGCTGTCCCAAAAGCAAGAGATGACTGCAATCTGTTTTGCCCCTAAGACATTTCCTGACTTTGGCCAACACCTCACACCATTCCCCCAACCATCCATGCGTTGTTTGGCATACTTTTGCGCATAGCCCGGTGCTCTGCTACATACTGATGCTACGCTGGTGTTAGCTGCCCATTTGGTGAACTTTGGCTGAGGGACGCTTAACCACCTCGCGCGCCATAGCTTGCGCGCACGCAGGCAGGGCAGGCACTCCACCCACCGCACCCACCGCCTTGACCCTTCTCCTAAACCCAAGCTAACCCCCTCCGTCTTCCTCCTTGGCATGGTTCCCCCACGCACATCCATGCATGGCCGCGGCGGCAACTTAACCGATTCCAACTAACAGCAAGAAAAAAACCCAGAGCGGGGCCGCGGGCAGCCAATCTCCCCTCACCAACCTTGCGCCGCTTTTGACTGCTTCAGTGAGGAGCTATAAGAATGGTTACTCGTGTGATCCTCAGAGTCCAGGCCAACGCCGATCGAGAAGAAACCCGCCTCTCTATCTCTCTCTATCTCTTTCTCGCTCGCCGCGGAAGGCAGCGAGGAGGTGGGGTGCCGGCCGGCGGTGAGGGGGAGGGGAGGAGCACGTACGTACGTGTTGAGCGCGGCGGCCGGGCGCCATGTCGCGGTTCGTCGACAAGCTGACGTTCTTTGAGCGGAGGTCGTCGCCGATGGAGGAGGCCGGGGACATCCCCCGGAACGGCCTCCTGCACATGCACCGCCATCACCACCAGCCGCCGCCGCACCACAGCGGCCTGCTCATGCAGCCGCAGCCGCAGCCGTCGCCGCCGGCGAAGCAGTCGTCGTTGACGCTCGCGCAGCTGCTGAAGCGCGTCAACGAGGCGCGCAGCGACGCCTCGTCGCCCACGTCCTCGCCCACGCACTCGCACTACACCATCGAGCTGGGCGGCTCCGTGCCGGGGTCCACCGGCAGCGACCTGAGCGAGCGCATGCACGGCGGCGGCGGCGGCGGCGACGGGCCGCTCCTCCCGTTCGTGCTCAAGTTCACGGACCTCACGTACAGCGTCAAGCAGCGGAAGGAGGGGCCGTGCCTGCCGGCGCTGCCGTTCCTCCGCACGGGGCGGGCAGCCGGCCGAGCCCGAGGTGCCCCGGATGAAGACGCTGCTGGATAACATCTCCGGCGAGGCACGGGAGGGCGAGATCATGGCGGTGCTCGGCGCCAGCGGCTCCGGCAAGAGCACGCTCATCGACGCGCTCGCCAACCGCATCGTCAAGGAGAGCCTCCACGGCTCCGTCACGCTCAACGGCGAGTCCCTCGACAGCAACCTGCTCAAGGTCATCTCCGCGTACGTCATGCAGGACGACCTCCTGTACCCGATGCTCACCGTGGAGGAGACGCTCATGTTCGCCGCCGAGTTCCGCCTGCCCCGCTCCCTGCCGACCAAGGAGAAGAAGAAGCGCGTGCAGGCGCTCATCGACCAGCTGGGCCTGCGCAACGCGGCCAACACCATCATCGGCGACGAGGGCCACCGCGGCGTGTCCGGCGGGGAGCGCCGCCGCGTGTCCATCGGCGTGGACATCATCCACGACCCCATCGTCCTGTTCCTCGACGAGCCCACCTCCGGGCTCGACTCCACCAGCGCGTTCATGGTGGTCAAGGTGCTGCAGCGCATCGCGCAGAGCGGCAGCGTGGTGGTCATGTCCATCCACCAGCCGAGCTACCGCATCCTGGGCCTCCTGGACCGCCTCCTGTTCCTCTCCCGCGGCCAGACGGTGTACTACGGCCCGCCAGGCGCGCTGCCGTCCTTCTTCAACGACTTCGGCAAGCCCATCCCTGGCAACGAGAACCCCACGGAGTTCGCGCTGGACCTCATCAGGGAGCTGGAGACCATGCCGGGCGGGGCCAGGGACCTCGTGGAGCACAACAAGAAATGGCAGACGCGCATGGCTCCCAAGGCGGCCAAGCACCACGACGGGAAGCCGACGCTGTCCCTGAAGGAGGCCATCAGCGCCAGCATCTCTCGCGGGAAGCTCGTGTCCGGCGCGACCGACGGATCCGTGTCGATGCACTCGGCCGGGGAGCCGCCGGCGCCGGCGGCCCCGGTGTCCAAGTTCGCGAACCCGTTCTGGGTGGAGATGGGCGTGCTCACCCGCCGCGCGTTCCTCAGCACAAAGCGCACGCCGGAGATCTTCATTATCCGTCTGGCGGCCGTGATGGTGACGGGGTTCCTCCTGGCGACCATCTTCTGGCGCCTGGACGACTCCCCCAAGGGCGTCGAGGAGCGGCTGGGGTTCTTCGCCATCGCCATGTCCACCATGTTCTACACCTGCTCCGACTCGCTCCCGGTGTTCCTCAACGAGCGCTACATCTTCCTCCGGGAGACGGCGTACAACGCGTACCGGCGGTCCTCGTACGTGCTGTCCCACACCATCGTCGGCTTCCCGTCGCTGATCGTGCTCTCCTTCGCGTTCGCGCTCACCACCTTCTTCGCCGTGGGCCTGGCGGGCGGCGCCGACGGCTTCTTCTTCTTCGTGGCCATCGTGCTGGCGTCCTTCTGGGCGGGCTCCGGGTTCGCGACGTTCCTCTCCGGCGTGGTGACCAACGTGATGCTGGGCTTCCCCGTGGTGGTGTCCACGCTGGCCTACTTCCTCCTCTTCAGCGGCTTCTTCATCAACCGCGACCGCATCCCGCGCTACTGGCTCTGGTTCCACTACCTGTCGCTGGTCAAGTACCCGTACGAGGCGGTGATGCAGAACGAGTTCAGCGACCCCACGCGGTGCTTCGTGCGCGGCGTGCAGATGTTCGACAACACGCCGCTGGCGGCGCTGCCGGCGGTGCTCAAGGTGCGGGTGCTGCGCGCCATGAGCCAGTCGCTGGGCGTGGACATCGGCACCAACACGTGCATCACGACGGGGCCGGACTTCCTGAGGCAGCAGGCCGTGACGGACCTCACCAAGTGGGACTGCCTCTGGATCACCGTCGCCTGGGGGTTCCTCTTCCGCATCCTCTTCTACATCTCGCTGCTGCTCGGGAGCAGGAACAAGAGGAGGTGAGGTGAGGTGAGCTAGCGGTTCCTTCCCCTTCCCCGTACGTCTTCGTTCTCGTGCTGGTGCGATCAGTATGCAGTGCACGGGCGGGGCTGTATGTATGATGCTCCTCCCCTCTGCCTTATTTTATTTCTTCATCGAATCGAATCGAGTTGTTTATCGCGTGTAAATTTGCTTGTACCAAGTTGTAACTTTTCGTGGCAAGTTCAAACTGTAACTCGAAAAATATTTATTATGCGATGGTTCTGTGTCATTGTTCTCGCGGAAGGTGTTTCAAATTTGCCTGCCGATCTGATTTTGTTCGAGGGTGATCGTGAACCAGGCAGGTCTAGTCTAGCAATAGAAATAGCTGATGGACTTAAGGAAAAGCAAATGCGTGATATTTATATCACAGAGAAGAATGGGCGATGGGCACATGTACACATCCAGAGCTACATAACTAGAGTACAATTTCATATCTAAGAGCTCATTTGGATCCACCATTTCACTTAGAAATTGGAGGATATCGAAGAGAACATTAGTTCAAATCAATCAATCCCCTCTAATTCTAAGGTTTTGTTTGGCTGCGCACAAATACACCTCAATCCATACGGTTTTGGAGGGATTGAGATATATTTTAGTTCAAATTCCACTCTAATCCCCTCCAAACCATATGGATTGAAGTGTATTTATGTGCAGTCAAACAAGCCCTAAGATGGAATGGGTGAATTCAAACTAGACCTAAGGTGTTCTTTGGTTCACCCGAAATATTCCAATTCCACCGGTATACCTTTCAGGCCCATGGCTAGCTCCTGATAAAGTAATAAGTTCTCGAATCTCCATAATGTGTGTACATGAAAAGGGATAGAATAATAAATCACTCTTCTACACTGCTAGGATCCGTCCAAAATACCAAAAGCATATGAAAATACAAATGATAAATCGGAGGTACCTCCATCTTCAAGGTTGTATACAATTCAAATAGAATAGAGATCCGTGGTGATGAGGTAGTAGATTCCTGAATCCTGATCCCAAGAGATGTTGCATCATAAGTTTATTCCTCTAATTTGATGAAATGTCTCTATTTTTAATACTGATACTAATTATTAGATTATGACTTATGAGTAATGAGGTCATACCATATCAGACCACCAACTCATTTCATTCCACAAACCAATCAAAAAAATTATGAAAAAAATATGAAGTCATATCAAACCAACCTATTGCATCCCCTCTTAATGCAATCCGTGTCATTTTTACTCAACATAATTACTATATATAGAAGACATCCATATATTGTTACTCCCTCTGTTCTAAAAATATGCAATTCTCACATCTCGAGGAGTCAAATATTGTGAACTTTGACTAAAATTATATTTTATATACTTAAACTTATGAGACAAAATAAGTATCATTAGATTGGTTATGAAATATATTTTCATAATAAATTTATTTTGAGACATAAATACTAATACTTTTTTTGCTATAAACTTAGTCAAAGTTGATATAGTTTGACCAAACGCTTCCCATAATTGCATGTTTTTTTTGAACGGAGGGGGTATTTGTTTTGAAGTTTCATGCATCATCTTATACTTCGATCTAATTCTATCATTCTTTACCTTGCCTAATGTTAATAAGAAGGAATGTAAAAATATGTACTCCCTCCGTCCTAAAATAACTTATTACTTTCTTCGACTTTTTAAAAACTATGTTTGACCATTCATCTTATTTAAAAATTGTGTATAAATTATAAACTAATAAATTATTATCAAAATGTCTCTAACGATAAAATAAGTTATAACAAAATACATGATATTTATATAAAATTTTTAAATAAAATAAATGGTCAAATACAATCTTTAAAAGTTAAAGAAAGTAAGTTATTTTAAGACGGAGGGAGTAGGTTTAACTTATACTACATATATAACTGTTTTGTTTTTAAGAAAGTTCTGAAGCAACTTGCGGAATATGCTTCTAGCAATTGTGAACTGACATCCTCTTTTGGAGGTGATTAAAGCCAGAAGGAGAAAAAAAAGAAGAAACAAGAACTTGGGACATTAATTGGGATCCCCTTTGCACGTTCAGAGTCCTGTTGGTAAAAGTTCGCTAACTAACAGTTTCGTAAAACTATATTTTGTATATCTTTTCTGTTTTCTTCTTCCAGGTGAAATATTTCTGAAATATTACATGCGACACAAAATTGTATGGCAATGCGTTCAACGCGCAGTGACTAAAGAGAATAGTGTAGCGGGTTTAAAGGCCCACTGCATTTGTAGCCCGGGCGTGTGTGTTCAGATTTTGTAGGGCAGAACCGCAGAAGCCCAGGGGAAAGGAGGCCCAAATTGTGAACGTGACAGCTACGCGTACAAGCTGAGCTATAATTTTCAGCACCGTTAGGGAGGCCCAAATTTTCTAACGAAAAAAAAAATTGTTGTTAAAAAAACGACCCCCCCAAAAAAAAAAAACACGACCGCAACGCTGCATGAGGCAGTTTTCAACGCACCGTGCAGCCACCGGAGCCAACCAACCAAGACCCTATCCAAAACCAGAGGCAAAAAAGCCAGCCCAGGGTCGCAAGCTGCAGGCACCCGCTCGCGCCCGCGCCATGAAGTGCTGGTGCGTGCACGCGCCAAGGGGAGCAATGGCGACGCCGCTGTCCAGCCCCTTGGCTCCCACCACCCTCCGCTCCCCTCTCCGGCATCGCGCCCTGCTGCCGTTCCCTCCGCGTGCGGCCTCCTCCGGCGAGGACACCGCAGCAGCAGCCGACCAGGAGCCGGCCCCGGCGGCCACCACGAAGACGGCCACGGCCGACGACGACTTCGAGCAGCGCGTCCTGCAGATCAAGTCCCGCGTCGGGCCCAAGAAGCGCGGCGCGCGCAAAGAAGAAAGCCGCGGCGTCGGCGTCCGCCAACGCCGTGACGCTCCCGCCCGTGCCGCTGCGGGAGCCCCGGTCGGCGCTCGGCGCGCCCGTCGAGTTCGGCTTCACCGCGTACAGCGAGCGGCTCAACGGCGCGCTGGCCGCGGTGGGGCTCGCCGCGGTGCTGCTCGTGGAGCTGGGCTCCGGGCAGGCCCTGGTCAAGTACCACCAGCCGGCCACGCTGTTCCTGCAGGCGTACACCGTCGCTGCGGCCGCTGCGCTGTTCGTCAAGTACGAGAAGGAGCGGATCAGCACGTGGCCGGGGCCGCCGGCGAAGTGAAATGCCGAATTTTGTTCCGGTAGGGTGCGTCTTTTCTTGTAACTTTACCTCTCGATGTGCCTTGCTTTTCTTGTAATATGTGTTGTGAGAACTGGGAAATTTCCAAAATTTCGAGGAAAGAAGAGCTTGATCTTTAATAGTCCTTTTAACACCTTTAATTCCATTTCATCGGTCACGGTATGCAAAATGCTTTGTGATGCTGTTGTTGGGAGAACTGAGAAATCTAATCTTGGAAAGCGTGAGTTAAATTGGGCTTCAGGCTTTCAGATAAGGGGTGGTCTCCAATCGTCTTCTGCATCTTGAGATTCGCGTGTGTGATTTGTCCACCGAAACGTCCCAGCTAGACGATGGCGCTGAACGAGTTTTGCTGGAATTTGCTCTTCAGAGTTCTGTCCACAACAAGTCTGTTGCTGTTGGTATGAAATGCTGCTTTGCTGAATGGCTCATTCACGAAGAACAGTCTTTACGCATCACAGTCGGACTAGGGGCCACAGACGAGACCTGCAGTCGCCTCCGCTCTCCACGGCATTTCGCCCACCAAATCGGCCATGACTTCGCCGGCTCGAGAAAGCAAGCAAACGCGAGTGGATTTGCTAAGCGCAGGCGACGACTTGCCCGTCTAAGCGCAACGCCGGTCAAAAGCCGGCTTGCCAAGCGACAAATCAATCGATTCTCATCGCGCTCGTGGATTTGCAATCGCAATCCAAATTCCCAGCCCCGAGCGATGGTCGACAGTGGCACAACAACGACTGGACCACGAAGAGAGAATTATGAAGATGCCAAATCAATCGAGCTGTCAAGCACGACTAGACGGCCGTCGACCAACCAAAGCTCAAGTCAAGTCAAGCACCAATGATACACATCGCATAACGCTAACAACCCGGATTCCCTGGAGCACGCAGCAGCTGCTTCGCAGCTCCTTCCAGTTCCACGCCAGGCACAGTTGTAAGTCTCCATGGATCATGTGAATTTCACCTAAGTGGCGTTGTCGCCTTCACGCCCGGCTTCACCTTTTCCACACCACGACTAGGTCCCCCAAAGGGACCGTGTGCCAAAACAACACTCAACAGTCAACACACATCTTTATTCGGTGCACATTAGCCCGCTAGCTGTACGTACACCCATGGAGTGTCGGGTTCAGCGAATCCAACGAGACAGCAAAGACGTACTGGACCAGACCACAGGGGTACGGTCCCACAGCAGCTTGTACTCCCATCCCATCAACTCAAACCCAAATTATAGAGACAAGTCGGTCTTTAATACAAGGGCCGGACCAGCACCCATGCATGTAAAAACTATTGCGTAGCTTTTTGCCCAACCAAACAGGCCCGCCTCCTTACTCAGTTGCAGCCAGGCAAAAATAGCACATGCCGGAGGAGTCTTATTTCACTTTGAGCTTGGCCTCAAAATTTCCAGTGTCTCCACCTCCATCATCCACATGTACTAGCAGCTCAGCTTGTAAAAGGGACAGGATCCAGGGCTTACTTTAGAGAGAGCAGTATGCTTTTGACGCTGCAGGTGCCTGGGAGCATCGCAGCACTGCAGCACCATGTCATCCTGAGAAAATAATGCAACAAACAAACCAACATATGGAATGGAAGACGCTGGCAAAAAGGCGACGGGTTTGGCTGAGAGGTGTGGAAGATGCATCAGTCAGTCCACCCAAAGGCCAACGTCGTCTTCATTAGCCTGTCATGCTGTGAGTAGGTCAGTACCTCCTCCTTTTTGGTCTGTCATTTGAGTCACTGTCGCGCCACCCTGCTACGGTGCCTGTACCCATCATCTTGTTCTCCTCTTGTCCTGTTGTGCCCCATCCTGTTCCTGAAGCGGCCATCGTGCTCCCGTGGGTGCTGTTGTGCCCCTTCAGCAGCAAATTCCATGTCATCCTCTGTGTGGTAGGAAAGCATCTCGTCTTCATCACTAACAGGAGAACGAAGATATGCTCTCCGTTCCCTATAATTCCTTCTACCCACAAGTTCCTCTTCTGTATGGACTTCAGCTAGGTGAGCAGGATGCAGCGGTGGCTCGAAGGCATCGCCTTCCATGACACACCTCCTCACATTTCTCTGAATGGCTCCTCTCTCATCATGGCTTCCGTTGTGACGGCGGTGAGGCAAGTATGGTCTGTCAGTTCGCATTGGTGGCCGTGGGCCGCGGGCCGAAAACGGCCTGCTAGTTCGCGCTGATCTTTTCTCTCTCTTTTTTTTTTGAAATTTAAATCTGAACCAAAAAGCTTCCATTTGGCAAATTTAAAAGCACTTTCAAGAGTTGGTCCAAAAATAAAAGTTGTAGAGTATTTAAAATTGAACAACTTTCATTTTGGGGTCAACTCAATAAATTTTGAATCGCAAATTCATTTTGAATTTAGGGCAAATAATTGAATTTTCCAAACTATTTTCTTTTTGCTCCAAATTACTTCAAAACTTTTGCAATAAAATTTGTTAAAGCTTTTCAAATGGCTGAGCAAGTGAATCCAAACTTTAACAAGTTATTTGCAAGACAATTAATTAACTAATTTAAACAACTAGCAATCAAGCATAATTTAAATGCAACACTCATGAAATGATGATGCATTTTGGGTTAAATGCTTGATGATGTTCATGCCATGCTTAATGATGATCAGTTAATTAATTACTAGCCTAATGCATGCTTAACACTTGAGGTGTTACATTTAGAATAGGAAACCTTTGCTCATTTATGCTGCTTGTTTTGCATTAAGTTTAGTCAACTTTTGTTGTATACCTTATGAGAGTCTTGTCATGTTTTTAAAATCAAGATCACACACACCCCACATACATATGCATTATTCCTACACTGGAAGTAAGCGCAATTATATTTTATTTTCATCTAGATCCACCTTAAAAATGTTTTTCTCCTACACTATGAGTGAACACCCAAAAATAAACTCTATAGGACAAACCTCTGTTTAAATGCTCAAAGTTCTTCATTATTATCCCTCCACATTATTATTTAAAGTATGCATGTGGCTATGCAAAAGCAAGTTTTGAAGAAGAGAAGGGAGTACAAGAAAAGGATGAATGTCCAAGCAATTAAAATAATAGGTACCCAGATGCTCGCCTCCCTAAAAAAAGAGAAGAAAAAAAAGAAGAGAAAGAATAAAGATAGCCCATAGCCCATATTTTTCTATGAATGTTTTAAAGTTGCTAGAGAGAGATTTATTCCCAAAGAGCAAAAGTAGAAATAGGATTAGCCACCATATATACACTGTTGGTATCTGTTAGTGACTTAGTGTTATTGACTTAGTGTTAGTGACTTAGTGTTAATGACTTAGTGTTAATGACTTATTTTCTTTAAAGTTATCGAGAAGATGACATCTCCAAAATAAATCTAAAGACCATCAGGCAGATGACTAGCGGGCAGAGTCACCCTACTAAGACTCACACACCTCGAAGTACGGTGAGTTTCACGGCATTATGAAGCCTTGCACTTTTTTAACGTAAAACCCTATCAAAGTAACTAACATAGTTATTGCCATGCATAGAACTATAAATCCTTTCGAAGAAGAAGAGCAGCGTACAGATTCACCCAATAAGACTCACACACCCCCAGAGCAAGAAGGACAAGAAGAAGATTTCCATGGTGACATGTTGGAAGAAGAGGAAGATGACGACAACCGAAGTGATCCATGCCCTTGCATAGATAGACAACGTCAAAAAAGTGTTGATCCAGATTATGATCCCAATGATGAGGTATACTTAGTACATGAAAACCAATACTTCCCTTCATAGTATTATACGTGCCGATCCTTACACTCTTGGATTCCTTCGGTCAGGAGGTTTTGTCTCAAATGCGGGACATTCTAGCGGAAGAAGACATGCCATACAACGAAGCACCAGAAACGACTGAGACAACCACTTCCAAATCAAGAAAAAGGAAACAGAGTGACCAGAAACACGGTGACCGAGGAACAAACAAGTGGCCAGAGAAGACATATATAATTCTCAGCATCAGACCAAAAGGAGAGCCTCTAGTATCTGATGAGGTGGCTGCCAAGATACGGAATGAAATTGGTTTTCTGGTCAGGGATAAATTGGACATCACAATCCCTAGGTGGAAGGATGTGGATGCGAATAAAAGAAAAGAGCTATGGAACAAGTTTATAGAAAGGTTTGTCTTCCCTACGGGGACGGACAAACTTGTCCAGGGTATTTTTTCGAACAGATTGCAACATCATTCCGTAACTATAGATCTAAGATGAATACCAAATTTCTCAAGCATGAGTACGACCCAATGAGCAAGTATAAGATCACAGCTGCGCAGTGGGAGATATTCAAGGCGCAGAAGAACAACCCATCTTTCAAAGCCAAGAGTGAAGCTTCTTCAGAACTAGCAAAGAACAAATACCACCATCACCATGGCACTGGTGGTTACAAGAAACAAATTCTAAAATGGTGGGCAGAGGAGGAGGAGCTAAAGAAAAAAGGCGTTTCTATGCTATTAGAGGAAGTTGGCGAGAGGACAGCTAATTGGCTCAAAGGTAGAGGAACTAAACAAACTGCTATTGGTGTAACTGTCCCTTAGACATCACAGCCTTAGTTGGTAAGATGTTGGAACTAGCAGTGAAGGTCAAACAAGGGAAACTAAGGCCATAAAGGGAGAGAGACATCCTGAGTATTGGACTAGGCAACCCTGAGCATCCTGGACGTGTACGAGGCATCTCGTCTAAGATAGGATGGAAAGAAAGATTTGGTGAGGAGTGGGTGGGCATGTATAAGAAATGAAATCGATATACGGAAGACATGCAGCAATAATTTGAGAAAAAGTCTAAGGAACAATTCAGAAGCATGATGTCAGACTTTCTAACAAATCCTGATCCACAGCTGGTATAGAAGTTAGCTAGTACAATATCTGTTCAGTAGATGAGAACACAAGGCCCACAGATGCAGCTCGTCCCAACATAACCCTTGCCTACAGCTCAGGAGATGATTCATGCCAGGCCCGCTTAATCTCCTCCCTTTTCCATGTAGTGTGGGGTCTACGGGAAACACACACCACTACCCTATGGATGACATCAATGGGCTGACACCTTGCAAAATGCTCATACGATATGTATGAAGCATCAACGTACAAAGGAGGTAGCCACGGGCTTTGCGATCCCTAGACGTGACACCACGATGATCCTATACCAGAAGAGTACTGCAGGGTAGAAGTGGTGACGGTCCTCCTAGGCTACGAGGATGACATGCTAGAAATATCTGGTCCTCAGGGTATTGAGACACTCGGACAGACCATTTATAATTTCATCCTATGGCCTCGAAGAGCTGTCCAGTTGACCCAGCCACCACCTTCCTCAGAAGCCTATTGACGGTCGTTAGCGTCAACTTTTACTAGGACTTTATACCCGAAGAAAACATGAAAACACACTAGTCTAGGGCTTTATCTGATAATTTCCATGAGTTTTGCATATTCTGTATTTTCCAGGGTGATTTTTAGAAAAGCTGAAAAAGAGAGATTCTAGTGCAAAATAACCACGAAACTTATCCGCTACGAAGGATATCACGGGAAGACTCAGTAAGACTCCAGAATACACCGGAAGGAGCAGGGGGCCGGCCGCCGCCCAGTGGAGCCTCGCCCGCCCCCACCCGCGGGGGCGGCCCCCTAGGTTTTAGTGCCCTCCTTCCGAAGCTTCCTCCACCGTCTCCTATGATGCATCTCAGCCCCTACGTTACGTCGGTTTGATCCTGCGGCGCACGCGTATCCCACCGGACTATAAATACATGGGTAGACCCTCCTGGAGAGAGCCAATTCATTATTCATCAAGGCCTCAAGCCATCAAGCATCAAGAAGCCTTCAAGTTCATCAAGAGCCTTCTAGTTCATAGAATTAGCTAGCTAGATTAGAAGTAGAGGAGATCTAGTTCTTCATCGGGATCTGGAGCTCCCGGCGTCTGTCTGGAGCGCGAGAGTTCGGTGATAGATCTAGTTCTTAATTACTTTATTGTATTCATTATTCAGATTAGGGAGACTTTACTCTTAATAGATTTATATGTTCTTAATTGCAATAGTCATTGTCTACTTTGATTATATGTCTAGTTTAGTTACTTCGATCTTATTGAATTCATGTAATTGCTCGTATAGTGTTTCTCCAATTGTACAATGGATAGATGATAGACGATATGTAGACGTGGTGTCTAGATGTCTTGTTTATCTGCCAGTGCACCCTGACATGCGAGGACGTGTGGTAGTCTGCGTAGGTGATAGCTATGTTAGTTCCTCTGTAGTCCACCCTCCGTATGTAGGACTAGTATGGGCACAGTCGCGAAGGAGGTGACCTAGGTCTTAATACCCTCATTAGTTGATGCCTCTTTATATGCAATGATAATTTAGGGTTGACTTAGCGATGATTACTAGATGTAGTTGCACTAATTAGAGTTTTTCATTGATGTAGTTATAGACTTACCTTAGATCCAACTCCCTAGTTTATCCAATGGCTAGCTATGATTATGACTAGTAAGATGCTTTGATGATTATCCTTAATTATGATACTTGATAATTATGCTATCACCCATATTTATCCTTATTTATCTTGTGACCTGTGTCTGATAAGAGTAGAGTATATGACTTTGGCAATATCACTTATTCATCCTATATAGTTTCTTATCGATATAATAGATTATAATTTATTACATAGCTTTTCCAGTGGTATAATTATAAATCAACATCCTGGATGACTCCCCTAGGTAACATGCTACAACGGTATAATTATCTGTCCGCTTGCAGAACCCTTTTAGTTTATATTTATATTATATTCATATCTTTTATATCTGCCTAGTCACATTAGTACATGTAAATCTATAATAATTTCCTAGCAATATAATTGGGGATAACAACCTACTTTACGTTTAGCAATGTTAGTAATAAAGAAGTACATAGTTGCTAATGATAAGTTAATTATATACCGTCCATTTCTGGCGTTGTTGCTAAGGGTAGGAATTATCTCTGCTTTTTAATAGTGACGTTAGAAAGCCAACAAAGCCCTGCCAGAAACTCAGGAGTCAACACCTCTCGACCGTCAACAGGATCCTAACCCACCATCACCCCCTGCTGCCGATCCTTCACGAACCCTACCATCAACATCGAAATCAGTAGGATCTCCGACACAAACACCTACACCAATATTTGAGCCTGCTTCTTCCCCACCATCTCAAGACATGGAAGCTTCATCTTGAACACCACCGCCACCACCAAAGAAGAGCCAAAAAAAACCTAAGAAGAGGAAATTTACTATTCCCAAATTGGTTCCCCCTATGAGCCGAAGAAAAAAACTGCTGGCACTGCCAAATTTTTGAAAGGAATTGCGCAGACTCGCAAGTCACGTACCTTGGACTTGGCTGAGCAAATGTAAGTCGGCCAGGCTAAATACGGATCGAGCAATAGAGATAGTGAGGCCAACATGGGATGACTATCAAAATGTCCCTGATACATATATACCCGACATGCCTCTACTGAGTTGAGAAAAACTCTAAAAGCTCCCGCTTGGTATAAAAAGACTTCGTGACTGGTACATGAGAGCGGCTAATGTCAGGATCGACGCAATTCAAGTAAATATACCACCATCTGCTTTCAAAAGTGAACGAGATACAGCTTTTGTTACTTTCGAGGACATATGGTTGATGATGAACCTTAAGCGGCTCGACGTTCAGCTTGTCACGCTATTTGCATTATAAGTGTAGCTCTTGTACTAACATGAACTTCATTTATTGTTATTGACTTTTATTAAGATTGAATTTCCAGCATGCACTTGTGCCTTGCAGAATGCAATATGATCAAGACGAGTTTGTGTACGGTCCCGGACCAAACCAGAATGAAAGCAAACGGGCTGGGTACCTTAGCCTGGAAAAAATATACGAGAATGAGCACACCTTCTGAATTGGTCACAACAGCGATCAATTAAAGGGGTTATTAAAAAAGACGCTGCAAAGAGAATAAAAGATATAGAGAAGGATCATGAGACTAAATACGCCACCTACATAGGTCATGCGTTGCTCCAGTACAAACACAGAGAAGTCATAGTTGCCCCTTATAACTTTAGGTAAGTATGAGTTCATATATATACATCAGCTTAAGTATCGGATTATATAAATGCATAACAACTCAGTTTTGATCGTGCGCAACGACCACTGGATATGCTTCTTCATTTATCCTAGGGAGGGAAAGGTGCTGGTCTTTAACTCCGCCGACTACAGTCCTGAAAGATATGCAAAATTCCAAATCATCTTAGAACGGTAAGCCGACAAAATGTAGCATGCATCTTTTTATCGATGAGAGTTTAAAATTACTGCTAACTGATTCTTTTTGAGATCATAGATGTTATAGATTCTATAAGTTAAGAGGTGGAGTGTTTGACGAGTGCATGAGAGGGGCGGGAAATAAGATTTTTTTCATAAGTGGCCGGTATGTAAATTTATGAATCAATATCATGCATGTTTAATATATAAAGATAGTATTACAAGTAAATAACTATATGCAATTTATGTAGTGCCACAAGCAACCAATCATTTCGGTGCACTGTGGATTCTACGTGTGCGAGTTTATGAGAACGACCGGACGGTACATCAGGAACCCTAATAAGGTACCACTAATCGTAACATTTGTATTTATATTGTTAAAAATACAAATTTACGTAGATACATGGAAATATATAATGCTTATAAACTTGCTTTTTAGACATATCAAGAATCAGAGTCTGAAAACTTCGACGACCTAACTCTGTACGGCATAATTGAGGATCTCTGCTCATTTATCTTGAGAGAAATCATTCCTACAGAGGAGAAATATCACCATGCCAAAAGCTCCTTAGCGAGGTCGAGTTCAGAGCGCTAAGAGAAATTAGCGCTCTAAAATTAAGTCGAAATGATTATTAGATTCATCTCTAGTGTAAATTTTATTATCACATCGTGGCTAGAAAATAATTTTGATGTATAAAATGTATGATGTAATTAAATTGTTAATGATGTATATATGTATATAAGTATTGTATGGCATAATTATTTTTTGTTGATGTATTTCTCATAATCAAATAGCATTTGTATTGATCATAGTAAGAGAGAAAGAGAGGAGCGAGAGAAAGAAAGGAGGAAGATGAGGGGGGGAGGGAGGGAGGGAGGGGAGAGAGAGGAGGGAGGCAAAGAGGAGGGAGGGAGGGGGACAGACAGGAGAGGACGCCAATTCAAAAAATAAAAATTTAAATGAATTTGGGCGGGAAAACATTAATACAGGTGGTTCACCTAAAGAAACCGCCTGTGGAAATGCCATTTCCACAGGCGGTTCCTTATGTGAACCGCCAGTGAAAATGTCATTTCCACAGTGGTTCCTTATGTGAACCGCTAATGGAAATATCATTTCCACAGTGGTTGCCTCTGTGAACCACCTGTGAAAATATATTTCCACTGGTGGTTTTCAAGAAATCGCCAGTGAAAATGCATCATTTTCACTGGCCTCTAGCATAGGCGGCAGGCCAAAACGTTTGTGCAAAGGCGTCTAAAACCGCCTGTATAGAGCCTCTTTGTACTAGTGAAGATTGCTTTCCCTGGTATACACCTTAATCTCTCTTAATAAAATAATAATGATCATTGTCGTCAGTACAAGTATTTTGTGTCTTAATTGTGGTCCTGTTATATATCGTTTGACCAATTGAATGAGATGAGGAAACTTCTTTCGAAAAAAAAGATGAGGAAACTTAAATTAAATGTTACCCCTTCATTGGCATCTCTAGCGTTTTACCAAGTATTTTGTGTGTAATGTGTTCTTCTTGATATGTGAGTCTTGCGCGTTGCATTTAGTGCTTCCATCATTCCGTGTAACAAGGTTACCAGTTAGACATTGAGGTGAATACTCCAAAAGTTACTTGCGCTGATTCAGACCACTTGAATTGATTTTATTGTAGTAAGTGAGCCCCCCTACACGTTTTTCACAACAAAATTTGTCTTTTCCAGAAAAGTGGTGATTTGCAAATAATGATGATGATTTCTAAAATAATAATATAGTAATAAATAATAATCACCATCTTATCATCATCATCATCATCACACTATAAAAGAACGAGTTTACAAGTCGTGTTTATTTATGAGTTAAGTAGGAATTTTATGTTGACCTGCAAGTCCTTAAGGCACAACATCAATACGGATGCATGCATGTAACTAATAAATAAAATAATTGGAAAAAAAGGGAAAACAATACACATAAATACCAATGTATGTATTTATTACTCCGTCTTGTAGTAATTAAAAGGCACGTCAATACGAATGCATGCAATTAATAAGAAAATAATAAAAATCCAAAAAACTAACACATATGACATATGTGAGAAAAGATGGCGACTATCAGGCCTTTTCCAATGGTGCTCCAGATTCAGAAATAACTTATTGACCTTCTTGGATTCGGTTTTTCAACTTCTTTTTTGAGTGGAGCTAAAAAATAGAAATTGAATTCCTTGGTCAATGCTAGGCCGGTTACATTAGGCGGCTCAATAGAACACAAGTCCTTCTATGTATCCTGGACTAGATTTTGACATCTTGTAGTACCACATTATAATGAACAATAACTACAATGCGGAGGTGGAAATAAAACCAAGGAACGCTCAACAACACAAGTACATGACAATCCTCTAAATCCACACATTGTATAACAAAAAAAAGGTAAAAAAGAACAAAAACCTAAACATGTCTGTAAGAAAAAATGATGGAAAATGATCATGGACATGTGCTTTATCTTCTGCTTTACTTATGTGGCAAGAAAGAAAAAAATAAAGTTATATTGTTTATGGGCCAAAAAGCTTGCTAAATAAAGTAATACAAAGTCATAATTATTTTGCATCTATAAATGCTTTTCTAAATTTGTATCACGTTATTTTATATCTGTTCATTTAGACATAATCTTATTACATCGCTAAAAAAGACATAATCCTTCACATTATTTGTATGTGCCTTGGGTAGAAAAGTATGGAAAGGATAACTGTTGAAAATAAACTTATAGGTAATAAGTTCATTCAAAGATGAGTGCTTTTTTCTTTGACCTGCCTAGAGCCTGAGGTAACAACGGTTTCTCCACCCATATGAGTATGGGGGTTCTCCAACCTACGAGGATGGATCGACAAAAGTATGTAACTAGGAAAAGATTCGACAAAAGGAGTTATTTAAAAAGGTGTCAAAATGAAAGTGCAGCAATATATGCAGCCGAGGAATAATGAACGATTTGAACCTTCTTCTGCATGGCCCGAGATCAAATCGATCGAGTACCTGCCATCTACCTTTATTGTAAATAATCAATAATTCAATTAACATTTCCATTGTTTTGAAATAGTATTCAGAGACATGTGTGTGTCGCACGTGCATATTTGCTAGTAGTTGAAAAGGACACGGGAATAGGAATTAGGAAGGGAAGAAGACGCCGATGATTTTATTTAGATTTGTTTTTTTCACGGGCATAGGAGGGGTACCGGTGGGTGGGTATGAATTGCGGGTGAAAAGAAATATGAGGGAGCACCATATGTAAGAGAGAAACACGTGTCAATGTTTACATGTTTACACACCCGGCCCACTTGTTATATCGCGGGGGTGATTTAGACACGTCGGATCTGATCTTAATATAGGTCTAACCGATATGAATTGAGGTGGGTATGAGAGATGATGGTAATAGGTTATTTTTAATTACTTCACTCTTTTATAGTATACTAGGTAGCATGCCCGTGCGTTGCTACGGGATAGGTGAAGGTTTATAATAAAAATAAATGGATCACACGGTAAAAATAGTAATATTGTGAAATTAAATAATGATGTTAAAGTGACATTTAATCCAAAAATCAAAAGATCGTGAAATTAATAACGTCACAGAGAGCGGTTTCGCAGCTCATATTCTACAATATAGACCTTTCAAGATGAGTGCCATGCACAAGCGACTGTATATACAAAATTAAATTAAATATAATCTTCTGGTTGGCATTTAGTGTATATAAATGTCTTCGTGTAGAGTCCAATAAATCATCTAAACATACCTAGAATCAACAAAAAATAGGGCGTTGGTGAAATAATATTTGTATAATATAAAATGGATGATAAATGCATAATGTGTTAGTAATGTTGAATTACCTCACCTATAGCGTTGGAACCTCCTTATATACAATATTGTTCATGTGAGTTTCATCCACCGTTAGGGTCTTCTTATTCTTACCTTTTCTATTTGACGTGCTCATATTATTTTTTCCTCGGTATTCCTTTTAGTATTTTTCTTCTCCATCTTCTTAGCCTCCTCTCCCTACGCTTCTATCAGGTGGGAGGGCAAGGATCTTAATATTCGTTCTTGATGTGGCTCTAGACATCTTAACATACAATTGACCATGAGAAAACATTGATGCGGGCGGGTACACACCCAAGTATGTGATACTTTGGCTCTGTGACTTGTTAAACGTCATGGCAAAGCTTAGCTTAATAGAAATTTACTTCCTCTTAAACTGGAACTGGAATATCTCAAATATCTCATCATCAGATGGACAAAGTGGTATTCGAAGATGGACAAAGTGGTATTCGAGGAAGGAATACTCGCTTCCTAACATGCTGCCCCACCACAATTTCCACATCAATTGTATTTAAAAAAAAAAAGTCTATCACCACCAACCTTGTACAGTTGTATAGCCTATTGGCGGGGTCAATATTTCTAAGCAATATTACAGGACACCCGAGCTTGAGCTTGAGCTTGAGCTATATTAGAAAGTCAATATTCCTAAACAACTTGTCCTCTTTAGGTTTACTTGAAAAATATAAAGAAAACAATTCATATGATGGGACTCTGAACGTTCCCAAATGTTTAGATAGACCTTATTTAGTGTTTTCTAGAATTGTGCTAAACTTTCACTCCAGAAATTCTAAAAAAATGTTAGCATTCATCAGCAGCATGCCACTTCAATGCAGGCAATCAGCCGGCCATTTAAATGGCAGGCAACAAGAACACGCCGGCCAGCCACAATACCAAGCAATACAGGACAATGCAAAGCACATGAGCAGACGCAGCTAGACGATTTGCCAAGCAATTCAGGGCAATAATACAAAGGTTCACTGAATAAAAGCCTTACAAATAAAATAGTACTTCAGCATATATGATAACGCAAAGGTCCACTGAATCAAACTAATACAAATAAAATAGTACTTAAACATAGGGCCAGCCCAATAAGCCACCGGACATGGTGGTAGAGCCACTGGACATGGTGGTAGCAGCACATCCGAACCACGGCCATGGAGAGTTGATGTCCATTGACAAATCAGATTTCTACTTGCTTTAAAAGAGTAAATTTTTTGTATTACAATAAATGAGAATAATAAGTGCCAAAACTAAGACAGACTATAAATTTTATAAATTCCAATTAGTTAACACTGATCGATGGTGGCATCTAATAGAAAATTTGACCAGCCAATATTGAGAAATAATTGTGTACAGTATATATAATGAAATAAATTATGTTTTCTATGACCTGTCTTTGTCTCAGATCAATGTAGGTGCTATGTAAAGGAAGGGGTAACAACATGGAAAACATTTTGTAGGGCTGTAAGCAATCAACCATAGACAGTTCATGGAACTGTATAACTTAGTGGCAGAGCTGAATGGATTCAGTAACTGCATGAAAAAAATATGTTTTCAGCTAATGCACCAGTATACTGAATTTGGAACTGTTACTTACTTAGTGGCAGGAACTGTATACTGAATTAATTTGGAACTGTTACTGGCAGGAACTGTTACATAGATAGGTTTGCTCTAAACAAAAAATCATATAGGTCAATCTTCTTTTGCATTCAGTACATTAGCTACATGACGTGAGACATTTTTTTATAACTACTTTCTCCATTTTTGAAATTACTATACAACCTTTTTTATTACCTATTACATTTTTTTTCTATTTTAGACAATGAACTATACTAAAGGCTGGGCAGTAGAACTGAACTGAAGTCTTACTGAACTGAAATATTTCTGGACTATATACCTAGTATATTGATAGTTCCTGAACATTTACCTGCAGTGAACAAAAATCTGAACTATGAGTTAGGGATCAAGATGACCATATTTAAGAATATATAAAAGGTAATTCAGTGCTCAGAAAGAGAATAAAACATCAGACTAATCCCTACACGTACCAGAAACTATTATGTCTTCTTTAAGAGCCTCTATAATAAATACATTGAAATCACGAGCATCAAAATCTGTATTGAAAGAATCAAAGCACATATATAGGTAGTAAGATAAAAAGACAATGAAGCTTTCCCTTTATATTAAGTCTACAAAACTTAATCCAACTTAGGTGTTGCTGATCAAACTGATGATTGAAGTCATGCATGGGAAGAAAATTTTTTATTCCAGATATTTGTCATTGTGGTTTATATCAAAGCCCATGATACAGATAATTATTGTCATCATCAGGCACAAAGCAAGATCCTTCTCTGACAAAAGAAATATGAAAACTTCAAATGCAAGTCAGTATCCCATCCACAGGTGTAGTGTAGTTCAAATACAAAGGAAATTGCAAGCAGGCACCTTTTTTCTGTCAGCTAAAACATGATACTATTCATAATTCTCCTTGTGCTACCAATGGAAAGACCAGAGAGTACTCTTTCAGATTGGTGGCACCGCTTAACATTAATATTTGTTTAGAAGTTGCTATTGTAGCAAGAGAAGCGAGAAGGGGAGATGGCAGTTTGGGATTGTATCAAAGGTCGGTCCTCACCAGCACTGGATCTGCATGCGGCCTGGGGCAAGCCTCGTCCGCACACTGCCTGTGATGGTGGCCATTGCCGCGGCTTGCCTGGATTGCGGCGCACCGAGATTCGAAGCCCAGCGCGAATGGTGGCCGTTGCCGTGACGTCCCAGGATCGGTCGAAGCCTTCCCTTGAGGCCGACGGGGATCGGCGTGGGTAGATGACTGGATGATCGCACAAGGAGACCGTCGCGGATCGTCGCCGACCATAAATCGCAGAGCGCTCGATCTGCTTCCCTGGTGGTGGCGCGGGCCTAGGACTGGAGCTCTCGGCGGTGATTCAGGCGGCCCTCGTCGGCATCGTGCTCTTCTCTGCGGCCGTCGTCGCCGTGCGCCGCGCCGCCTCACGCTACTTCGTCGTCGACGCCGCGGGCTTCGCCGCCGCCAATGACGATCACCACCATAGGTCGCCCTGCCTCGTCGTGTGACCTTGCTGTGATCTTGCCGAATTCCCAGCAGAAGAGGAAATACACGGGAGACAGCGAAAGAAAAAGGAAAGAAAATGATGGTGGGAGGTGGGAAATCTGCGTTGGGTGCCAAGGGGTAGGGAATGCATGGAAGGCAACACCGAAGGAGATCAGCCTTGATTGCATGCACGAGAACGTGAGGATAGGGAGGATCGCGTAATTATCGTAACTTCCTTTCCATTCTTTTTACGGACGTCGTGAGGGGAGCGAGGCGAAATATTTCGCACGTCACACGCGAGGGGAGCGAGCCGAAATTTTTACGCACCAAAAAAACTAACCTTTTTACTCTTTTTAGATAATATATATAGATAGATTTTTTTTTTTTTGAGAAACCGGGTTGTATATATTAGATATAGGTGTTTAAGTTTACATTCTTACAACGACACCCTTGGAAAATAGAAAAATTACAACTCAGCCCTTGCAAGAACATCCCGGTCGTTGTCGCCGCCCGTGACGGAGCATCCAATAACGAAGCCGTTCCCCCTTTCCGACGATGGAACACGAGAAGTTTTTGATTGCCTCCACCAGTGGTATGTCGAGCGGGTCGGCACACCGTACATACGGCCGAACGCATGCAGCACGAGATGGCAAGCCGCCAACACCTCGCCGGGAACAGAGCAGTCGGCGCCCCAAGGACCACCATGAACTCCGAAACTCAGGTGAACAAGACAACCCGATCGGGAACGCAGACACACCTAGACCCGGAAGGGGGAATACAACTACCGAGAAAAAGGTAGTAGATGACAACCAACCCGGTTGGAGGGGGAAGCCGGTAAGACAGACCTCCCATCATCTCCGCCGGAGAGAACATGCGCCGTCACCGGAGAAGACAAGAGAGGACACAAAAAGCGAGCTTGCCGGATCCAAGCCCGAGGGACGAGCTCGAGATCCACCAAGCTCGAACTTACCAGCGGCGGACCGCCACCGGCAGAGACGGGGAAAGCCGACGTAGATCTTGCCGGAGAAGAATCCGCCCATCCGCGCCGTCGCCCGCCGGAGGCGCCGCCCGTGGGAAACCCTAACCCTACCTTATTTGGCCTAAAAAGACGGGGTATATACACATCCTCCGCCGATTCATCCAGCCCCCTCCTTCTCCCGACGCCGCCGGGACGCCGGAGGCGAGGCGAGGGACAAATGATCGGCGGGGGAGCTCAAAATCGCCCGCTGTCGCCTCTCTCACCTGTCGCTCTGGAAAGGTCGCGAGAGTGGTAATCGCACATATATATAGATAGATAGAAAGATAGGTTATCTCATCATACAATTCATATGCTTTTATACAAAAAACGTTAAAGGGAGCCCATGGGCCATGGCCTGGTACCGGACAAGCCGGGGAAAAAACCGCCGCTCCCTTTTACATGGCCCTGGAGCGGCTTTTCTGTGGGCCCGGCTGGCCGCGCTTGGGCCACTTAACAAAACCCGCCGCTCTCGTTAGGGTTACCGCTCCCTTCTCGCCCTCGCGCACTCGCCCTCGGCCTCGCACTCCGTCCGCCGCCGCCGATCCAGTCTCCTCACTCGCTTTCCCGCAGCCGAGGTCAATCCGCCACCGCCAGTAGATACCGGCCCCAGGGCTCGTTCTCTTCCTTCTTCCTCTGTTTCCCCTGATAAATCTCCATGGGCGGCCGCAGCGTCCCCTTTTCCCCTAGACTAGAGGGACTTGGAGGAAATTTCCCGTCCAATCTAAACCCTGCGGAAGAGGAGCGCCATGGCGGCGAAGGGGAACGCGGTGAACTTGAAGAAGCGCTGGGATGTTCGTGGGTGTTCGCTGCGGCATAACGCGGCTGCAGCTGCAGCTGCAACTACTCCTATTGTTGCCACAGTACCGCGGAGAAAGGAAACAGCAGCGACAGCCGCAGCCGCAGCGGCTGCTGGTTGTACCGAACACTCAACGGCTCGGCAATCGACGAGGAGGAGAGTGGAAGTTCTGCGAGCTGCCAATGATGGCTCGGCAATCGACGACATCATCAGCATCCTCAACAAGCTGCCTAACGGGGTCGGGAGTGCCGAATCCTGCAACGATGAGGCGCCGGGTGAGCGGCGGATCAATCTGCAGTTCAGCAGTGAGCGCCGTTCTGACGAACAGACGGCAGAAGACAGTGGATCTAAACAAGTCGCCAGCAGCACTGAACTCTGCTGCCTTGGGACCGCATGTAAGAGGGATACAGCGGATGGTTTCACCGTGTCGGCTGGAAGCACCAATTTCCAGTTGGAAGGTCTGCTCTCGCCCAAAACTAAGATCCTCTGTGCCCATGGTATTTTCTGTCTAATTTATCGTCATCACCACCATCATCAGTATCAGTATCAGTATCAGTATCAGTATTAGTATTAGCAGCAGCAGCAGTAGTTTTATCATACGTTTACATTTCATTGATGCGCCTAGTAAAACTAAGTTTCTCTATCTACGCTCAGTTGTATTTTCTTTTTTTTTCTGGTTTATTATTACTCCCTCCATTCATTAGTCTCCATCGTATTTGGCTTGGGCACGGTGACCAATATTGCGAGCAAGGAGTCCTGATTGACAATAAATCCAGAGCTTTGTTTTACTGTGCCACGTCGGTTGATTTACCGATAAATCTGCCGCTAACGGGCTCCAAACGTCGTTACCGCGCTAGCAAATCGCGATTCCTTCTTTTCTAATTTTCCCATGCCCTCCGTCAGCTGCCCATCTCTTTTTTCTCTTTCTTCTAACGGATGGAGTGGCGTAGTAATGACTCGCATGCAAACCGATGCGTCACATGCCTGTGCTACCGGGAAAACTGGGAGGAAATACTAATACGATGGAGATTAATGAAAAAAAAAGAAAAATGCTCAGGTGATGGACACTAATGAACGGAGGGAGTATATGATTAGGTTTATCATATGTTGATTCATATTACGTTTCATTGATGCTGTTTGCCTTTGAGTTATGCTCAGTTTAACGGTTGCTACTTTGTTGGGATAGGATTGGGAACAGAAGCACTGGGTGAGAAAGACAGCAACAATGGCAGTGCAGAAAATTCTGTGGAGGACAATGCACACAACCCTCCTGAAGGGAAGAAACCTGGGACATGCTACATCAGTGGCTCTTTAGAGAGGGAAACCAATGAGCAGGGGCTATTGCCAGTGGATGGTTTCACTATGAGACAGGTATTGCTTCCTGTTTAGCTCTGTTTGTTACATTTGAGATCCCATCTTGCTGACCAAAACAAAAATAAATCACTCAATGCTACTCTGCGTTTCATGTTATGTGTCCTGCCTAAGTGGTGCTCCATTCTCATGCTTAAGAGTTTCTTAATCAGGTTGCTGAGCACAGCACGCTTTTTGATTCTTGTGAGAAGATGGGAGAAGATGATGACTCCCAGGTTGTGGACATCATACTTCTTGATTCTCATGATGAGAAGATGACATATGTGGGCTCACAATGTTCAGATGAGAAAATGACAGAAGAAGGTGACTCAGATCCATTTGGTTTGCAAGACATGGGAGATGCTGACTCAGACATTATCTACTTGAAAGGATTCCCTAGTTTGGATGAGATGGAAGATGATATCATTGATGAGATGGAAGATGCCATGTGTGAGGCAAACTATTCTGATGAAGAGACAGAAGAAGATGAAATATTTGAACAGCACCATGACTTTGATGAGAATATGGGGTTAGATGATGCATGTGAACAGCCTCAGCTGATGGAAGTAGATGATGGAAGCGCAACGTTAGAGGAAATATATGAAGCCTTCCTGTGCCCTGGTAAAACTTAGTTTCTGCCCAGCTGTTTGGAGTTGAATTAATCTATCATAGGCTAACAACTTGTTCTCTCCCTGTTCGTATCCCCCACTCTACTATCATCTTTCTAAATTATTTGGTGTGACATTCATTGTGCCCTTTTCCTTTCGATTTGATCATCCTTGTTTACACTTTCTTTTTCTTCCTGTCTGCAGAGGACTGTGAGCGCATTCTCAAGCTGGGACTAGGAACACATGTCCAATACAAGAAATCCAGCATTGTGTCTTGGCATAGCTTCGCTCAGCTTCCTAGCGGCAGTAGCTACTACAGATTCAGTAACATCATGCCTATAGAGGTTGTGCATGTGTCGAATGAGAATTCTGCAGAGTATAACACTCATGAAGAGAAATCTGGGGGAAGCGACATCAGTGCCTTGTCTAGTCTCCTTGACGACGCGGTTGAGGTGCAGGTATTCCAGCTGTTAATTACTTCCTCTAAACAAAAAGTTTAACACAATACATGAAGCTTTATATTTGATACTTGATAGATTTATTAAACCTAATTATTCCTTTTGATGGGAGTATTTACCAGACAAATCTGTACATACTTTCAACACTGTCGTATTTACCAGACAAATCTGTACATACTTTCAACACTGTCAATCTAAATGCTGAAAATTAGCTTGAATCCATATCGTGATATTGTGGTTGAATCAATGTGATCTGTTTTGAAATCTTATAATGCGGTGAGATTTTTTTTTTCTGATGGTGTGCTAAGTTTAAGTTCCTTGAATCATAACATCATGCATCCTCAATCAAATTATGCATCATATAGCATTATAGCCCTTGGATGTGCTGTACATGACACAGCTTGTGCATTACAATTCTTCAATGTTGTTATTTGCTGCCTGCATGATGTGAATTTGCAAGGTTTCCAGCATAACTTAAACATTATGGGAACTAAGCATCCGAAAAATGTGTTCGACACCAAAAACAGAAAGTCTGAAACTAACATGTACCATAAACAATGGACAAATTCGACACCAAAAACTAGAAAGTCTGAAACTAACATGTACCGTAAACAATTGACAAACATGAGTGGAGCTACCTAAGAACATATCTGACTAAGGGGTAAGCATCCTTGCTTGAATATGTTTGGGAATCTTGATGTTACTGTTGTGTAACTCTATTTATTTATCTCCATTGTTCATAATATCTTATTGAAGCATTCTTAAACGTTTGCATTTCTTCCCTTTTAGTTTGAACGTGGAATCGTGACACACTGGGCATGTGTAGATTTTTCATCTCTGAGCTATAGAAAGTCACTCAAGCTTATTGATGCGGTTGTAGATATGTGTGTGACCATTGGAATGGTAAGTCCTGTGTAATTTTTTTTAATATGGATTTATAATTATTTAGGGCACGTCTGACTTTTGACTGTCTACATGATAGAAATTTTATCCGTTCCCACAACTGTTGGCTCGGGTAAAACCTGCTACTTTTGATGATATCGGATATACTTTGTTGGATATGCGCAAGAAGATGATTGAATTCTCTACCAAACTTGAGGAAGAAGAATCAGCAGTATTTCTACTTGTGATTTTGCCAGATGATCGACAATATGATGGTATGGAAGTTATGATTTTGTCAGATTTACCATTGATTTTGTTTTCTGACAGTTGTGTAATGTTTTGCAGAGAGAATCAAAGAGCTGTGTGAGATCCTTAAAGTTACATATGAGCTTTGTTACCCATATTATTATAATATAGAAAAGTGGCAGCTAAAGGAAACTGCATGGAAAATACGTTCTAAGGTTCTCCCTCTTCGATAGTTATTTTTTTTTTGGTTACAGAGTTATCATGGTTTGTGTTTATTAATCAGGTTGTAAAGCATGAGGTACGTCGTAGGCGATTGGCCTTACCCCTTGTGTCAGAGGCCCCAATGATTATTTTTGGTGCTGACATGTTCCATTGTATGCCAGGAGAGGGTTCAGATGTTATTGCAACTGTATGTCTCTCCTTAAGCTAGCATGTCTTAGATTCATTTTTTGCTGCTACACAATCTAGTGGTCAATTATATTTTCTGGAGTCACGTAGGTTGTGGCATCACTGGATTGGCCAAAATTCAGGAAGTATTTTATTATGGAATCATACCAACCATATGGTGAAGGGATCATAGAAGACCTGCATACTAGCGATGGTGGCATTATGATGTAATTATGTGGTGTATTTTATCTTTGGCTGCCCACTGTCACTTTGTTCCTTTTGGATAACTAACATCCTTAATTTTTGCAGCGATTTTTTTCGTTCCTTCTACAAGAGAATAAAACAAGGCCCTCAGAAGATAATTTTCTTCAGGTAGAACTGCTTGTATTCTTTCCAACTTTGGTCCAGTTGAATCATATATATGCTCACTTTGCTATACCTCCTTGTACAGGAATGGATTAGAGCGGGGTCAATTCAGCCACATTTGCCAGCAAGAAATAAATGCAATTAAACAGGTAGGTATACAGTTATTTGCTTTCCTCTATCTGCTTTGATCTCACTTTCTCATTTTGATGGTTTTGTGCTTCTTCCTTGAAAGGCTTGTGCCTTTTTCAACAACGAATATCAACCACAACTCACATATGTGGTTGTGTTGCCTACTCCTTTTGACATGATTGCGATGATCGACAAAAGCAAGAACATTCTTCCTGGTTCGTGTCGCTACTGCTTTTCTTTCCTTACTGAGGATACATACACATCTACTTGCCTTTGGTGACTTGAGCTTTTTTATAGGAACTGAGGTTGACCCTACAAAGTTTAAGTTCTGGTGCTGCCATCGTGGTCAGGTAAAGTACATTTTAATATGGTGAATCTGCAGCTGTAGCCTTAAAAATATTGAGCTACTGTATTGTTTGACTGTAGAAAAACTTCTCCTTGGTTTGTTATCACGTTGTTCACGACGACAACAATTTTCCAGTTCGTGAACTTCAGTCTTTAACCTCAAAGCTTTGCACCTTGTAAGTAAACTCTACTTTTGATTGCTTTGCTGTGAACGATCATTAGTAGGCACCTGACCAACATGTGTTGTCAAATACAGCCGTCATCGTTCGGCCAACCCAGAAATAGATATTGGTAAGTACTCCCTCAGTCCCCAAAAGAATGCAATTCTGGTACAATATCATGTTTTAGTATATCAAGTTTGACCAATTATATATAAAAAAATATGAATACGTATAATATCAAATAAATATTATTAGATTAGTTACAAAATGTATTTTCATAAATTGATTTGGATTCATAAATGTGAATACTATTTACTATAAACTTGGTTAAACGTGAAGCACTTTAACTGGCAGGCAACTGTTGCATCCTTTTAGGGACCATATGTAGTATTTTTGTATGAATACCATTATTTATTCTTCTAACTGCATGAAAGGGTAGTTTTCTGAATTTTGAAATGAAAGAAATACTGCCCCCATTTTGTTGACCACAGCAAGGTGCTATGGGTAGGAATGTATTATTTGTGACGCTATAATGCACCTAAGTGTAATTTCCTCGTTGGCAATTTTTTTATGTATTAAAATAGATAGCTGTATGCTGCTTCTTTCATGCTTTTGAGTCATGCGTATATTTTGTTTGTTATGCCTTGTATGGTTGATCGCTTCTGTTGCACTCACCTCTCATTCCATTGTGTCTAGTCCCACCGGCCTACTTTGCCCGGAATGCTGCCCTCAGTGCGATTCAACAAAGAAAGACTTCCTGAAGTAACACTTCCAAAGTGTTGGTGAGAAAATGATGAGGTGCTCTATGTATTAACTAAAATGTACAAGGTTGCCATTTAATCCTGTTGAACAGACGTGATATTTGTAAACCTGATGGTCCTGTGGATATTTAGTTTTGTCAATAGTTTGGGTAAACTTCGCTCACATTGAAATGTGCTAATCTTAGAAGGATCATGTAGACTGCATTGATTTTTAATGTTCTAACAAGAAAGACTTGCGTGGCTTTGCCGCACCGTCAGTGGAGGGCCAGCAAGCAGCTAAGATACAAATACCGAGGATGCCTGTCGAATATACTGGTGCTAGATTCCAAAAAAGGGTGCTCTGAATTAAAAGAAAAAAAGAAAAGAACGGGTGCTCTGAATTAAAAAGAAAAAAAAAGAAAAGAACGGGTGCTCTTCTGATTTTGGCTGCTGAAATTGTAGGTGCGATGAGGCCATGCTTATTGCAATATTAGTTTCCTCCCTGAGAGCATCTCCAAGAGAGACAAACTCTCCTATTGGGATTAGAGATTTTGGTGGAAAAATATTCTCCAATAGCTTCCTTTTAAGTGGTTATCTAATTATGGCAATTCTCTATTATATATTTCTAGCTAGGCAAAGATAACGAGAACGACTCTAGAGTACATGCAAATATGGAAAGGCTGTTGGAGAATAAAGATATAGAAAATAATTTTTATGTAAATAGCTTTCCAAATGATAATTTAGAGTGGATTTTAAAGACTCTTGGAGATGCTCTAATATTCGTCATGAGACACGCTATGTAATAAACTTTTTTTAATACAAAAGATATGTAAAGTTTTTGCGCATTCAAGAAAAAAGAAAAAGAAATTGTAGGTACGATACGGATTTTGATGACTTGAGTTTTTTTTTTTTTTTTTTTTTTTTTTGCTGAACACTTTCAAAACAACTTTGCATGGGTGAAGTTTTTTTTGGGAGAATTAGGTACATGGCCCTAAGAAAAAGGAAAAAGTCTACTTCAACCCCACCTATGATCGATTCACCCCTTGAACTTTTCAAAACCGTCTATTTTACCCCCCAGGTGGTTTTTCAACGGTGGTTTGCTACAGTAACTCCAGGATTGTTACAATACCACGTAGTTTTGTCTTTTCTTTTCATTTATTTTGGCTAAATCTTTAAAAAATCATAGTAAATCATAGAAAAATTATAAAATGGAAAATTGAATTTTGTTGAACTCCACATGAGTAGATCTACAGAGTGAATATATAATATGGTATACTTTAGCACAAAGTTCTTGTTGTACCTTTAGATTTATGCTTTTCTGTAATTAATTGAAATAATTCAAAATTGTAGCTTCTATAATTATTTTGTTAGACTAAAGCATATCATATTATATATTCACTCTATAGATCTACTCATGTGGAGTTCAACAAAATTTGATTTTCATTTTATGATTTTTCTATGATTTTTCAAAGATTCAGCCAAAATAAATAGAAAAGAAAAAGACTAGCAAAATTTTTGTATTAAAGTATACCCTATTATATGTTCACTGTGTAGATCTACTTATGTGAAGTCCAACAGAATTGGATTTTTCATTTTATGATTTTTCTACGACTTTTCAAAAAAAAAAATAAAAAAGAAAAGACAAAACCACCTTACTGTAGCAATCCTAGAGTTACTGTAGCTAACCGCCGTTGAAAAACCGCCTGGAGGTAAAATAGACGGTTTAAAAAAGTTCAGGGTGTGAATCAGACCATTTCATAGTTAGGAATGTATACGATGCAAACTAGGCTCTTATGCAAACTATGCAAACTCTAATCAAGACCACAGGAATCTAATCCGATGGCTCGTAATTTTAGCACTTAAACCCCTCCACTCATCCTATCTAGCTGTTGCAAAACACCCTATGAGTGGGAGGGTTTAAGTGCTAAAATTACCAACCATTAGATTAGATTCATGTGGTCTTGATTAGAGTTTGCATAGTTTGCATAGGAGTCCAGTTTGCATAGCATACGATTTGGGGGTTTATGTAGTCACCTTCCAATAGGTGGGGGGGGGAAGTAGACTTTTTCTAAGAAAAACACCTTAGGTGTATGGCCTTTTTTTGTTGAATTTATCTCGATAGCATTCATATAAATTTTGGTTGGGTAAATGGCCTTCCGTTAGTTTTAGCCATGAGCATCTCTAGAAACTCCCTAAACTTACTCCTAATACTTGATTTTTAGCAATACTAGTGGAGATGCACGTACAACACGCACGTGTCTATAATTTTTAATAATAATAATAATAATTCTAAAATCAATTATTATAACTAAATATATTTTTCAAGTGTATAATAATTAAATTTCTAAAATCAATTATTATAATTATAAATCATTATCTCATATAAAAATTATTTTTAGATGCCTTAACCATTTAGCCTAACTTTTTATAATGTATAGAGGTAGTCTGTCTCATATCACTATTGATGTAACAAGCTCATAAAATTTTACAATCCCTTATAACGTCATATGTAAAGAATATTATTTTTAATGCATAGAAGTATAAAAATAAAATATGGATTTTTCTAATGTGCAGAAGCCATCACAAACTTAAATCAATATTATTCTTAACCTAAAGTAATAAACAATTATCATCACCTCCATCCTAATTAAAAATCAAGAATATCGATCTAGGCATACATATATACTTAGTTGCTTTATAGAGAACTTATAGTGTCTTTTAATGATAGCATTGAAACTTTAAATGATAACTCTTATTGAAAAATAGTTAACTGAAACTCTATAGTGAAGTTGAAAACAATATCGCTCCTATATATGACTGGATCTATCACGATGTATAGATCGAACAGTTATTCTAAAAAGGAGAGCCCTTCAATTATACTCCCTCTGAGATGCATGTATGATACGCACGTGTCTATAATGATTTTATAGATAGTTATTATAAATCTAAGGGTAAACTTTTCGTACTCTTAGGGAGTAGCTACTCCCACCTGTATTAAACGGATGCGACGTCCAGAGAGTCCCCGCGCTGATAACGTCGTTAAACCAATAAGCCGTGGTGCCAGGCGGGTTAATAAAAGCCTAACCTGTTAATCCAACCATATATATATAATTAACTAAACCCTAACCATCTCTCTCCTCTCCTCGAGCTCTCCGTCCACGTCACAATGGAGGCGGCGGCGACATGCTCCACCACGACCCCTTCCCATCAGTGCCCCACGGCCAGCTCCGTCCGGTTGATCTCTCTCGGTGGCGGCAACATCGAGCCCTCCCCACTCCAAGCAGTGCTGGCAGCAGCCCGTACTACACCCTCGGCTGCGGCAGCCCTTCCCATCTCCAGCAGCATCAATAGCGGCGGCGCGGGTCTCCTCCACACCTGCGGCGGCGTGCGTCTCCTCCACCGTCCACCTGCTCTCGGTCCCCCAGCGGCGGATCCCCTCCACCACCGGCAATCACCCGTGGCGGCGCCCTCCAATCCCCTCACAAGCCCGACGAGTAGCGCCCCAGGCATGACGGATCCCACGCACGGCGACGATGCAGGTCCGCCTACCGATCCAGATCTGTTGTGTTGGGATACCGGTTTGTTGGTTCGCCTGGGTTGGTAGCGAATCCAAGTTGCAGATGTATCCATGTTGAAGCTCGTGGATTGGTTGATAATCTTATTCGGTTGGTTTGGATTCAGCAGATTTTTTCTCTCCATCTTGCGTCTGCTGTCATGTTCTTCACGGCTGTCCTGCAAGTTTTCTATTATTATTTCTTTTTCTGTATACTGTTGAATACTTCTTCATGGATTAGAGTATCAGTTGATACTTGCTACAATTAAAACAGTATATACATATACTTCAAATACGAACGCATGTACGTCCTTCTGATATCTAGTATGAATACATACTCTGGTTGTTAATTTCTATTATTTTCTTTTTCTGTATATTGTTGAATACTTCTTCATGGATTAGAGTATCAGTTGATACTTCTACAATTAAAATAGTCTATATCTATACCTAATATTTAAAAGGCAAAATTTCTGCCTTTTTTTTCGTCTGGTCCATTCTAAATTAGCCCAACTGTTTTGCCGCCGCTCCGGCCGCGACGCGCCGCTGTTCCGCCCGGCTGAACGGGCAGGGCACAGGTTGACGGACGCCGAGCCGTGGCCGCCGGTGGCTTCTGGCCGAGCGAGTCCGAATCAAATCAAAGGTGACTTGAAATCCATGTTCGATGCATGTTTCTTTTAATTCCTTTTTGCGTATCCAATCCAAGTTGGAATTGGAATCCAATTTTGTCTGTTATCACCGCAACAAACTGAGCAAAGAAAAAAAGCCGGAAGCTTTTCGCCGGACACGCTCACCATGGGATGGAAGCAGGCCGCTGTTCCGCCCAGCGCGACGCCTCGGAGGACGCCCAGGCCACGGGTGACGAGCATGACCCCGCTCCGCCGCTCCGGCCGCGACGCGCCGCTGTTCCGCCCGGCTGAACGGGCAGGGCACAGGTTGACGGACGCCGAGCCGTGGCCGCCGGTGGCTTCTGGCCGAGCGAGTCCGAATCAAATCAAAGGTGACTTGAAATCCATGTTCGATGCATGTTTCTTTTAATTCCTTTTTGCGTATCCAATCCAAGTTGGAATTGGAATCCAATTTTGTCTGTTATCACCGCAACAAACTGAGCAAAGAAAAAGCCGGAAGCTTTTCGCCGGACACGCTCACCATGGGATGGAAGCAGGCGCCGAAGTCGTGGGAGGCGACGAAGACGTGGTCGGCCCCGGCGGAGCGGTTCCAGTACGGCATCCGGGCCCGGACGAGGTCGACGGCCTCGGCGAGCAGGCCCCGGGCGTGCGACAGCGAGGGGAAGCCGTTGGGAGTGGAGAAGTTGCAGGAGACGTAGACGGGGACGAAGAAGAGGTCGGCGTCCTCGGGCCGCGCGGCGCGGCCGGCGTAGGCGAGCAGCACCTCGTGCACCGCCACCTCGGCCGCGAAGAGGTGGCGCGAGCACCGCGCGTCGGCGGCCGCCCAGTCGCGCTTGAAGCGAGCGGGGAGGTCGTAGACGTAGATCCGGACGCGGGGCGCCGCGGCTACGGTGGTGGTGGCAGCGAGGGCGCGGGGCTTGGGGCGGAGGAAGGAGGAGCGGCGTGGCGGCGGGCGGCGTGGCGGAGAGGAAGAGGGCGAGGGAGAGGGCGAACCAGAGCAGGAGGAGGAGCCAGGTGGAGTGCTTCCGCAGCTTGGCGGCGAGGGTGGGGGCTGCTTGGCTTCTTCTCGGCTTGGGATCTCAGGAGCGCGCGGTGGACGGAGCTCAAGCCGAAGCCCCTCTCTCTCTTGGCATCCTGAGCTTTTTTTTTCCCCAGAGCTTGCTGGTTCGGCTGCTGTGCTGTGCTGGCCGCTGGGCTGTCGTAGACTCTCTCAACTAACCTTTTCGTCTTACTTGCTCTCCTCTCCTCGAGTAGAAGCTTGTCAAGCCAAAGCGTTTTCCGTTATTATTACTCCTCGTCCTCGTCTCTCTCTCTCTCTCTCTTATTCCAGTTTTCAAGATGGGAAGGGATTAAATAAGGTATTCTTTTTTTATAAGGTATTCTTTTTTATATATCTCACGTAGTCAGGTTGTTGATTTTTCTTTTCCTTTTTTCATATTATATATACAATGTTATTATTATATTTTCCTATAAAATACTATAATTTAAAAATATTCTTTTATTAACTAAATAAATGTATCGGCTCCCTACAATCTGCGATTGGGGCCAACTCTTGTTGATTTTAATTAGAGATTAAAATTATAGAAGGTCTTAAAAGATCATAGAACTCAATATTTAACTATAGTACAAATAATTGCAATTAAAGTTATGATATATTTTTCTATCTATGTGGTTTATCATAAAAGTAAAAAACATAAGTTTGTATTTTAATTGATATAGGATAGGGTCAATAGTACATTTATATATTATTGTCAAACTAACTTATATTATGGATGTCATAGTCATTATAAATAAATCGTATAAAATTTCAATTTATACGATAAAATAACAATAGATAATATGAATCAATACTATTGTAATTTTTATAATATTTATTTTTTCCGTTGCAACGCATATTTCCTAGTATATACATATACTGCAAATACGAACGCATGTATGCCTTTCTGAACACTAGTATGCATACATACTCTGGTTGTTAATTTCAATTATAAACAATTGAGGATCGTAAGCATACTCATTATGGAGATGTATGCACAAATACTCCTGATTCCAGTCAAAAGCTAATAAGCTGTTCTAGTTCTACAGAGTTTCAGTTCAGTCGAACACATTAATCTTGCAGAGTTTCAATTCAGTCGTCTAATAATGTATTAATTAACTCCTAGTGTTCATCAGTACGCGTACGCACGGATACTTCTTTAACCTTTTAAGTATGTAGTCATACGTACATTATCTTTAAATCATCAGCCGCTAAAATTCACATTTTCCCACTCCGTATATACTCACTGATTAAAAAGCCATTTAAAAAAATTAATACATGCCACGGAGTATATGTACATAATTTCCAAATGTACTCATACTTTATATGTATATATACTTCCTTCAGATAGGTATATGAACATACTCGATCTGATATGCGCCGTCAAAACATATATTATTTAAATAGTCTCCTAACTAGATGGGACCTTGCATGCCGAAGTGTGTAAACGGATTGGATTTTTGCCAAAACCGTTAGGGGGAGGTAACAGGCCGCATCCCCCAAGATCTCACGGCCACCACTCGTGACGTCTCCGTTAGCTCTGTGTGCGGGACTCTGTATAATCTAAGGTAGGAGTAGATACTCCTGGGAGTACAGAAAACTCACCCATAAATCTAATTATTATAGAAATAGAAATTTCATATATACTGAATAAACTTATAAACAATATAATGATCCAAGCTTCCTAGCTTATTTAGAAACATCACGTACTCCATTTGTATGTCCTTTGTTAATGTTTTACCATACATTTGCAATTGCAAAAGGACATATGAAACACTTTGAAAGGTATCATCCAACACCGTATACAAATTACAAAGCTATTTGCACTTTGATGCAACCGTATACAAATTACAAAGCTATTTGCAATTTGATGCATCAAGTGTATTAAAAAAATCAAAGTCATGCAGACCAGATAATAAGAACAATATAAAGACATTGGAATTCATCCTCACCGCAGCAGTGGTAGTTATCGTTATCAGCCGGCTTGGTGAACGTCGTCCTGTCGTCGTAGATGTACGTACCTGCAAAAGACAAGCAAATAACGCACGAAGCCATGAACAGGCATGCGGAGGGAAACGCCGTTCCAGGGCGTGCGACGCCGGACCTTGGTTCACGGCACGTGCGCGTGCGTCGGGCGTCCTGATCGCAACTGTCTGCAGGGAGCAGGCGTCCGTGGGCGTGGCCGCGTGGGCGTGCCCGCGTCCGCCGTTGGATCACGTATGCCGGACATCGTTGTACGTCTGAGATCACCACCGTGCTGACCCTTGGATCGCAGACGCCGGACGCCGGACGCCGTCGTTCGTCTGACCCTAGGTATTAGGTCGGCGCCAAAGCCATACGTCGCGGCGGAGGCGGCGGATGTTGTGGCCAGGTGCTGCGTTCACGTCGTGTTTTCAATATGTAAGATCTTGAATAATTGAGGGCTCATATGACACGGATCTAGATCAAAGGATGATTAATGAGGAAGAGTAAGATCTCAAATAACGGAGAGCTCGTATAACGCGGCATTAAGATCGAACAGTTGTCATATAGGAAGAGCTCTCCTAAAAAACTCGCTCTTTTACAGTGTGATGATGATGATGATGATGATAAGAAAAAAAAATCTTTCTCTAACAACTTCTAATACTAACTCCTGATATTTACGGGGTTCGGAAATCTCCCTTCCACGCGCGTAACTTTATGAGCATTGGCGTCGCGCGGAGCAGGGTTCCTGGGCGTCGACTTCCACCTTTGGCGCACGCAGTAGTCTTTCCCGCGCGTCGACCTTCGCGCGCTCCCTGCCTCATCGCGATGAAGACGAAGGAAGGTGGATCCATGCCGGGCAAGAAGTGGATCGACGCCTCCCGGGCAGGAAGAAGTAGATCGACGAGAGCAGGAAGCAGATCGATGGTGCCGCCACCGTATCAACGAGGTTCGTACTCTGATCAGTCCTGTTTCCCTCTTCAATTCAAGACTCCGTTGTTGAACCCCGCGCGAAGGCGTCCATGGGGGCGACCGTACATGCAGCCATGCCGATCTCTGTGTCGACGAGCGCAGCGGCAGCAGCTGGACAGACCACTTGCATTGCTAGGTCCACGAGCGGGCGGTCAGGCGGCACGTGTGCAGCAGGCAGCACGAAACGGTGCTACGGGTCCTCTCGTTCAGTTCTGTTCGTCTTCGTCCAGCCATGGGCGTGCTTGCTATTGCTTTGGTTGTGTAAAAATATTTTCTTATTCATTCCAAATTGTATTGATTTTGTTTATACACATATGTAGGCTTGTCGCAATGGCTGGTGCTGGATCTTGGACGGACATGGTGGCGCCTCTTGCCGGCCATGGGAGGTAGCGCAGCTGCTTGGGCGTGTGCACGCAGAGGCTACCGCGAGCAGGATCCAGCGCCGCTAGGGCACGCGAGAGGCTTCGCGGCCTGGAAATTTCTCCGTAAAAAAACCGACGGAAAAAGTACGTGGAAACAAAAAAAATATTTTTTTAGGAGTCTAATATTAGGAATTGTTGGAGTTATCTTTCTTTTTCACTCCTAATACATTTTAAGGAGTTGGAAAACATGTAGTTTTTAAGAGTAAAATTTTAGGACTTCCTGAAGATGCTTTGCCCCAACAACTCAACTCAGAGAGATGTATCTATCATGAATGATTGTTCTATTTCATTACTCAAATAGTGGATATCAACAGCAGTAAACATAGTCAACTACAGGAAGGGAAAACCTAGAGATAATAACTGGATAGATTCATCACGAGCTCCAGAATGAAGGATTTGGGAAAGTTTAGAAAATGCTGATCTAGTTTGGAGTTTCTTTCACAAGTTATTTTTCTGCTCCCAACTTAAATACACGTTTAAACACACTATGTATGACCATTTTCATGTATATCTAAGACAATTGTGCTAGTGAAGCCAATTAATTGTTAGTGTAGTAAAAATTGAAGATAACATTCCTAAATATTGCTAGGTGTCACCATAATTATGGCAGAAAAAATCTATGCGAGTTGACATGTTACCGAGACTTCTGCCAGTTCTGGGCCACTTTTCTAATCTCTCGCCTTCTTTCTCTAATATATTATTGGGTGTTTTTTCAGTTATTGATTTCACTAAGTCGGAAATGACTCCATTAATTGCTTTGACCCAAAAGACTAGAGATGTTTATAGAACAGTTCCTTCAGGTTAAGGTTAATCACCGCACTTTTACCGTCTGATAGGCTTGTCTTTCTGCAGCTACATTTGTATCGACGGAGGCATCTCTTGTATAGCGGCGGCAACGGAGTAGGTAGCAGAGTTTGCCATGCATTGCCATGGCATTCGACGGCACGACGTTGGAGTAGGTAGCAGGAGGTGGGTTTAGCGATGATTTCGAGAATAACTTCGAGTGAACAAGAGTGAATCAATTCTACAAATTTCAACTTTGACCGCAAAACAAAGTGCATTATGGTAAAAAACAAAGTGCATTATGCTAACACACCCCTATCTTTTTGTCTTAAAAATAGAAGTCGGGTGTTGTTGTTGTTGTCAAAATCTCTTTTATACTCTTCATGTCTACCTAATCACCAATCAATTTAATATATATGAAAAAAGTGAGTTTTTTTATAGAGACCCTCTTCTATATACATGTTCAATCTAGGCATCATCTCATCGGAGCATTCCATCGTCTGATGATGTAGATTTGTAAGATTTTAACACTCAAAGTTACGATTATGTTGTCTTTTCATTACATGACCAGCTACAATCTTATGGACTCCTTATGAACAGGTGTTGACTCAACTTGATGGCACCAGCTACAATCTTATGGACTCCTTATGAACAGGTGTTGACTCAACTTGATGGCACCTCACCTCATCGTGCGTGGTAGACCGATTCGAACATCCTGCTTGCGTGATCTCGACATAAAAAATTCACTCACGTCTGCTAGAAATCCAATGTCCAAGTGCAACACGTTATGACTCATGTTACATCATCGCGTGAGGGGAAAATGATATTAAAGATACAAGGAGAATCATGTTTGGAGGCCGCAAGATCTATTTTGGACTTTACGGTTGAAGTTAACGTAATGCTGACTTATAAGTTACTCCCTCCATCTTAAATTGTAAATTACTCTAAATTTATTTAAAAGTCAAACATTTTAAGTCTGACTAAAACTAAAGAAATAATTACAAAGATTTATAACATCAAATAGATATGCTATAAAAATATTATTAATGAATAATTGTATGATACTTATAGTATCATAAGTGTTATTATTGTGTTATATAACCCCACAAAAAATATTGTGCTATATAGATTTAGTTAAAATTAAGATGCTTTGACTCTTTAAAAAAATTAAAATGACTTACAATTTAGGATGGAAGGAGTATATAGCATGGAATGGACTCACATTTTTTTTGGAAAGACCATCTGCCCTACCATACTATAAAAAACGTTTGGTTAAGAGGTCTTCAGGCTGGAATGGATGTTCATGGAGTTTGAACCTCATTTAAGGTAATCATTTAGTCTTTCTATCATAATATTTGTATATATTAAAAATGAGGAGTTTCTTACCACTGTCTTTTTTACAATATGTTGGAACATTAGTTGGGATCCTCTTATTTGCACATTCACATAGGTGATAGGTCCTATTTAGATGGATTAGGACTAGTTGTTACCTGTGACTAAAAAATAGCCAACTAAAAACTAACTAACAACTAGTTAAAGATTTAATTAAACCTTAGCCCACACATTAGTTCTCATGTTTGGATCTTTGTAAACAGTTTGGCATTAAACTTTCTCTAAAAAAACAGTTTAAGTAAACTACTTTTGGTATATCTTTTTCTGTTTTCTTTTTCCAAGTGAAATATTTCTGAATTATTACATGCGACACAACATTGTAATGGCGATGCGTTCACCGCTCAGTGACAGAAGAGGCTAAACTAAAATCGTGCCGCGCAAATTCTCATTGGACCTCGGTTGTTCTTAACAGCGATGGCTATTCATTTAAGTCTTCGGGTAGCACCACCAGATCTTCAACAAGGTGGAAATTCTCGTATTTATGCTCACTCAAGGAAAGTAAATGTAGATAGGGGCTTATACCCTCAGAAAAAAAATACACTAGCTTCTTAAATTAAAACGTAAAAAAAGATTTTTTTGTTATGTCGGGAAATAATTTTCCAGAATAACCTGTGTCAATCTCAATCTGGATTTGCGCGGCAAAAAATGGTACTAGCGAAATCGAATGCTCCCCCCCCCCCGAAAGGGGCATTGCCGAATCTAACTTCCTTGTTTAGATAGTGTATGAATAGGCCCGACTAAATCTTTGTATGGCTTCCTCTATTTCTCTATAAAAAGAAATATGACCAAGAGTGGTTCAGGGCCTGTTATCTCTATCAAGATGATTCTAATTTGTCGGATATTATTTATTCTAGTATCTAGAACACGAAATACATAGAGTGGATAAAAAAAAGGAACTATGATTCATACTCACTATTTAGACCTCGCAATCAGACTTAAAAAAAATTTCAAGCAGTTCTTAATAAAAAAGAAATTTTCTTCCTTCCAATTTAGTTTGCCCAAAAAAGAACTCTTTTCTCTTTCAATAAATGATCATCAAGCGGTTCTTATTCGAACGAGGCTACCTAACGTTTTGGAAGTAGGCAAGGCAGGATAGTTAAGCATATCGATGCAATCGGGCATTCACGTAGGTAGTACTGAACAAGAAGAATACACACACTCCTAGTCGGCGGAGACCAATTATAGCGACCGAGTTCTTTCAATAGATATATAACTCCACCGGACTGCTTCACCTCTTTTGGCTTCTGATAGCTTCGCGGACTAGACCGAATTCCTGCATCTCATCGTCCTCCGGCATCAATCTCTTTAGCCTTTGTTGGCTCTCCCTCTGTGGCCTTATTAAGGATTGGGGCTCTTTCTAGTGGCTTATTTTCAAATGCATCAAGCTGTATCCCGCCTCCGTCTGAGCCTTCATAATCGACCTTATCAGACTCTGTCGACCCTTCCTTAGTAGAAATCCCGTCCCTAGTCCCTGCAATCAGGTAAACAGTTATGATAAATGGAAATATATATAGGGCATTGATTGCAATTTTAAGATCGAAACATACCTAAGAGCGCCAGTCTGGTATTTATTTCATCAGGTGGTATTTATCCAGATTTTGTTCTCTCTCTATCCGTTGATAGGGTAGAGGTTCTATTATCCAATTATTATGCTAAATAGGATTTTCTTTTTTTAACCAGTCCGCTCTATATTCCAGAGTGGAAAAATCAAAAATTGAGAAAAAAGTAACACCATGTTAACTAATCGATTACGAAAAAATGGATCGGATTTTGCGGTTCTTTTTTCTGCAGTACCTCGACGTGATATGAGCATGAAAGAGGTTCAAGAATCCGTTTTCTTTTTATAAGGGCTAAAAACGAATCACTTATTTTTTTTTGGCTTTTTAGCCCCATATTGTAGGGTGGATCTCGAAAGATAGGAAAGATCTCCCTCCAAGCCGTACATACGACTTTCATCGAATACGGCTTTCCACAGAATTCTATAGGGATCTATGAGATCGAGTATGGAATTCTGTAACCATCTCCCTGAGAAAAGTAGACAGTAAAAGCCAAAATAGACTAAATATAGCCTGAATGATTCTAAAAACCCATCGAAGGAGATAATAAAGAACCTAAAGCAGACGGTATCCTACTGCAAGGGTGGTCTTAAGAATCAAAAAGAGGTTGCTCCGAAGAGATAGATGTATGTGCTGGGTGGTCTTAAGAATCCAAAAGAGACTGCTCAGAAGAGATAGATATATGTGCTGGATTTAAAGGCCCAGTGCATTTTTGGCCCGGGCGTGTCTGCGTGGAGATTGTAGGGTAGAAACGCAGAAGCCCAGAGGAAAGGAGGCCGAACCATGAACGTGACAGCGACGCAGACAAGCCGAGGCTGCCGAGCTATAAATAAATTTTCTCCACCATTTTGGACCGAATTTTCTAACGGAAAAAAACACCTCAGCACACGACCGCCTACGCTGCATGAGGCAGTTTTCAACGCACCGTGCAGCCACCGGAGCCACTCGCCAACCAACCAAGACCCTATCCAAAACCAGAGGCAAAAAAGCCAGGCCAGAGCGAGACGCAAGCTGCAGGCACCCGCCCACGCCCACGCCCACGCCCGCGCCATGAAGTGCTGGTGCGTGCACGCGCCAAGAGGAGCAATGGCGACGCCGCTTTCCAGCCCCTTCACTCCCACCACCCTCGGCTCCCCTCTCCGGCATCGCGCCCTGCTGTCATTCCCTCCCCGTGCGGCCTCCTCCGGCGAGGACACCGCAGCAGCAGCCGACCAGGAGCCGGCCCCGGCGGCCACCACCAAGACGGCCACCGCGGACGACGACTTCGAGCAGCGCGTCCTGCAGATCAAGTCCCGCGTCGGGCCCAAGAAGCGCGGCGCGCGCAAGAAGAAGGCCGCGGCGTCGGCGTCCGCCAACGCCGTGACGCTCCCGCCCGTGCCGCTGCGGGAGCCCCGGTCGGCGCTCGGCGCGCCCGTCGAGTTCGGCTTCACCGCGTACAGCGAGCGGCTCAACGGCGCGCTGGCCGCGGTGGGGCTCGCCGCGTTGCTGCTCGTGGAGCTGGGCTCCGGGGAGGCCCTGGTCAAGTACCACCAGCCGGCCACGCTGTTCCTGCAGGCGTACACCGTCACCGCGGCCGCCGCGCTGTTCGTCAAGTACGAGAAGGAGCGGATCAGCACGTGGCCCCGGGGCCGCCGGCGAAGTGAAATGGCGAATTTTGTTCCGGTAGGGTGCGTCTTTTCTTGTAACTTTACCTCTCGATGTGCTTTGCTTTTCTTGTAATATGTGTTGTGAGAACTGAGAACTTTCCAAAAATTCGAGGAAAGAAGAGCTTGATCTTTAACAGTCCTTTTAACCCCTTTAGTTCCATTTCATCGGTCACGGTATGCAAAATGCTTTGTGATGCTGTTGTTGGTAGAGCTGAGAAATTTAATCTTGGAAAGCGTGAGTTTAATTGGGCTTCAGGCTTTCAGATAGCGGTGGTCCCCAATCGTCTTCTGCATTTTGAGATTCGCGTGCGTCATTTGTCCACCGAAACGTCCCAGCTAGACGATAGCGCTGAGCGAGTTTTGCTGGAATTTGCTCTTCAGAGTTCTGTCCACAACAAGTCTGTTGCTGCTGGTATGAAATGCTGCTTTGCTGAATGGCTCATTCACGAAGAAGTCTTCACGCATCACAGTCGGACCAGGGGCCACAGACGAGACCTGCAGTCGCCTCCTCTCTCGACGCCATTTCGCCCCACCAAATCGCCATGACTTCGCCGGCTCGGGAAAGCAAGCAAACGCGAGTGGATTTGCTAAGCGCAGGCGACGACTTGTCCGTCTAAGCGCAACGCCGGTCAAGAGCCGACTTGCCAAGCGACAAATCAATCGATCCTCATCGCGCTCGCGGATTCGCAATCGCAATCCCAATTCCCGGCCCCGATGGTCGACAGTGGCACAACAACGACTGGACCACGAAGAGAGAATTATGAAGATGCCAAATCAATCGAGCTGTCAAGCACGACTAGACGGCCGTCGACCAACCAAAGCAGTCAAGCACCAAGGATACACATCGCATAACGCTAACAACCCGGATTCCCTGGAGCACGCAGCAGCTGCTTCGCAGCTCCTTCCAGTTCCACGCCAGGCACTCCATGGATCATGTGAAATTTCACCCGAAGCGGCGTTGTCGCCTTCACGCCCGGCTCACCTTTTCCACACCACGACTAGGTCCCCCAAAGGGACAGTGTGCCAAACAACACTCAACAGTCAACACACATCTTTATTCGGTGCATATTTGCCAGTGTCGGGCCAGCCAGCCAATCCAACAAGACAGCAAAGACGTACTAGACCAGACCACAGGGGTACGGTCCCACAGCAGCTGTACTCCCATCCCATCAACTCAAAACCAAATTGTAGAGACAAGTCAGTCTTTAATACAAGGGCCGGACCAGCACCCATGCATGTAAAACTATTGCGTAGCTTTTTGCCCAACCAAACAGGCCCGCCTCCTTGCTCAGTTGCAGCCAGGCAAAAATAGCACATGCCGGAGGAGTCTTATTTCACTTTGAGCTTGGCCTCAAAATTTCCAGTGTCTCCACCTCCATCACCCACATGTACTAGCAGCTCAGCTTGTAATAGGAGCAGGATCCAGGGCTTACTTTAGAGAGAGCAGTATGCTTTAGACGCTGCAGGTGCCTGGGAGCATCGCAGCACTGCAGCACCATGTCATCCTGAGAAAATAATGCAACAAACAAACCAACATATGGAATGGAAGACGCTGGCAAAAAGGCGTTGGGTTTGGCTGAGAGATGTGTGGAAGATGCATCAGTCAGTCCACCCAAAGGCCAACGTCGTCTTCATTAGCCTGTCATGCTGTGAGTAGGTCAGTACCTCCTCCTTTTTGGTCTGTCATTTGAGTCACTGTCTCGCCACCCTTGATGATTGCCACGGTGCCTGTACCCATCATCTTGTTCTCCTCTTGTCCTGTTGTGCCCCATCCTGTTCCTGAAGCGGCCATCGTGCTCCCGTGGGTGCTGTTGTGCCCCTTCAGCAGCAAATTCCATGTCATCCTCTGTGTGGTAGGAGAGCATCTCGTCTTCATCACTGACAGGAGAATGAAGATATGCTCTCCGTTCCCTATACTTCCTTCTGCCCACAAGTTCCTCTTCTGTATGGACTCCAGCTAGGTGAACAGGATGCAGCGGTGGCTCGAAGGCATCACCTTCCATGACACACCTCCTCACATTTCTCTGAATGGCTCCTCTCTCGTCATGGCTACCATTGTGACGGCGGTGAGGCAAGTATGGTCTGTCAGTTCGCATTGGTGGCGGTGATCTGTGCATCGCTTCAGGTGAACGCCCCCGATGGAAATGCACATGGCCACCCCTTCTCTGTGCAGGCGAATGGCTCCTGTCTCTGTGGATGAATCCATGATCACCTTGACCACGGTGTCTATGGGAATGTGGCATAAAAAACCTATCGTCCATCATGTCATCTGGGAGATCTTCTATTTGCCCACGGGCCAGCAGCCTAGAATCTGGAATCTCTCTTACATAGAAATCGTCAATATCCGGCTCTCCCATGTCGCAGCCATGTGTTGGTGAATGACGCCTCCTATGTGGAACTCGGATGTGCCCAGGTTCATCTTCAAATGAGCGCCTCCTGCCACCAATAGATTCATCAACGAACTCATTGCTCATTCTTGGACCTCGGAAGTTCCTCAGATGGCCACGGGATCCAGCACCCCGCCAACCACCACGGTGGTTTGACATTCGTTTGTTCATAATGTCAAATGCATGTCTGCCACCATGGCATTCTCCATTGTTCTTTTCTCGCTCGGACTCCATGAACCTCTCCCATCTTTCATTCCTGTAAAAATGAGACAAGGACAAAAGTAGGGAAAACTTTTATAATTCAAGCCAAACATAAAACCAATGCACACCTAAGGACCATGCGCAGGGGAACCTCAAGTCATGATTACTGCAGTATCCCACAATGGAAACAGATGACATGAAACATACCTATTCACATAAGCATGCCCCACCAGTTCTCTCCAATTTGCCCCAACAAGTTGCCCGGTTTTTTCATTCTGTACAGATGTGTTACAAGAGTCAGGTTTGGATTTGTCATGTTCTGACTTTTCAGACGCTGACTTCTTGCCATATTCACTATGCTGTTGACTGCTTGAAGCACCATCAAGTTCTGACTCTTCACCCAGGACAGAGTCTCTTGGGTGCAAATCAGTGTGTCTACCGACCTCTTCAATTTCAGTCTGATGCTCTGTCTTCAAAGCAGCAATTTTTGCATGGTTCTCACTACAACTCCCAGCTTGCATACCAGTTGGAGACATCTCTGACTTTATATCTGGGCTTCTAGTCTTCTCCAGGCAGCTACCTAAAGCCTTATGAGATTGCTTAGTAGGTTGCAATTTAGGGGAAGCAGATTTTGGCAAAGCTGATGACTTCTGGAGATCTGTGGTACTGGAGCATGCAGCAGTCTTAGCATCATGTATGCTGTTGTCATTATTATTTACTGGAATATTCTTATCAGAATTCAAAGATTGTTTGTCTTTAGAGTTTTCACTAACAAACACCTCATTTCGGAGCACCTGCTGACCTGCATGGCTGACAACACCAACTTTTGTTTTAATACACTTGTCACCATCAGTAGCATCATTATTAACCTTATTTGTCATAGATGAACAATCTTGATGCATATCACTATCATGTTCTTTCTTTAGCTCTTTGCTTAAGTCATTAGTATTGATACAATCTTTGCTGATTGGGCCATTCCCCAATGGCTCACCATGAGACTTATTTGTAGATGGAATTCGTGAAACAGTATTACCATCATCATCTGAACAGTCCATTTCAGCACTCCCTTGTGACATACCATCAACAATAGTATTCTCCAGAGTATTAGAAGGCAAAGGTTTAACTGTAGGATTGGAGGAACTTGGTAATACACCACAAGATTCATTAGCATCACAAGACCTCTGTTTCGAATCCTCTTGAGCATGAATATGGCTGGCTGGTGGTTTGCAAACAGTAGAAACAGTGGGCTGGCTGGATGATTCAGATAACACAACAGCAGGGCTGGCAACATTACTTTGCGAATGCAGTGATTTTGCTTCCATCAACAGTGTAGTATGACCACTTCCTGTTTCTACAACAGGGATACTAGGGATAGGACTTGTGGATTCTTCATGCTTCACGCATTTATCAACTTCAGGAACAGCAGGCATGGTCTTAGCGTGGGAAGTATCAGGTAAACTTTCAGCTGGTTTTGGGTCACAAACTGCTGCTACATCAGGCCCATTATGGATACTATTATTTGTAAAGATGTCAGAATTCAAATCAAACCCAGTTTTATGGGGACCTTGGGGTGCACTATCGGTCTTTTCAGATTCAGCACAACTGATAACTTGTCCAACAGTTGGTTGTTCTAATAGACTTGCCTTTTCAGCACCATCAAGAATATGCTGCTGGGATATTTCTTCAGGTTCTTTCTTCACCAAATTATTAGATGCCAGCTGATCTATTCCAGAAACAGTTGCTGATGTAGTATTCTGAGGATTTACATTGCAGGGCACAGGTGTCACAATCTTCTCAACTGGTGCCTTATCTGACCCAAGTGTAGCAGCAGCCTCCTCACTAACCATTTTGGAACTTCCAGCAGTCCCAGAATCAAAAAAAGAATTAGGGCTGCAAAGAGACTTGGGCTCATCCATAGGCTTACCAAATAGAGAGAGACTCAGTTCTGGAGCAGGAGCAAGTCCTTTCCAGTTTATCCCTAGCTCAGGTCTAGCTGGTGGTTTAAGCTGCAAATCTAAGGTAACATCAGCTGGTCCAGACTTATGAGAAAGCCCATATGAATTAGACATGTTCATAGCACTGCCAGTATTTCGACCAAGGCCACTGCTTATTGTAGAAATGGCTGTCGCTGGGGTGACCTGAGCTTTCTGATGTTGAATTGTTCTATGATGATACAACCCACTCCCACTTTCATGCAATTTAGGCAAACCTTCAAGTGAATCAGCTGGATCAGGCAGTATATTCAGATCCAAGTTAGGTAGTCTCCCAACAGTACTGTTCCAAGAAGCACCAGGAACGTTATTGCGGTGCTCAGAAAGACTCTGGTCCAGTTTCTCTTCCTTCACAAGAGAGCCATAGTTATTATTGTTGCCACTCTGACGAGATGGTAACTGTAAATCCAGAGCCAACAAATTTTGACGTTGCAAATCATCAACTGGTGCAGAAGTCCTTGTAGTACTTTCTGCAATAGAAGGGATCTCATTTGATGCATTAAATAGCAGTCCGTTACCATTGGTCATGGATAGCGCAGTAAGCGACGTGTTGGCATGGTCTTGAATCTGGTTGTGAGGGATTCCCTTACCTTTGGTGATGCCATTTGTGTCTGAGTTAGCAATGTTGAAGAACAATTCCTGGCGGCGGCCTGTCCCGGTAGCAGTAACAGGCATTGTCTTTGTTGGAGATGGAGGCTTTATCGAGAGTGGTATGGCAGATGCAACCGATCTGTCAGACAACAAAACTGGCCTCTTCTTAATAGGCACACCAACCCCAGGCTCGTCCAACCGCGGTACAAGTCGGTGAGTGTAAACCTGCTCATAAAACACCCAGGATTTTTACGCAAACGTGAAAGAGACGTTCAAACAACCAGAAATTGACCTTGGAGGAGGAAGTTTCTGAGTACCTCTTCCTTCTTGGCTAGCGACATCTTGCAGTGTCACGGACAATTAGCCGATAATCAGTGTCCTCTGGTACAAATCGTTGTCAGTTTTCCCAGATTAAGCAGAACTGAAGGCATAGTACATCGCATACCAACCGACAATAAACAAGCAGATGGTAGGGTAGATCAAATATACTACTAGAAACACAGTGAGGTCAAAAATAATAATATTCTTAATATAGAAGAATGAGAAATTATTTATTGCCGTGTTAAATTAAAGGCAGTACGAGTTTTCTATAGAAATAAATCAAACTATCAAAGAAGTAGACTGGCAAAAGGTAGATAGATATACAAACAAATCTACTGGGTTCATGATGAATGAATGGATTTTACACAAACAGAAAGACTCAATTAGTGCAAACACTGCAGTAGCAATACATAGCATCATCGAGCCATCAAACAAATTCAATTCACATCATAATCAAACGTAATCTACAGCTACCACTCCCACTCAATTGCTAGCAACCCCTATGCAAATCAAAGCGCAGCAGTGGCAGAAGAACAAATCGCTCACCACTGCTGCCGTGCAGTGCAAAGTGAGCAGCCAAAACTTTCCCAAAACGCCGAAGCGGAATCCACGGCCCCAGAGGCAAGAGCATCAACATCACACGCTTGCGTGGAACAGAAGCATCCCAGTATACCCCGAGAGGAAATCAGCAATCTGAATAAGACGAACACCACGGTATCTACCCGCGGCTCAGTCAGGAAGATCGCCAAATCCCAGCAAGACGAATCGAGAAAACTTTTTAAAAAAAAAAAAAAAGAATCAACACAAATCTCGTGTCCCTCTCCAACCGCTCCACTCGCCGGGACCGCACAAACAGCATCATCGTCTCACACAACTCGGGGGTGAAAACTGAAAACTGAAAAAAAAAAAAAAAAAAAAGAAGGAATGGCGAAATACAATGAACTACTGTACCTGATAGAATCGCTCCAGTCTTGCCGAGAGCTCGCACACGCTGAGTGCGGCCGGCAGGAGCAGACGGCGCGCGCCTGCGCAGGCGCGGGCGCCGCAGCGATTAAAAAGGAGTGCTCCCAGGCAGCTCACTGGCTCGCGACGGCGACGGGCCAACCACTCCCTATTCCGCCGCCTCCTCCTCCTCCAGTCCTCCTCCCGCCGCTCGCTTCGTCGCCTGATCTGACCTCCCTTCGCTCTCCAGTCTCATCTGCGCCAATCTGATTCCTTCCCTCCCTCCCAAACCAAAAACTGCAGCGCCCGAATATTTTTCGCCCCGTTTTTTTTTTTTTCTTTATAGCCGTCTCGAGATGCGGTGCATGCGTGCCTTCCTGGAAGTTGCTCGAGCCCTACCCCCACCACCATGCCTCTGTGGGCCCCACCCGAGCCGGATCGCGTGGTCCGGTGCGCGGCACGTGGTGCGGCCGGTTCGCTGGGGCCGTCCGCGTAGGGCTTTTGGTAGGGGTAGGGCTACTATTCTGGTCGCCCAAATAATTCAAGTATCTGCCTGCGGGGCCCGCAATCTGTGGGCTAGGTGAGCGGGGCCGGCGGTGGGCGCCGACCGCGTGGGGACTGCGGAGTGGTTGCGGCGTTGCGTTGCGCGCGCTGCCGCTGGACGCTGCGAGCGCCGCGCCGCTTTCGGATTGGGGACGCGGGCGGGAGGGGGACGGGGGGATGCCTGCCCCTGCCCTGGCCACGCGCGCGAGGCCGCCCCCCCGCCCGCCCCACTCGTTTTCCGGATCGGCCCGGCAGGCTCACGTCGTTTTCGTGCCTGGATCGGAGGGACAGGCGTCGATTGCGGGCAACGTTGGTTTTGGTGGCCTTGCCTCACCTCATGCGACGAAAAAATAAACTGGATCATTTTTTTTACTTTACATTTAATCGCCATGGAGCTCATCCACTGTGGGCCTCGTTCGGTTCGGCAGGAGCAGGGCGGACTTGGCAGTACTCCCCTCCTCCTACGTATAAGTTCGTGCCGGTCCTACACATCCCTTGACTGCCTGACACGCCCGTCCAATTCGGTAGAGACCGGGCAACCCGTGCTTGAGAGCCGGCAGGATTCCTTGTAACAGGGCCTGCCGCTGCACTGCTGCGTCGCGCGTCATCGATTTCAGATAGTACGATAACAAACAAGGCGAAGCAAATGGATTAGCGAGCAATAGAGCAGACACGTCGCGTGCTCTGTCCATAAGCCATTGGCGCCGCAACACGAATCACTGTACTTGGTAGTAGTAATGTAGGAGTAGTCGTGTCGACAACAAAATGGCTCTCCACGGACAATAATCTCCAGCACAAGTGACGGACTGCACCGGGGCACGCCGTAGAAGATCGCGTTGAAAAAAAGGTGTACCAGTGGGCACGCCACCGCTTTGGCTGGCTCTGGCTTGTGGAGGACTGAACGTTTATGATATGATATTCATATCGTCGTGGAAAGCCGTAAACAAATGCGCAGATAATCACGTCCCTGCCAACGGGTGGAAATTTATATGGACGATGATGGTGCATGGTGCGCCGTTGCGGTCACGCTCCACCGAATCCTGCCGGGCGGCATCTCAATTCTCGTCTACTCTACCCACCCCATCGCCATCACGAGGAGGCCGACAAGTGCCTTGAAGGCGAAGCCATTACTACTCGCTGACTGCTCGGACCACCAGATGCTAGGAGTAGTAGGTACTGGTGCCGGCCTGGCGGCCTTTATCATCACAAGTGGACACAATGGCGTGTCCTCGTGTGGGAATTTTATGGCCCGTTTGATACGAATTCTTCTCCCTGTTTCGCTTTCGCTGGAGAATCTTTATATCAAAAGTTTTAATAAGCCATTTAAAGTTTCAACCGGAAATGGTTTTTGCCATTTAAAGTTTGAACCGGAAATGTTTTCTTGAAACCCTGGATGGTAGAAACCAGGGGGGCGGGGAACATGTTTCTCAAAAGCATCAGAACCAATTTCTCCAAGGGAAACGTTTTCAATATACTGTTATCCTTGCAAACAGTGACTTTAAGTCTTTAATCCAGT
>JADLZL010005478.1:0-150218 GCA_015844335.1 Chrysopogon serrulatus | reverse complement strand
AAATAAATAAAGATGAATATAAACTAAGAACAATTACGCAGTTTTATCGATAATTATACCATTGTAGCATTTTTACCTAGAGTATTACCAGAGTTGTCATTTATATTCTACCACTTGGGAAGGCATTGCTAAGAAGCTACTCATAGTATTGATAACATGTATATGCATTGAATAGACGATGTAACCAATATCATTCACTCTACTCATAACGAGGGGGTAAAGTCACAAGATAAATAAATAAAATAAAGATAATAATAACGAGCCATTAATCGGTCATCTCTAATGATACTAATCCACTATAGCACTCTAATCATGTCGGTGTTGTCAAATCAATTAATAGAGAAATAATTCCCTATGTATTTAGCGCATGTCAAAGCTACATCAACTAGTGCAAGTACATCTCTAGATATCATTGTCAAGTTATACTACTATAGTTCCCAAATACATCGGAGCAATGTACGAAAAGATGAGTACAGAACCTCCTCTCAACCCGACAATCCCACTCTACCAATCCAGGTATGGGAAGACCTACAAAGGACTCAATAGGTCTATCACACCTACGATCTACCTCACTACATCCTAAACAAACCGGGATATCCGCGAATAAGCAAATCATCTAGACACCATGTCTACATATTGCCTACCACTCACCATATATCAACAATGAGCGCTATACAAACCAAAGGTATGAATATAATAGCAAACCAACTAAACTAGATGTATTGAAGTAGACAATGAACATAATAATTAAAACTAAGATGAAGAACAATGTTGCTAGTAAATATCATACGAAAACACGTATAATACAATAAGAAAGAAAAGCTTAAGAACCGTACTCTTCTCTTCTTGACAACTTTGAATCCAAGACCGTTAACACGCCTTTGACTTCCTCTCTAATCTTAGATCTAACTATGCTAAACTATTAACTAGAAGGCTATGAGGAACTAGAACTTGAAGCTCTAGATGACTTGATCTTCAACCGATCAACCTTGAATGACTTGAATGAGGTATTGAATGAATTCTAGGGTTTCTAGGGGAGGTCCTGCCCGCTATATAGCCGTGGGATGATGGCCGCTTGATCAAACCGATTCATCGTGATCAAACCGACTTCACGTAGAGGGCTAAAGATTGATCACAAAGGTGGTGGAAGAAGACTCTAGAAGGTGGGAGCACCTTCTAATAATAAAAGATTCTCACGGGGGCCCCCCAACTGCTAGGTGGCCTCGCCTCGCCTCCTTCCGCCGCCGGTGTCTTCGGATCCTTCTAGAGTAGTTTAGGCGTATTATTCCGAGTTTGGATAATTCCGTGGTGTAGATTTGTAGTTATGCCCCCTTTTTTTGGTTAATCCCTAAAAAAATTGATAAATCACCAAAAACTTCGTGGGAAATTTGTTAGATAAACCCCTAGCCTTCTAGATATTGATGTGTGTTTCATGCCTTTCGATATATAAAATGTTGATGCTATCCACCGCCAACACCTATAGACCTTCCTTTTGGGAAAATATAAATGACAATATGGTAATACTCCTGAAAAAGCTACAATGGTATTTGATTTGTCGCGCTTGTAGATAATATTTCTATATTGTTAATGGTGGCATGATTTAATACCACACCTCTTGGTATTATTACTATTGGTATTTTTAACGTCAGCACCCAATAAATCTCAAATCCCTATCCCAAGAATGACGCTTCTAAAATATTGTGTATTAATTAACTTGCCTTTAGTAACTAGCCACTAGCTCTTTACCATACTCCCAACTATGAAAACTCTGTTGTCATCCCCAATTGTAAAGCTAGGGAATAAACCTTGGTACTAAATCTTATCATTTTTATGTGAGTAGACGTAAATAAATAAAGATGAATATAAACTAAGAATGATTTCGTAGTTTTATTAATTATACCATTGTAAAGCATTTTACCTAAGAGTATTACCGTGTTGTCATTTATATTCTACCACTGGAGGCATTGCTAAGAAGTTACTTTATAGTATTGATAACATGTATATGTGTATGCATTGAATAGACGATGTAACCATTGTCATTCACTACACTCATAATGGTGGGTCACTGAAGATAAATAGCCCGCTGAAATATATAATGATAATAATAATGAGCCATTAATCAGTCATCTCCCTAATGATACTAATTCATTATAGCATTTTAATCATGTGTCAATGTTATCAATTCAATTAATAGAGAAATAATTTACAAGTATTTAACTATATGTCAAGAAACTTCGATCAACTAGTGCAAGTACATCTAGTAATCATTGTCAAGTAATACTACCATCTCCCCAAACACACATCGGTGCAATGTACGAGGGAAAAGATGATACAAGGGGAACCTCATGTGTCTAAATACACTCTTAACTTTGTGTTCCACTCTACCAATCCACCGTATGGGGAAGGCCTACAAATGACTCATTGGATCTATCACATCCACGATCTACCTCACTGCACGTGGCTGGGGATATCCGTGAGTAACAAAGTGTTGATGGTATTGTGACCAAATTTACCCGTCAACTAACTCTTTGAAAGAGGAACATTTTGCGATCACCAATATAGACTTAGGGTTTACACTATGGGAATTCCACGAGTTTTTGGTGAATCTTGTTTCTCTGTACATATCAGCAAAGCTATCAAAAGGACCAATATGACAGATTACAACCACCAAATGATTTAGAATGCACCATTACTAAGAGCTTGTCGAGACGATCAAAGCAGACATATATCATTTTGCCTTTTTTTTTGAGTTCGGATGAAAGATATCAATTCTACGGCGGGGCTGCGCTAGAAGACTCCCTAAGGTACGCGAGAAGACACCACGCCCGGCGGACCGCGGCGGCCTTTGGGCCGGTCGGACCGGCCGGTCGTGCGTTGGCCAAACGGGCCGCCGTCCCACGTGTCCACCACCTTGGGTTTCAATCTCGACCATCCGCCAAAGTCGGTTTGATCCAAGGGCTCATGTTTATCCCACCGGCCATAAAAGGAGGCGGGACTCCCGGGAGGCACTCATTCATTTGCTATTCTCTAAAAACCCTAATCGAGAGGTGTCCCTGAATGGATAACCTGAGCCATAACCTCTGGGGGCCCATCAAGAGAAGATTAGTCCTCTAGGATCTAGTCTTTAGATAATAGTGAGATGGAGAGTAAGGGAAGAGTTTGAAGAAGGTGCCAGCCTATTGGTGCCCCCTCTCTACTCTGCCAGGTTCCTTGCGATCAAGCTCTTACTTGAGCTTGCTCCCGAGATGTCTCCGTGATCAACTTCCGAGGCAAGTAAGTTCTATGTCTTTATTGTTTATTGGATCACGACTTTTTGAGTGCTTTATTCCTCGCTCAAGAGGGATTAGAGTATTATCGTAAGTGTAAATATGGTGCTTAGGCTTAAGATAATCGTGGGATGTACCCTATATTCCTGGTGGTTGGAAGTAACAGTCTATTGTCCATCTTCCATCTGTAGGCCAAGTAGGACGCTGGTTGTTAAAGGAGAACATCCTATGTCGGTCCCTTCTTCTTATGTAATGTCCCTGGGCTAGCAATAAAGACATAGGCTTGCCCAAGTAGAAGGAGAAAACAATAGTTATCCTTTTCTACTCCTATTATCATCAAAATTGATTGCTACGCTCAACCCCATTAATTGTCGCTCTAGTTCTACCTTAGTGCTATCTAATCTAGTCTCTACCTTTACCTTATTGTTGTTACCCCGAGTTAAGTTAGACCGTAGCTGATCTCACACGCTTCTCGCTGAACGAACTCGAAATACTTCGAATAAAGTTACAACGTATCCGTAAGGCCATGGATTGTTCTAAGCATGCGTAATGTGATATCAACAAGCTTTTGGCGCTGCTGTCGGGGAAACGGTTTGCTGGAGTTGACTATGAACCTAGCTAACTTTTCTTTTTTATTTATCATTTTTATTTTCCTTTTACTCTATCCTTCTTTCTTTTATTCTTTTCTTTTTAACTTTGGTTTAGCATGAGTCACATTCCTATCAATCAATATGCTAAAACCCACAAGCGCAAAGCTTTAGGCCACTAGAATCTTCTTCAGAGCCTATCTAGCACAAGGTTATGAGTTAAGCCCATGTTGGGTAGACTTTGTCCAAAAAATAATCCTTCTCAAGAAGGCGATGAAAATTCCATACTTACACCTACGGGAGTTCTTATCGAGATGTGCATGCTTTCGCATTTAAGGACATATCTGATAAGACATTACAATGGAAGCTCTTTCCATTCTCTTTAACTGGAAAAAGCTAAACATTGGTACAACAAAACCATAGAAAGTATGCAAGGAGATTGAGAATTGCTATGTTCTAAATTTCAAACCAAATTTTTTTCCCATTTTTAAGGTGATTGATCTTCGGAAGAGGTTCTACGCTTAAACAGCCTGAGGGAGAGGAATCTTAGAAACATCATGGGATCGCATTACGATCTCCCCTACCAGGCCCCGACCTTTCCATTCCAGACCGTGTTGTTTCAACACTTTTACTTAGGCCTTAGTAAGGATTCAGCCAGCTTTTGATATAGTTACTAGAGGATCTTTTTCTTCATGTGACTGGTAGTGAAGCAAGATCTTTGCTTGATAAACTTTGTGGAAGGACTCTTTGCCCTAACATCCATTATGAGCGCCTGAAAAAGAGAAGGAATTGTTTCCTAGGACAAGAGGAAGTTTTGATAACTAAATCACACTTATTTCAATCCCATAATTTTAGCTTATCGCCTCGAACCATCTACATTCCAAAACCCACCAAGGGAAGAAGAAATTCAACCCTTAGAAAAACTCTCGATGTTGAAGAGCCTAAACTTCCAGTCCTATAAGAGACCTTCGAGTGAATACAACTTAAATCCTCTCAAGAAGGAATTTTTAGAAAGCATCCTCTTAGAAAGAATTCAAGGATGGCATGTCTAGTGATGCCATAGAAGGAGAGCCAAGTCAATTTTGATTCTAATCCTATCTTCTCTCCCTTCTATGCCCAAATTAGGTGTCTTACATGAACTCCATTCAAAAACTCATCCTTGACCCCAAAGAATTCCTTCTAACACTTGTTCTCCTAAGTCTCATGATGACCATAGAGATCCACCGAGACACATAGAACGTAGGAATCATGAAGGATTCAAGGATGACCAAAAAGTATTACAACAATGGCTGGAATATGTAGAATAGATGGACAAAAAGAAGCCTTTAATTGAATCCAGCCTAGGCCTAGATCCAAATGATAAACTTATGACTCATCTAAGTTTGGAGGAGGCCATTGATGAGACTAACTTGAGAGCCACAAATCCCAAGAAGATCCTGGACAATAATATGATTGATGAATGTCATAGGCATGAAATGAAGGATACAATTTTTCACCTATAGATATTCATAAAGAATTAATCACCCTTGAAGATTGGTAAGGAAGATGACATCAATAAGCATGGAAGCTACTTCAAAAAGACCTCATCAAAGCTATGCTCATATGACACATCTCCTGAATCTCTTGGTCTTCTACCATGATCACACATGAGATCTTCAACCCCTTATACATCCTGTCCATAAAAACTTTAAAAGGGTGGTTGTAGATGCATATGTTTATCATAAACATTGCAGATCTCGATGTAGTGATCTTGAGGTAGGTAGATAAAGATTGGTGTTGGAGGGAAACCACTTCACCATCTTGAAGCATGATTTTGAGGTTTCCCAACAATGAGCTTTTGACCAAGAACTAGCTCTTTTGGTAGACAACATGAACATATTCCTTTTGGCCGAACCGCCCTTATGAATTGAGTATAGAGAAGTAATTGTGAAAATATTCCTTCTGGATATTCTTGTCACTAATCTTTTCAGGTTAAAATAAGAAGAATGAAGGATGATGATGAAAGGTATGTCTAACCAATTATCTAGCAACATCACACCCAAACTTGATCTTGTCTTGCAAGAACTCAAGTGTGGGGGAGATGCTTCTTTAAAAAATCACATGCCATGTTGCTAATCTTGGTTATCTCTACCTTTAAGCCATACTCAACTTGCCATATAACAATCATGCTCTTTCATCTCTACTTGAATAATGAATCTCTATAATGCTTCCATTTACCTTTGCTTGCTATAGTATGCTTAAGGTTTGGAGTATGATCACATATCTTTTAAATGAAGCATGGTGCTTAGTTTAGAAGTGTTGATCTTACTTCCAAAGGCTTTTAAATTAAGCGTGGTGCTTAGGTTAAAACACCTTTCTAAATTAAATTAGACGTGGTGTCTGGGTTAGTTCTTGAACTGAAAGTATGCTTTAGTAGACACTGAATATTTTGTTGGACTAACCCCTGCAGGCAATTCTCAAATCCAATCTGGTAAGTCAAGAGATGAATTCAAATTAGAGATGAAGCAAGGCGCATGACGAACTCCAATAACTTTGCACATTGAAGACACAGCTCATTCATCATTGATGGAAGAACTGTAAATATCAACGATCATTCACTTTGTCTTCAGCCGCAAGTTACCTTTGCCTTTAAACCATGCTTGCATAAAATATGAGAACCCATCTTTCTAATTAATGCACATGATTTAGAGACAGCAATCCCCTCATTTGAATTAGTATATTCCTTCGGGAATATGTTGTCCATTAATCATGTGCAGGCATGAAACAAAGATTGAGATAGAAATCCAAAATGGCAAAGAGCAAAAAAGATGGCATGACAAAAAAGCACCATCTAGGAACAAGAGGAACTATGAACCAAGATGTGAGGTTGACCAAACAAGAAAAGCATCAAGGAAAACAAAAAGGACCATCAAGAATCATCTACTCTTCATCACATGGTGTCATCGTGCTCCAATGATGAAGGTAACATCCAAAGATAAATGGTCACTACTTAAAAGTTTCTCCTTGATTCTCGATATGAACATAAACAAAATACCTAACATGTTTGAGTAACAATCATCAAAGATAAATCCCGATTAACTCAAAATGTTTAGTTCTTTAAACTTGTTTATAGCATCACTATCTTGACCTCTCTTAACCATATGAGCTAAAAACTTGCACACCTTATGCTTGGAAGATGATAGTCATGATCATATAAAGACCCACACATCATGTATGCGGATAGACAATCCTTCCTTGGGTTAAGCACTTCAACTCTTGTAGCCTAATGAACTTAAATGTTACATTTTTGCTCAATCTTCTAATCCTATCTCTCATGATAATGTTGAACAAAGCACATAACATCAACTCCATATTGTTCAATGTGACTAAGGACTAGAGATGTGGAATAGAAGTTTTGGTTCCCTAGTGTTTTCCACCGGTAGAGCCCATGCACTTGATCTCTACCTTGTCTTTATGAGCAGGACACACTTTAAGCGAAGTGTGGGGAGTCAATTCCCTACTTTGTACAAGTGGAGGTCCTGGACCTGTCAAAGCAAAATCAAATCTCAAAATCAAGACGAGTTAGGTAGAAGAAGGTGACACATCATAAAGGGCATCATCATAGAAATCTTTGTCTTTGCCGAAGAGCAAGCTTGGAGAAGAAGCACTACCATGTACCCAGCCAAAGAAACTCCAATTGTGTCAACACTGGAGGAATCAACAAGAAGGGAGAAGTCATGTCTGGAAGAGTTTAAAATCCGAACCCTTGCCGTGAGGTAACATCGGTACTTATCCATATTTACTTTCTTGCATTGCATGAGTTATTTTCTCTTTAGCATATTTACTTTTTTGCATTAGCATTGCATTGGAAAAAATATAATAAAAATAAATTTGCATTTATCTTGTTAGATAACTCATGCATTATAAAACTTGAAGCCCCATGTGAATAGTTCTATGGTATGTAAAGCCCGTAGGAGTCTTTACCGTGGTGGCATAAAAATAACAAAAATAATCATGCATATATATTTTCTTTTCTGCATAATAAAAATAGAAAATCCAAAAAATAATCATTGAGCATCTTGTTGCATTGTATATATTGTAACAACCTTTGAAAACCTCTCACAACAACCAGTCCACAAAAACGGCTAATCACAACTTTACCTAATCCGTTCCACAAGTTTTGGTGTTTTGTGAGATATTTGTCTGAGGATGACTCTAAGAGCTAGTCCACCTAGGAATCTTCATCGACATAACTCGAAGTACACCCTCTCAACACACAGCTAATCACTGTGTGGAGGAAGCAACTTCTTGTTGGATGGGATCGAGATTCCTGGCTACACTTGCTCTTGTAAGCATGAGCACCACCGCGAGGACTGCTCAGCTTCAATGCTCAACCACGATAACAACCAGCTTGGGGGAAGGCATCCCCTAGGTACCCAGGTAAGTGTACCTATGCGATTATCGAGTCAGTCATAAAAATAAAAAAATATAAAAAATATGTGGACACATGAAGGTCCATGCTTTCCATGCTTTTTAGAGTCTTATATAGTAGGAGTCTTAAAATAAAAAACAAATAAAAATGTTTGTCTAGATAGAGTCAATAAATAGGCAAGCCCTTAAGATGATCTTTAAAGATGAAAATGGTGAAAAGTTGCTCTATCATAATAGCTTCTAAGTGCCTAGTGTTTAGACATAGGTTTTCCTGAGTTTTGGCTTTAACTGTTTTGACATGAAGATTTGCTCTGAGCTTGAAACTTGTGGGTTGCATATACTTGAACTAAGTCTAGGTACTTGATCGATCTGATTGAGAAAGTCTGAGTGCTATCTATCTTGTTCTGAGTGACACTAAAGTTCTGGAGATTTATCTTTTGAAAAATACAAAAGCCTTACATGATGAGTTACTATATGACAAAGCTTACATTCCCACCAGAGCCAAACATGATGAGATAGGCTAGATAAGCTTCCACATATATGCTGCTTCTCTTGCATTGAGTTTTATCAACCTTTGTAACCCTTGTGAGAGATTTATCATACTTTTGAATCAAGATCCACTTACACTCCACCTTCATATGCACTACTCTACACTAGAGTAGGCGCAACAATTTGCCATTCCATCTACACCCATCTAAAAATGTTTTGCTCCTACAATCGGGAGAACACCAAAAAATATTTCCATTAGATAGCCACCCAATAAATGCTCCATGTTCTTGTCGCTATCTCTCAAAAATCTTTTGTGCCAAAAGAAGTGTTATGAGCTATGCAAAAGTTATCATGAAAAAAAGAGATAAACTAAGAGAGTTGAAAAAATGGACAAGTATCCAAGAGCAATGGGTACTTCGATGCCTGCCTCCCTAATGAAAAAATAAAAAATAAGATAGCTCATACTCTCTGGCTAAGTTCCAAATTCCAAAAGAGAGATATGTCTTCAAGGAGCATAGTAGAATTAGGTTCCACCACATATCCACCATATCCTTACACTTGCACATCTTGATTCGATTGTATGACTTGTTTCTTCGTGGATCCATTATTTAACTTTACAACATGTGCATTACAAATTTGCTCTTTCAAGTTCTCTCCTTACCTATGAGCTCCATATAAGCCTTAGTTATAGGATGAAAAGAAAGGCAACTATCACTACTGCCTTGGTGAGAATCCACAAATACCACGTACACTGAGAGACTTGAGAGTGTCATACATGGGAAACTCTGAGTTTTATTTGAAAACCTCTAAAAACTCCAGAATGATAGTTGAACAAAGAGCTTGTGACATAGTGCTTGGCTAGATTTTTTGTCTTTCGATTGCTCAAGACTAAAGTAAGAGCTGATAAGCCCCATGGTCAAAGGTAACATGAGTAAGTTTAAAAGGCAGCTCAGTTATTGCTTAAGCTTGGAGGAGAATTTTTTGTCTAAATGCAGGTATACTTCTGAGGAGTTACATCGAGATGGTTACAATGCTTAAACTTATACATATCTTTTGATAACTTTTCTGAGCTTAGCTTTGCTATGGGACTAGCAAAGGTTAAGTGTGGGGGTGTTGTTGACGACTGTTAATGACTAAATTTACCCGTCCAACTAACTCTTGAAAGAGGAACATTTGCGATCACCAATATAGACTTAAGGTTTACACTAACGGAATTCCACGTGTTTTGGTGAATCCTTATTTCTACAGGTACATATCGAGAAAAGCTATCAAAAAGGATTAATATGACAGATTACAAGCACCTCAAACAATGAATTGGAATGCACCATTGCGAAGAGCTCGTCGAGACGATCAAACAGACATATCATTTGCCTTTTTGGGCTTTGGATGAAAAGATATCAATTCCACATTGGCGGGGCTGCACTACAAGACTCGAAAGGCGCGAAGACACCACGCCCGGCGGACATGGCGGCCCCGAGCGACCGCCGATCGGCCTGGGCCGGGCAGTCGGCCCGACCGGCCGGGCTGCTACGATGGCCAAAACGGGCCCGGCTTCGCCCACGTGCTCCACCGCCTTAGGGTTTCAATCTCAGCCATCCGCCAAAGTCGGTTTGATCCAAGGGCTCACGTTCATCCCACCGGGCTATAAAAGGAGGGCGGGGACCCCGGGAGGCACTCATTCATTTGCTATTCTCTCGAAACCCTAATTGAGAGGTGTCTCTTGAATGGATAACCTCTCGGGGCCAGCCATCAAGAGAAGATTAGTCCTCTCTAGGATCTTGTCTTTAGATAATAGTGAGATGGAGAGTGCGGGGAAGAGTTAGAAGGAGGTGCCTACCTGTCGGTGCCCTCTCTACTGGCTTGTATCTTGGCGGGATCAAGCTCTCTACTTGAGCTTGCTCTGGGATGTCTCTGGTGATCAACTTTTTAATGCAAGTAAGTTCTATGCCTTTATTGTTTATCCGGATCACGACTCTCTTTGAGTGCTTTATTCTGTTCTAGAGGGATTAGAGTATTATCGTAGGTGTAAGCATGGTGCTTAGACTTAGGATAATCGTGGATGCACCCTATATTCGGTGGTGGTCGGGGAGACAGCCCTGTTATCCACCTTCAGTCCGTAGGCCAAGTAGGACGCGGTTACTAAGGAGATCAACATCCTATGTCGGTGTGCCTCCTTATGTAATGTCTCCAGTTAGCAATAGAAGACATAGGCTTGCCTAAGTTAGAAGGAGAAAACTATAGTTATCCTCTCTACTCTCCTATTATCATCAACCTTGATTGCTGCTCTCAACCACATTAATTGTCGCCCTAGTTCTACCATAGTGCTATCTTAATCTATTCTCTACCTTCACCTTATTGTTACCCCTAGTTAAGTTAGAACCGTAGTTGAGCTCACACGTTTCTCGGTGGAACGAAACCTAGAATACTTCGGGATAAAGCTACAACGGTATCCGTGTTTATGAATTATTCGGTGGGCGTTAATGATATCAACACAAAGCATCTAGACACCATGTCTATATATTGCCTACCACTCACCATATGATCAACTAGATGAGCGCTATACGAACCAATGCATGAATATAATAGCAAACCAACTAAACTAGATGTATTGAAATAGACAATGAACATAATAATTAAACTAAGATGAAGAACAATGTTGCTAGTAAATATCGTACAAACGCAGATAATACAATAAGAAAGAAGAGAGCAGAAGTATACCGAACTCTTCTCTTCTTTACAACTTCCGAAATCCAAAACCGATTAACGCGCCTTGACTCCCTCTAATCTAGATCTAACTAGGCTAAACTATGAACTAGAAGGCTATGAGGAACTAGAACTTGAAGCTCTAGATGACTTGATCTTCAACTGGCTCTATCTTGAATGACTTGAATGAGGTATTGAATGAATTAGGGTTTTAGGGGGGTTTGGCTCGCTTTATAACCCGGTGGGGATGCACGATAGCCGTTTGATCAAATCGACTTCACATAGGACTGAAATTGATCCTCAAAGGTGGTGAAAGAAGACTCTAGAAGGAGGGAGACCCTTCCCCTCATAGGGGGCCAGCCGTCCTGATAGGTGGGGCTAGGCGGCCCCACCTGGAATCCTCTCGTGCTCCCTTTTGCTCCGGTGTCTTCTGGATTCTTCTAGGGTAGTTTGGCGTATTCTTGAGGTGTGAATAATTTCGTGGTATAGATTTGTAGTTATACCCCTTTTTTGGTGTTTTCTGGTTTAATACCTGGAAATTGGTAAATCACCAAACTCGTGGCAAGAGTTAGATAAAACCCTAGCTTTCTAGATATTGATGTGTGTTTTATGCCTTTGATATATAAAAAGTTGATGCTATCCACCATCAACAACTCCCCCAAGCTTACCTTTTGCTAGTCCCTTAGCAAAACCTAGAGTTGGACCAGGAGTTGCTTCAATGCTTTTGTTCTAACAAGTACAAATGCTCTCAAACAAAAATTTTCCTCTAGATAAGACAAAATTTGCTCTAACTTCTAAACTCACCCATATTACCTTTAACCATGGAGCTTTTAACCTTCACATGGGTCTTAAGTAATTGAAAGACAGAACAATCAAGTCAAGCACCATGTCTCAAATTCTTTACTCAACTAATATTCTAGAGTTTTGCAAATTTTCACAATAAAACTCAGAGTTTAATTGTATGACACCCTCAAGTCTCTCAAAGTATGTGGTATTTGTGGATCTTACTGAGGCATCAATGATGTTATTGCCATCCTAGTTCTAGCAATTATAGTGGAATTTATAGGAGTGGCATAAAACAAGGATAAGCTTATTTGCAATTCATATATTGTAAAGTCAAACAATGGATCTATAGAGAATCAAGTTATACAATCAAACCAAGATGTGCATGTGTGTGGAATATGGTGGATAGGTGTATATGTGGTGGCTAATCTTAATTCTACTTTTTACTCTTTAAAATAAATCTCTCCTCTTTCTTAGACTTTAAGAACTTTTTAGGAAAAATATGGGCTATCTTTATTCTTTCTTTCTTTTTTTTTCTCTCTTTTTCTCTTTTTCTCTTTTTTTTTTCAATGGGAGGCGGGTATCTGAGTCTTTGTTGACACCTCTTAATGTTATTTCTAGCAACGGCGCTAAAAATGCTTGTAAGCGAGCATCGCTACTAGAGTGCCAAGTTGTCATCCCCAAAGATAACACCAAGGGGTGCGGTATTAAATCATGCCACCATTTAGAATATAGAAATAGTATCCGCAAGTGTACGTATCCAATACCATTGTAGCATTTTACCCTGAGTATTACGGGTTGTCATTTATATTTTTCCAAAGGAAGGTCTACATGGCTCTTGTGTAAAGGTAGCGTGTTAACCTAAGTGTAATGGATAGGCATAACCACGTCCTCACTACTCAATATAGGGATAAGTCACAAGATAAATGATAAGATAAGTATATAATCATCAAGATAAACAGATAGAGACTCCTAACTACATCATTAGGGTTACTAGTAGAACATCAAAAGATATTCCCCGTGTTATTCCTAGCTACATGTCAATGCATATCATGGTTAGTGCAGTACACTTAGTAGTCATAGCTAAGGTTAGTATTATATCCATTCATAGTGGACATACTAGAAAAGTTTGAGAACATAGCACGCTCTTTCTTTAGGTACAAAAGTCCTGCTTTGTGCCTATAAACGGGGTTTGGACTACATAGGACTCAACAGATTGTGACACCCGCGATCTACCAAGCCCGGCCTATAGGGTGCATTCATGATAAACAATGTATAAGCACCCCCTGCACAAATGTTTACCACTCACCCAACGATCAATTAGATGAGCTATACGAACCTATGAATAGGTACAATGTCAATCGAGCTATACTAAGCATATAACCACAATAGACAAAGAACAATATAACTATAAATATAAGTAGATAAGTATTCATCAATTCAATTGTAGCAATCATATAACTATACAATGAAAGAGAACAAAGACGAGAGGAGGTAAGTACTATACCAAATCCAAGCTTTTGATGGCTCCGAATCAAGCCTTCGCTTGCCTCCCTCTAGTTCTAACTAGCTGGGCTAAGGAGCTCGATTAGGGTTTTTACGGCCGATGATCGGACTTGAATGAGGAATGAATGAATGTGCCCCCTCCCTCCGGGGGTCCCGCCCTCCTTTTATAGCCCTAGGCGATGATTGTGAGCCATCGGATGAAACCGACTTTTTGACATGCGGCTGAGATTGACCCTCAAAGGCGGTGGAGCGAACCGGGCGAACCAGGCCACGACCAGGGCCCCGGGCCGACCGGCCGTTTGGGGTGGGACCGGCCGTCCGACCACAGTGGCCGCCCCCCCGGCTCGGCGTGGTGCCTTCTCGTCTCTTCTAGATTCTTTTCGTGTTTACCGCGGTGTCCATTTTCCCTGTTCTATGTTCCGATAAGCTCTCGTGGTTGCGTCTTTCCGCTTACGCCCGCAAAACCGTGAAACACCAAAACTCATGGAATTCTGTCGCTGTAAACCCTATATCTACTTTGGTGATCACAATTGCATCCTTTTCCATGGCTAGTTGACGGTTGGTTTGCAATAACGACCGTCAACAACTCCCCCCAAGCTTAACCTTTCCTAGTCCCTTAGCAAAGAAAACTTAGAAAAAGTTATTGTAAGATATCTATGTGTTTAAGCATTGTAGCCATCTCGGAGCAACTCTCTAGAAGTATACCTGCAGTTAGATAGAAATTCTCCTCCAAGTTATGCAATAACTGAGCCGACTTTCAAACTTACCCATATTACCTTTGACTGTGGGGCTTATTAGCTCTTTCTTGGGTCTTGAGTACTTGACAGACAGAAAGATCTCATCTAAGCACTATGTCTCAAGCTCTTCGATCATTTATCATTCTAGAGTTTTTAGAGGTTTCAAATAAAACTCAGAGCTTCCCATGTATGACACTCTCAAGTCTCTCAATATATATGGTATTTATGGATTCTCACCAAGGCAGTGATGATGGTTGCCTTTCTTTTCATCCTGTAACTAAAGCTTATGTGGAGCTCATTGGTAAGGACAAAACGTGAAAGAACAAACTTGTAATGCATGTGTTGTAAAGTCAAACAATGGATCCATGGAGAAACAAGTCATGCAGTCGAATCAAGATGTATAGGTGGGATGGATATGGTGGATATATGGTGGAACCTAATTCTCCTCAGCTCCTTGGATGCCTACCTCTCCTTTTGAACTTTGAAAACCGGCCGAGGTTATGAGCTATCTTTTCCTTTTCTTTTTCTCGGGGAGTTGGGCGCCTAAGTACCCATAGTTTTAGCACTGGACACTTGTCCATTTTTCTTCTCCTTCTCTTTTTTTTCAAATATCTTTTTTTGCATAGCTCATAGCACTCCTTTGGGCCTTGATAGGATTTAGAGAGATAACAACAGAACTTGAAGCATTTATTGGGCGGCTAACCTAATGGAATATTTTGGAATGAATGTAGGTGGAATGGCATGTTGTTGCGCCTACTCCAAAGGTAGAGTAGTGCATATGGAGGTGGATCTTGATTCAAGAGCATGACAAATTTCTCACCCCGTGGTCACAAAGGTTGATAAAACTCAATGTAAGACAAGCAGCATATATGTGGAAGTTTAACTAGCCTATCTCATCATGTTTGGCTCTAGTGGGAATGTAAGCTTTGTCATATAGGAACTCATCATGTTTTTGCATTTTTCAAAAGATAACTCTCCAGAACTCTAGTGTCACTTAGAACAAGATAGATAGCAGCTCAGACTTTCTCAATCTTATCAATCAGGTACCTAGACTAAGTTCAAGCATATGCAACCCATAAGTTTCAGGCTCAGAGCAAATTCTCATGTCAACACAGTTGGAGCTAAAACTTGGGAAAACTTTTGTCTAAACTCTAGGCATTTTAGAGGTGTTGTAACAGAGCAGCTTATCATTATTTTAAATCATCTCAAGAGCTTCCTTTTTATTGACTCTAGACAGACAAACATTTTTATTTGGTTTTTTCGTTTTTCAATGACTTATACTATATAAGACTCTAAAGACTCTAAGGACTCTAAAAAAAGCATGGACCTTCATGTGTCCATATATTTTTTGGTATTTTTAGGTTTTCTTATGATACTATGGTGAACCTTCATGTGCTCACATATTTTTGGTATTTTAATTTTTATGACCCGACTCGATAATAGTGTAGGTACAAGCACCGGGTACCTAGGGGATGCCTTCCCCAAGCTGGTTGTTGTCGTGGTTGAGCAAAGGAAGCTGAGCAGTCCCTCCTCGATGAAGCTCATACTTGCAAGAGCTGGTGTAGTGGGAACCTTCATCTTATCCAACAAGAAGTTACTTCCTTCACACAGCTGGTTAGGGCTGTGGTGTAGGGAAGGTGTACTTCGAGTGATGTAGATGATGATTTCTAGGTGGACTACCTCTTAGAGTCATCCTGCAGCAAACATCTCACAAAACATCAAAACTCATGGAACGGATTAGGATAAACAGTTAGCCGTTTTGCGAACTGGTTGTTGTGAGAGATTTTCAAAGTGCAAAGAAGACGCACAATGATTATTTTTTGGATTTTCTTTTGTATCAAAAAGAAAGGAAATATGCATGCTAATTTTTATTTTATTTTTAGGGCCACCACAAAGAACACTCCTTTAGCTTGCAATCATGGTATGTCACATGGGTCTTTGAGGTTAAATATTTTTGTGATTTTCTATAAAGATGATGAAAACTAACTTTGAATCAAAAGTGCAAGAAAGTAAATGGATAACTACCATTGTTACCTTATGGCAAGGGTTCGCAGTTTAGAGTCCTCCGGACAAGACTTCTCGTCGTGACGGGGTGCTTCATCGGATCCCGAGGATGGGGACCCTGATGTTGGACCTCCTGGTGATAATAACTCAGTTGAGGAGGTTACCTTTTCTTTCCATACCTTTGTAGGTTGTTGCTTTGGTGTTGTAGGTTCTTCTTTAATTGCCTTCTCCTCAACATTGCTCTTTTGAGAGCGATTCCTCCGGCGCTGACGTCTCCTCTTGGACAAGGTGAAAGTCTGTTAATCCGTGAGAGTTATAATCTTTAAAATGACAATTGTACCGCTCTCTCCTCCGAATTGGAAGTGGACTTGGCCTGATCCATTGTAGATGATGGCATTGGTAGTGCCGAGGAACGGCCTCCCAAGGATGATGGGTGTCTCATCTTCTTCTCCCATGTCCACTATCATGAAGTCGGTCGGACGTAGTGAGTATGGATTTTGACCATGATGTCTTTGCTACTCCCTCCTAAATCTCGTCGTGTTGTCCGCTACCGCAAATTTGCATATAGGTAGGGTATAGAGGTGTATCGAATAGTAAGTCATATACCTTTTGGACATGATATTGACAGCCTGATCCGTGTGTCGCGAAAAGCATTGTAGAAGGATGAAAGGACCTAATTGGCCTAGAGGGGGGTGAATAGGCGTCTTTTTCGATTCCTGAAATTCACAAACTCAAATTATGGAAGTTAAATGCTAACCGAAGTTCCGGTGGTTTGAGTAGAAGTTCGATGCTAGACCGAGACTTCTATTACAAACCAACTAGAACTTCAAGTGTCCTAAAGCTAGGTAAACAAAGAGTAAATGAGTTGTGATTTCAACTATACAAATTACCACACCCTTGGGAAGCACCTTCTTGGAATGAGTTCTTCTTTCTACAATAAAATATGCAATAGATAGAACAAAGAACACAATAACAAGGGTAGTCGAAGCTACCACCAAACAAGCACGCTGGACACAAGATTTATCCCGAGGTTCGGCTTTCCCCACAAAGGAGTGCCTACGCCCCGTTGTTGAGGTGGCCACTAAGGCCCGACCACTTAGGTCACCTCCCTTAAGCAACCACAAAGGAAAACTTGAGATATCCACTAAGATGAAGGGTAATACAAAACGCCTGGGTGCCCTCACAAGTAAATCAACACGGGCAACCACGAAGAACGCCTAGCTTAGGCTAGGGTTCCAAGAACCCAAGAGTAATAAACACAAAACCAACCGGCAAGACGAGGAACCCAAGTGCTCAAGTCGAAGGTCGATGCTCCCGCTCTCAAATCTCACGCCCCTAGCTCAAACAATCGAAGATTGAAGCTTGGAAGCAAGGGGAGAGAAAGAGTGGTGAGTCAAAGCTTGGGGGAGGATGTGTGAACAAGAAATCAATGTGATGCCCTCATGTAACGGTTAGAAACGGAGCTCAAAAGTATATATACTGGCCTCCGAAGGCCTACCTGAAGTTCTCGTGGAGCCCCACCGAAGTTCCGGGCCAAGGTGGATCCACCGCTGGCTGAGATCTCGGCGAGACTCCGGGCCGACCGAACTTTGGCCACCGACCGAACTTCCTGGCCGTGGCAGCCGGTGCAGCGCCGCTGTGAATCGCCTCCCGCCTCTCGACCGAGAGCTCAACGGCTGAACTTCCGGCCGTGGACCGGAACTTCCGCTAGCCAAAAGCCCAAGAAATTGCCGCGCGAGGAAGGGGGCTCCGGTCGCTGACCGGGGCTTCCTGGTCCCAGCTGAAGCCCACGCCGGAGACCGACTTCCTGGGCCAAATCCGGCAGAAAACAACACAAACCTTCTACGAGCGGCCGAAGAAACCGGTGTCTCTCAAACTACACTAAAGCATCGACATGAGCACTTTTGTTCCCCATCTAGCTAGTTAATTTTGTATCCCTCTTGATAGTACGGCATATCCTACGACTCAAATCAAAATAGAATGTGAGTGAATCACTTGAGCCGAATCGCCGCTTGTCCATAAAATTTAGGGGTGCAATCATTCACCGAATTCTTTCGCTTAAATACACCATTGGACTAACACCGTGGATATCACTTGATGAACATGTTAGTCGCTAATTTGATTGTCATTAATTATCCAAAACCCACACCTTAACGAATGCACTAACAAACTCCCCTTTTGGTAATTGATGACAACCAACTTAGGCTTATATATGATAGAAAGAATTTGTACTTTTGAATTCCAAAATTTAAGACAAGCTCCCCTTGGTGTATGCATAGGATTTGAATTTCAACATCTTGAGTGAAATCAAGATGACATACACTAGAGAGGCTCCCCTAAATTTTGCAATCCGTGGGGTGCCTAAGAGTGTGTGTGACAATAAAACCGTGATGCATATGACATGGTATATCACAAGAATAAAGTGAAAGAATATGAATGGTTATGGTAGAAAGAAAAGGACTTAACCAACATAACCATTCTAAAGACCACAATCACCATCACAATATCACATAAAAAAACATCACATGATGATAAACATAAAGAGTTTTAACCTACAATCATCCACCACACACAAATAGTTCAAGTTCTACCACATAGTTCACCTCACGAGATAAGAGTTATTACAGACCAAAATTTTAACTAACCCTATTACATCATGAATAAGCCTAACACTCCCCCTTTGGCATCAAATGCCAAAAGGGTAGGCTTCGAGAAAGCAAAAGGGGCAAAGCAACATGCACTACGCGTCACCAAAGAAGCCATGGGTCGAGGAAGGACCAGCCCGTGATCGCCACCACCAAAAAGCGGAGCACCAGAAAAGAGACGACCTCGTGACGTCATCACCGCACCAAAGAAGTCCCGATAAGAGGCGCCCCCGGTGTCCTCCATGGTGTAACCGTGAAGCCCACCACCAAAAGAAGGATCATGGCGGGTGAAGGAAGGGTCCTGGCTGCTGCCGCCGCCGATCACTGCATCAAACTCATGCCCACCATGCATAGCATCAAACTCAAAGATATGGGTCCCTCGGAAATCTCGAAGTGGAGATGCGGGAGAGAGATCGGCTTTCTCCTCAAGGCAACGAAGACGCCGATCGGTCTTCTTCCGAGTGTGTAGCGTAAATAGAGAAGAACCTGGGAGCATGGCGAGTAGCATCACCACGACCACGACCACGACCACGGCCACGGCCACGGCTACTCACCACCAGCCTGTAGCACCACGCCGAAGGGTCCACCAGGAGGAGCCTCCTCGGCCTCGGCACCACCCAAGTCCTCATCCTCGGGAGCGGCACCACCTACACTATCCATAGGAGCCATGCCCCTTGCCTCAGTAGGTGCTGGGATGTTCTTCACCTTCCAAGCCTTATGGATGAACTTGAGCTTTGCACCAAAGCAGAGCCATGCCAAGAGGAATACCGAGAGCTTCTCTCCTCTCTGGTCGTCTTCTTCCTCTTCGGTGAGGGAAAAGGCATCGTTCGGGCAATGAGCCTAGTGTTAGCACCGAGCGATCTGGTACCAAATCACTCTCTTATAATCTGCTGTACCCCCTCCCCTCGCATGATTTTTGGTACTCTTGAATGCAAAGATCATTTATTACTGGACGTAGAGCCTTAATAGCTTCAATCAAGATAAACCGTTATGTCCTTTCTGTTATTGAGTCCACTAGAGACACATCCTCAGTGACACTTGACAAACAACAACATTTGCCGAGGTTTGACCCTACGACATGTACGTGGCTCATTTAGCTCTCGAGGCCACGCCTACCCGCCGCATGGATAATGAAGGCTGACACGCGTCCAACATCCACGTCTTATATGCATGGAGTTTTCACATAATTTTTCTTGAACGACGAAGCCCTTGTGAGCTGATCTATAAGGCCTTCATCCCAGTTTCATAGCATTATTTATTTTCACTTCATTGCTTGTTCAAAAAATTTATAAAATAAACTCTATATTAAGTTATTTTTAAAAAACTTTCATTCTAAAGTTTTATAGGCAAATAATTTTTTATAAAAAGTTTTTATATAAATTAGTTGAACTTAATGCAATTGAAACGTTTGTTTAAAATAGAGGAACTAGAATCGATTCCGCGGCACTAGGTTGACAAGCGACTGACCCTGCCGCTCACCCGACGACCAAACCACACAGATATAGGAGTAGATACCTAAAAACCCGCGCTGGCAAAAAAAAAAAAAAAAAAAAAAAAAAAAAGCGAAGAACAAAGCCGAGTTTGTATTGCCGGAGAAAGGTCGTCGTCGCATCAGGGTCAACGTTCAAACCTCGCTACGCTGGCGTTCTAATTAACACGATTAATTAACTCGCCTCATCGGCGACTGACGCAGGAACGCAAATCCAACGACACGCACATCCACCTCCTGTCCTGTGCGCTCCCGCGCTAAACTATCGTTATTGCGGCCACATGCCTGAGATTCACATTCCCCTCCCCTGTTCGCTTTGACCATCCCACCACGCGCCTTGCACCTTCCCCACTATATAATCCCCCGCCCACCCTGCTCCTCTTCCCCATCGACAGCCTCCGACCGCCCGTTCACACACACACACAAACTCGCAGCTCCCATCGAGCTCAGCTCACTCGCTCACTCACTCCAGTCTCTAGCTACTGCCTAGCTCGCCTCGGCGTCGACATGGACACGCTGTGGACGCAGGGTCCGTCCTGCGACTGGGCGGCGGCGGCGGCGACGGTGATCATCAGCGAGGACGACGACGCGGCGGCGGCGGAGCTGCTGCGGCGGGGGCCGTGGACGGCGGACGAGGACGCGCTGCTGGCGGGCTACGTGGGCGCGCACGGCGAGGGCCGGTGGAACGAGCTGGCGCGCGCCGCGGGCTGCGGCGCACCGGCAAGAGCTGCCGCCTCCGCTGGCTCAACTACCTCCGCCCCGGCGTGCGCCGCGGGGACTTCACGCCGCGGGAGCAGCTGCTCATCCTCGACCTCCACGCGCGCTGGGGCAACCGCTGGTCCAAGATCGCCGCGCACCTGCCCGGCCGCACGGACAACGAGGTCAAGAACTACTGGCGGACGCGGGTGCAGAAGCACGCCAAGCAGCTGGGATGCGACGTCGGCAGCCGACGCTTCCACGACGCCATGAGGAACCTCTGGATGCCGCGCCTCATCGAGAGGATCCACGCCGACGACTCAGCCGCCGCCGCCGCCGCCGCCGCCGCTGTGCCGCGAGCCCCTCGTCGGCGGCGTACGGAAACGCTGTGCCCGTCGGCGCGCGCGCGCACCGTCCCCGGACGCGTCGAGTGTCACCGGGTCGTCGTGGTCACGGGAGGCGTCGCCCGCGTCGCAGTTCCAATCGAGCAGCAGTTCCACCATGGCGGGATGCTCTACTTCTACGACCGAGCACGGCCAGAACGGATGCTCCAGCGCCACGAGCGTTGACATGTTCGACGAGAGCTGGTCGGAGCTTCTTGCTCGCGCCAACCATGACGACACGGAATTCGGGTTCGGACAAACTGGAGACAACTGGTGGAGTTTGGAGGATATCTGGGAACAACCGCTTTATTGATCGATCCATACATACTCTTGTACTACTACGTATATGCTGCTGCGATGCTGCCTGATGCTGAGACAGTGAGACTAACTTGACCGAATTATTTCTAGTGTTATTATCTGATTGACAATTGGTTGATCAGAGAAGCTAACAAATAAACATGATTTAATTGAATGATTTGCTCTAGACCTTTTTTTACGACAATGGTGAGTCTACTTTGATCTCTGGATCCAGTTTCTTCTATACACAATTTCTTGATAAAGTGTTGCAAATAGCGGGCTAAGATATTCAATGGAGCCTTCAAAACTATGCTAAGTAAGTTATAGAGGCCGCTACAACAACGCTAAAGTATTTAGAGTTTTCTCAAAAACGAAATATGCATATAAACTGCGTTTTCTACAAAAAAATGCATATAAACATCGGTCGCCGGTCGCCCGACCTCGGCAGGAAAGAGCTCATCGTCCGGCAATCTGACCCCTCGGGCGGCACTTGCGCGTGGTGTGGATACATTCGCTGCAGAAAGTGAAGGTGATCCAAAAACTTCTCCAAAAACAGCTCAGACTCTGGTACCTTTGAAAAAGTAGCTACCCTAAACATGCCGAACTCATTTTAAGAATGTTTGGCAAAATACAGGTCCTTTCTGTTTTTTTTCGAATGGATGAAAGATAGCAAATGTTTATAGTACCCACACTTATTATTTTACTAATTACTATGGTACAGATCAAGTTAAGACCTATCTAAAAGACTAGTTTCATTATTTTTTTTGAAACTTTTATGATTTATTTTGTATTTTATAAGTATTGATTTGACCAATTTTAGCAGGGAAGAAAATGTTTGATAGTTGTTTTGTATTGAGAACCCTGGCCTATATTTCTAAATTATTGGAGTCATCTTTTATTTTCTTTTTCTCTGGACTTTTGCATTGGAAACCCTATATTTTCTCCTATTCTTGATAGAGCCCCTCCCTTTCTTTACATACGGGCAAAGCACGTGCACGTAGGGGAAACCGACTGGCCTGGTTGTGACGCGCATGAACTACGAGGGCCATCACGTCCTTTCACTCCTTGATGAAGGAGGGGAGGAGCTCGTTTTCACGGCTCCATTGGTGCAATATAAAAAGGGTTTTGGCTCCTTTGGGCTTCGTTGGTAGAGCCGTTCTTTTGATCACCCGTTTGGCAGGGTTTCAGCAGGAGCTGAAGCCAGAGCAGCTTGCAGAGCCCTGCTATGGCCTCTAAGAAAGAAATGAAGGATTCCATGTGAAAAAAAATACAATACAAGCGAAAAATAAATAGTGAAAATTGATCCTACATACGGTTCAGGGTTTCCAACAAAGTTTCTTATTAGCTTTTTTTTTTCTTTCTCAAAGAATGAACAAATGATCTGGATGTTATAAAACCAATCATCTATAACAAAACTGATATAGTAACACTGTTCAGTGTATATATAATATTTTTGCGAAAGCTTAGTCGGACTAGTTGAAACTCGTCAGCACAAATTAAGGTCTAGTAGGTAGCAAATGTTGTCACCCCTAGTAATTCCATCAATAACTTGAAACAATGGGCTTGAATATTTAACTGTTGTGTAATCGTTGTGCAAAGAACAGCAACGCGTGCGGATTCATCCCCGTGATCCTGTTTGTGATTTCTGCTACTTGGACCTACTCCAAACGGCACGTGTGCCCTTTTCGTAAGCTGGGATCCGGCGAGGCGGATGACATGGCAGGGTCCATCCAGGATCCAGCTAGCTGCTGATATGGGGTCAAACAGTCAAAGGTGGTCTCGCCAGTTGGTCAGCTGGTCAAACACTGGTCTCCCAGCCGTCAAATGGTTGCTTGCGGGGCGCCGGCGGGGTCGACGTGAAGACCCGCTGACGTGCGCAGCGCGGTCACTCTGGCCCCACGTGCTCGCCGCCCGCCCTAATCACCTCTGTTATTATTCTAAATAATCCTTTCTGCTCTACTATAGGCCCGGACCACCGAAAGCTATAGGCACATTAGAATTAGAGAGAAGAAGATAACATAAATAATAAAGGTGATAGCATCCTGGCCGTCCAAGCAATCAGATCCAGCGGCCGCGATGGGCTACTTGACCGAGTCGTCCCTCTCGCTGCGCGCGCGTGCGCCTGCCTCCCACACTCACCCGTGGCTGGCTGGCTGGAGCAAGAGCAAAAACGTACGTACTCCACCCGCGCGCACTCATTCTCTGAACAGTACGTAGTTTATACAGAGGCCTGGTACGTAATTCGGCATGTGCTGCTACTGCGTGCGTTCGAACCCTTTGATTTGATCGGCTGACGCACGACGCCGACGGCCATGTCCGCAGACAGCAGCGCGGAGGAAATGGCCCCGGCCCCGTCGACCGGTCTGCTGCTTAGTGCTGTTGTTGCGTTCAGCTGAGTTTAGATGGTTTCTGACCTGAACAGTTCAACCCTCTGTTATGGTGATCAACTAATGCAATTAAATTATAATCCAAGCAAGATTGGTTATATTATAAGCAAAACTTGAATTAGACGACCTATCAAACTTGGTATAAAAAATGTTAACCGTCTTATATTTGGGATGGAGATAGTAATATATAATTAAATTATAAACCAAATAAGGCTGATTACATGATAGATTATTATAATAAAATTTCTCATTATCCTAACCCTGTAATCTAGATGAGACATGATTTAAGGGACTATTGGTGGTAAAAATGCAATTTGTGCCGCTCCATGTCATGCCCTCTCTAGACACGTGAGACACCTCAGGCCGTGTCAATGTGGCACGGTAAGTCTTTGCTTCCATCCAGGCACGACCTATGGCAAAACCGCACGGCACAACTGCACATTTTGTATTGTGTCGGTCCAAACATGACCCTCAAAATATCGTACTCGTTTTCTTGGCTCGTGATATCAAAACATATTTTCTTGAAAGTTTCAATGATCTTTATAATCCATTTGACAATTAGATAAGAGATAGTATAGTAAGTGTATGTTTGGAAAGCAGGAATTTTTCAAAAAGCACATATGAACTTATAGGAATCAATTCAATTTTACGTGAAAAACCATAGAAACAAAGCACAATTTCCGTGTTCCAAACATGCCCTAAATACTAGAAAATTACATTATAGTATTGTAGATGTGATTATGTGCAATTTTTGTGCCTTATTGGTCCAAGCAAGATCCAAAATATGGGTTGGACCTTACAACCCATCGCGCTGAGTACATATAACAAATTCATTTCTGAGAAAATATGTTTTTTTTTTTAAATTAAGAAAGTCTGGTTGAAAAAGGTACGGTAGAAGAGTCTTGTTGTTTGCCAATTCATTCTGGGAAGTTTTTTTTTTATAAGCCCGTAGGCAAGATTTATTAGGCCTGCTTGGTTTACTTCTTTAATTTTTGTCATGCCAAAGATTTGGCAAGCCAAAAGTTAGACAAAAAATTTGCCATAAATTTGGCAAGCTAAATGGGAGAATTTAGCAAATTTTAGTAGCCAACTAAATGCTAACTAAAATCATGGCTTACTAAATTTTTGGTATGATAAATTTTAAAAGTGAACCAATGCTCTTAATCTTAGGAAAGGCTTGGTAACACATACAAGGCTTATCAAGTGGTTAGAATCCTTGGAAAACGAAAATGATTCCACGATGCGCTACTTGCTTGCTCACACGCAGTCACACACGATGAAAAGATCACAGGTGGAGCCCCATGCAAAACAATTTCTATTTTCTCTTCCGCGTTAATCCTCACGTATAGAGCCTATGGCGGCTGCGGTATATCAATATTTTTTTATTTCTCCTTTTCTTTTCTCTTTCTTTATTTTCTTTCTATATTCTTTTTTCAGAAAACTTCTTTCCAAAACAGTTATATATTTTTTCAAAAAAACTATTAGACCCTTTATATTAAAATTATTTAAATGTTTTTTCTAGGCAACTTGCTTTCTATAAATTTTTATTGAATTTTATTTTTATTTCTTTAGTTTTCATCTTTTTTCCCCAATTTTTCCTTAGATTTTGTAGAACTAGTAGGATACCCGCGCGTTGCTGCAGGTATGGAGTAAAAATGTAAGGAGTTTACAATGGTCGGAACTATAAATTAGTAGATACATATATATAGATGCAGTATGTCAATTATGGAGATTGTATCCATTAACATATATGGTATAGATTATTTGAACTGGCCATCAACCCTCACCCCTACTATACCTGAGGGTTATCCCCCTCCCAAAATTCCAGGAGTTATTCTTCATAAAATTATGCATGTTTCAGAGGACCACATGTAATCCATGTGATATGTAGTTTTATTAGGTTTTTACTTACAAACATGTTTTTATTTAGAAACGGTTTAAATTATCGAAATATATCCATGTGGGGTCTTATTTTAAAGAGTTTATTGCGAGGAATACCATGGTGCAATTAGATTTTAATTATAATACTTGGTTTAGGTGCTATGACTTTGTTTCTATTTCAAAAGAAAAAGGTAGTGGGAGATAAATAAGCCTTAGTGGAAGTAACTCCTTTGATGATGTCAGCTAACATCACTTTTGAAGTCTCGACCAATCAGAAGCCAGATAATTGCTTAATGGGGGTTAAGATTATAGGAGTTGTAGATGACTGTGGGAATTGAGCAAAAAGACCAAGGCGTATAGAAAATTACATGGCCCACAAGCACGAGATAAGACCTCCATCGACCCATACTTGTGTACCATATAACCTAAAAGAGTTACGTTGACCCCGATAAACCCACGAACTCCAGGATCGATACTTAGAGAGACATCACAAGATTACAAGGCCATACAAAATACTCAACTTCCAATCTTAATTTACAAAACTTTTGTCAAACTTAACAAACCAGAGTAGCGTTATTACAAAAAACAATGGGAAGTATCATTATCTTACAAACACAACAACGAATCCTTCTTTATTCATCAAGAACTCTTCCTCGATCACCGTCATGCAACAAGGGCCGTAGCACATTGTTCATTTGTGAAGACTTACCCGACCAAAAATTGGGGAACCTTGGGAATCAAGGTGAGGCTTTAGTGCGACACCTTTCAAAAAGCAACAATTAAGATCAAAACAACCATTTTTCCATTATTACAAAACTTTATTGAAATATCTTAGTTCATCCATCTTTTATATACCCATGATAAGCCATATTTTATTTAGGAAAACATTTACATCAACTGTGATTTCTCCCTAAAGCCAGAGCATTTTCCTACGCCGTCGGTCAAACCGCCGGCCGGGTAAATGGGTACAAGTTTAGGAACATAAAATTTTAGCATCAATATATTTCTATTTCCAGAAAGCCTATAGGATGCTATTGACTAGCCCCTTTCTCATTCAAATCATGCTTGCATCAACAAAGAAGGGATACCAACAAGTTTTTTCGTTTGCCCTCATTTTTTATCACCTTTTAAAAACATTTCAAAAGCACGGCTATTATTTTCAAATTATAAGCAGATCCGGGGGATATGGTACTAAACTCAAAGTTTCAGAAACCTAATGCATCACAAACCTTATCAAATTACAATATAAAAGCTTTTTACAAAAAATGCATCCGGCTATTTTTTTCTATGACATTTTCAAATTTTACTGTATGATTTCTAAAAGAGACTAGATGCCGATTGTTAACCGATCTTGAGTACAACTTTTTTCAAAGTTCACTAAGAAGGTATGACTAGCATGGGTTTTTATCCCATCATGTTTGTGATTACTAATTTATTGACCATTTTGTTGAAAAGTATTAACTTACTAACTAGGAATTAATTAAATTAATTAACCACAAGATTAATTAATTAAACACTAATTAATTAAGGTATTAATTAAGCATAATACAAAACTTAGTCAAAACATGATCAAACTTCATAATTAAGATCATTATCATCTAATTAGCATGCAAAACAAATTTCATAATTTTTGGACTTATGTTTTAATTATTAAAAATCATTGAAGTTGTTTAATAATTAAAAGAAGCAATTTTCATTGTAAACAAAAGTTGCTGAAAACCAGATTAGGGCATTTTTCCTACATAATTAATATTTTTGATTTGCCCAAAATAAATATATATTTGGATGTAAAAAGTAGGTCAATTCCTCTCCCTTCTTTCTTTTATGGGGGACGAGGTTGTATCCATTGACATGATATAGATTATTTGAATTGGGCATCACCTAGATCTCATCTATACACATGTTTTGGAGGACCACATGTAATCCATGTGATATAAGCCATGGCAATACAAGCGCAACCAACCCACCGAAAAGCACCGTTTTTGCTAGGTTTTTTGCTTACAAACGAATTTTTGCTTAGAAACGGTTTGAATTTTTGCAAAAAAGTTATTGAAATATATTCGTGTGAGGTTTGTTTGGTTGCGCGTGAAATCGGCGACGACGCGAGAACGCCACCACACCATATTGCTTGGGAAATTTAACACCGTAGCACCAATTGCCTCACCCCATGCATTTGAAACTATTTTATTTCAAATTTTTGAATTACTCGAAAATAAAGATACAGGTTGCTCAAAATTTTATGTTCTACAACTTTTATTAAGGAAGTTTTGTTTCTGGATTTTGAATTTGAATTCAAATTCAAAAAGAGGGCAAAACCTTAATTTTAAGGATTTCAAAATTACTTTTGATTTTTGAATAAAAGGAAAATCAAAAATAAAAAGTTGTTCCATTTTTTCAAAATCTACAACTTTCATATAGGAAGTTTTTCTTGAAATTGAATAATTTTTGAATTGCAGTTTAAAACTCAAAAGGGGATGTTTCCCATTTAGAGAACTTTTGAAATAATTTTTTTATTTAAAAACTTGAAAAACTTTGTATACCAAAGTTGTAGAGCTCAAAGATGCACAAACTGTATTTTTGGAGTTTTCCCAAATTTTGAATATTTTGAGGTGAAATTGTGAAGGGGGCAAAAACACTTTGAAATTTAAAAAAGATTTTCAAATTGAATTCTTGGGCAAATAATTAATGCTGTTGTAGATACTTTCGAAGACAAACTTCATACTTTGAAATGGTGCCATTGGTTAGCAACTTTTATTTAGAAAATCAATTATGGTTAGCTCACCAAAATTTGAAATTCATAACACTTAACCACTAGGGTTAGGGTTTGGGATTCGGATTCAATAATTTTGATTCTTGCTTTTGCATCTTTTGACTTATAAAACATGGTTAGGGTGTGAGCTAGGGTTAGCCAAGCACTTGTACACACCAAGGTTGCTTTTATTTGGTTGCTTTTATAAACAAAAGTAAAATTGTGAAGAAGGTTTAATGACATGCACATACGCATACAATATGAAAGAGCTCAACCAACACCCTAGAATTGTAAACTCATTTTAGTTGTTTGAATTAGTGTTCTCTAATTATGAATGCTCATACAATGATGATGATGACATGGCAGGTTTAAGCTAACGTAACACCAGGGGTGTTACAAAGGCCCTCTCAACGTCCATCTTACTGATAACAATCGAAATCGTATCTTGAATCCTTCTTTGCTTGTGGGAGCACATTGCATTTGTGAATGGAGGGAACCTTGGCTATAAGTGCTTCAAAACAACAATTAAGATCACAACCATTTTCCTTACAAAACTTTATTGAAAGACTTAGTTCATCCATCTTAAAATGATAACCATATTTTATTTAGGAAAATTTTTTATGTGATTAAAAGAGCATTTAAAGTAAATACAAGTTTAGGAATATAAAATTTGCATCAATGTATTTCTATTTAGAAAGCCTATAGGATGCTATTGATTTCTATTCAAAACTTGCATCAACAGATCAACATATTTTTGTTTGATTTTTCCTAATCTAAATACGGCTATTATTTCAAGATAGAGGGGGGATTGCTAAACTTCTTTAGAAAGTTAATTACAAACCTTATAAAATTACTTAATTCTTTTTCTAAAAAATCTATTTTTTTCTATGAAATTTTCAAATTTTTACTGTACATTTCTGAGACTAGACCGACTTTTTGAAAGTTCACTTAAGCATGGGTTTTCATACCTCATGTTTGTAGAGCACCACTGTTGATAAGTATACGCATATACATTACTTGCACTTGTGCACTTAAAAAACTAGTAGGATGCCCGGGTATGAAGTAAAAATAGTCAAAATTATGAATTAATAGATACATATATATAGATATAGTATGTCAATTGCGGAGGTTGTATCCATTGACATGATATAGATTATTTGAATTGGGTATCACCCAGATCTCATCTATACACATATTTTGGAGGATCACATGTAATCCATGTGATATACAGTTTTGCTAAATTTTTGCTTACAAACGAATTTTTGCTTAGAAACGGTTTGATTTTTTGCAAAAAAGTTATTGAAATATATTCATGTGAGGTTTGTTGCGAGGAACACCATAATACAATTGGATTTTAATTACGATACTTGATTTAGGTTCTACGACTTTTTTTCTATTTCAAAAGAAATAGCTAGTGGGACATAAATAAGTGTTAGTGGAGGTAACTCCTCTGATGATGTCAGCTGACATCATTCTTGAGCTCCCAACCAATCAGGATCAAGAGAATAAGCTAGAGAGGATTTAAACATATAAAAGTTATAGATAGATCACTTGTGTATGTGTATCATGTTAAAATATGTATATCCTCAATAAATCTCTCTGTAAAATGTGAGAAGCGGCCTGGCGTCGTAGGAGTTTTTGCAAACATTTTAGGGCTCCTTTGGTTCACGGGGCAAACGCAGGAATTTCGTAGGATAGGGAATTTGTAGGAAGTTTTCCTTTCCTAGCGTTTGGATGATACAAAAGCAAAGGAATTTTTCCAGAGGAATACAATCCTATGCCTGGATTCCAGAGGAAAAAAACATTAGCTTGAACTTCTTGGAAACTTTCCTGCGGACGGCGTTGTTTGCCTGGGCCCAAAGTCGAGCGGCGGGAGGGGAAGAACGCCCGTCGGCGCGTCAACAAGCACGCGACGGGGAGTTCGCCCGCCGTCGTCCACCCCGAAAGCGCCCTGGTCCGCCCGGCGTCGCGGGCCTAAAGCGTCGGTGGGGGCGCCGTCCGCCCGCCGCTGTGGGAGGGGGTGGGGCGCCACCGTCCGCCCGCCGCGAGGGGTGGGAAGGGGCCCGGAGGTGGGGCCGCCATCGCCCTTGCACCCGCCGCGGTGGGGGCCGGATCTCGTGGGTGGGCGCCGCCCGTCCAGGGAGGAGGGGCGTGGCCAACGGGAGGGAGGAGGCGGCTCCATCCGTCTACCAGAGGGAGGGGTGGGGCGCCGCCGTCCGGCCGTGGGAGGGATGGGGCACCCGGCCACACCCGGCCCGAGCCCCAAGGGTGGCTCGGCCACGAGAGGTCTTTTCTTTTTGACGTGTGGGGAGATGGATTTTTTTTTGAACTTGTGGGGCGACGTAGTACCAAAGACACTCGTACGTATTTTCCTATGGGTTCATTTTCTACATGATCGCACCAATATGCCATCTTAAAATCCTATATTTTTTCTATTTCTATCCTTCCTCTACCCTACCATCCAAAGGGACCTTATATGCCGCAAGCCCACAAAGAAAGCCCATGCCCCGAAGCACCCAGAAGCCCATGTCGCAGAAACACGCAACTACCCTCATCAAATCCCTCTGCGCGCGCGGCGCCGTCCGCCACGCCCGCGCCGTGTTCGACGAAATGCCCGACCGGGACGTAGTGGCGTGGACGGCCATGCTCTCCGGCTACGCATCCAGCGGCCGCCACCGTGAGGCGCTAGACTTATTCCGGTCCATGGCCGCGGCCGGCGTCACCCCCAACGAGTTCACGCTGTCCAGCGTCCTGACCGCGTGCCGTGCCGGTGGCGGCGGCGGCGGCGCAGCGTCCATCCATGCCCTCGCTTTGCGGCGGGGCGTGGACCACACGCCGTATGTCGTGAACGCGCTCATCGACGCGTACGCGTCCCGCGCGGACGGCCTCGTGGACGCGAGGTGGCTGTTCGATGCGCTTGGGGAAGGGCGCACGGCCGCGTCGTGGACGTCCATGATAGCCGGTTATGCTCGTTGGGGACAGGAGAACACGGGGCTGCAGTTGTTCCAAAATATGATTCAGGTTTTTAGTTATCTCTTCACCTTGTGATAATTAATGTGCTCATCTATAGTGACGGCATTATTGTAGTCTCAGGTAGATAATTAATGTATCAGGAAATGTCATCTTGTCAGACTTGCTTGTGGAATTCTTGTTGTAGCTTACAACATGTTTATTGTTTTAAAAAACCTTAATTTTTTTCATGATCCAGAAGCTGTTGTTTCTCCAGTGCAGGATGATGTTGAGCTGAGTCCGTTCAGCTGCTCTATTGCAATCCATGCATGTGCTTTAGTAGGTAACTTATATTGTGGACAGCAAATTCATGTACTCTCCATAAGGAAAGCACTTGGAGCGAACCTTCCTGTTGCAAATTCTCTGGTTGACATGTACTGCTCTTGTGCAAGCATACTTGATGCAAGGAGGCTTTTTGATGAAATGCATGAAAGAAACTTGGTCACTTGGAATACCATTATTGCTGGATATAGCCGACGTGATCCTCTAATGGCCATGCAGCTTCTTGTCAACATGGATATCGAGCCAAATTGCTTGACTCTAACTAGCATCACATCAGCATGTGCTGGTCTTTCAGCTCTGAGATGTGGCCAGCAGGTCCATGGGGCTTTATTCCGGAGAAACTGTGGTGATGACCCAAAAGTTTCCAATGCCCTTTTGGACATGTACTCCAAGTGTGGAAACATGTTTAGTGCTAAGAAGGTATTCAACATGATGACTTGCAAGGACATATTATCATGGACATCAATGATTGGTGGGTATGGGATGAATGGTCATGTGAATGAGGCCATCAAGCTGTTTACTTCCATGGTCCATGCTGGGGTTCATCCAGACCATGTGGTGTTCTTGGGCCTGATCAGTGCTTGCAGCCATGCTGGTTTAGTAGATGAAGGATTGAACCTTTTCAGGTCAATGTTATTTGAGTATAATATTCAGCCTAACAAGGAGATTTATGGTTGTGTCATCAATCTTCTTGCCCGCGCAGGGAGGCTGAGAGAAGCCTTTATCCTCATTGATACAATGCCACTCACTCCTGATGAATCTGTCTGGGGAGCATTGCTTGGTGCTTGCAAGATGCACAGGAATCTAGAGCTGGGCAGACTAGCTGCAGGGAAAATAATTGAGATTAACCCTGATGCGGTGAAGACTTACATCCTGCTTGCAAACATATGTGCTGCAGATAGCAAATGGGATGAGTATGCTGTGACAAGGATGTTGTTGAGGGGCACAGGAAGCAGTAAGAAAGTAGGAATGAGTTGGATAGAGTTAACAGATAAGATGTACAGCTTTAGCACAGCTGACAGTAGCAGTCCTCAAGTTAGTTTGGCAGATGAAGTGTTGCAAATCTTAGTGCAGCACATGGATGAAGGTGGAAATGATTTTATTGACAATATTTATATAGTTGCGTGATTCTTTTGTTCTTAAATGGTTCATCCATTTTTAGTCAAATGTTGCAGAAATCGGTTCTGGAAGTTATGCTCTGATAGCACACAATTTCTGGAGGTTTGAGTTTGATAGAACCTATCCAGAACCAAACAAATTACTTACGCAATATAAATAAATTTTGACTGAGGTAAGACCAACTTAAAGAAATAGTAGTGTGGCCATATTTATTTTCTTTTGTACACCTATTTTAGTTTCATCATTTTATGGTCATCTCACTTACATCTTCGGAGAAGGTAATGTGACTTGTGTCATCATGTGTTTCCATTTACTCCTGTTATACAATTGCAGTCTCAAATTTGATAGGTAGAATGATTCATGACATTCGTTAACCGGTGACATATCATCATATAATTCCTAAGAATGAGAAACATGGGCCTAGAACTGAATTCATCTTTTACCAAATTTGTTCTGGTAGTTCTGACATGGCAGTAAATTGGTTTGTTCAATGCTATTTCATTGACTGGACTTTAAATCCCAGGCCTGTATTGACCTTTTTTCTTTAAACGCAGGAATTAGAGAGATGAAAAAAGGGTCTGGACTTCTTATATCCCAGGCGTGTCACTTTGTTACCTGCCAGCTGAAATCTTTAATTATTTATTATTAAAGGTGTTTTTCTTGCTCGAAACCATCAAGTTGCCCTATGCCAAGATTGGGCATATGTATCTTCAAAAGTTTGATTTGGAATGTGAGGGGCCTAAGTTCTATGGCCAGACAAGATTCAGAGCGCTCTCTAGTAGATTCATCTCGTGCAGACATTGATTGTATTCAGGAAACGAAGATTACAGCCATTTCTCAAAGGCTCATCCTTTCTACTCTTGGGTCTGATTTCACAGATTTTATAACTTTGCCTTCAACTGGGGCTAGTGGTGGCATCTTGGTTGCTTGGAGACGACATATTGGAACTTCAGGTGCTCAAAGGGTTGACAATTATAGTTTATCTGTTCAATTCTCCCTGGAAAATGGACATGCTTGGTGGCTGACCTGTGTCTATGGACCACAAGGTGTTGAGGATAAAGTTCAGTTTTTGCAAGATTTATGAGACTTCTGTGCTGCCTGTCCAGGGCCGTGGGTGATGGCTGCGGATTTGAATCTGATTTATAGGGACGAGGACAAGAACAATGCCAATTACAATAGGGCATGATGGGCCGGTTTAGGAGATTCATAAATGATCTGGCCCTCAAAGAAATTCCGTTACATGGTCGCAAGTACACTTGGTCTAACCAGAAAGACTCACCAACTAAACTGGACAGGGTTTTATGTTCTGTTGATTGGGAGGACAAATTTCCTAACTGCTTGCTCCACAGCCTAGTTTCAGAGGACTCTGATCACTGCTCGCTCTTGCTGGGTCTCCAGGATAATAAGTCAGGACGACGCAAATTCCATTTTGAGTCCTTTTGGACCAAACTCGATGGGTTTCAGGATGCGGTGGCTGCAGCATGTGCTTCAGTCCCTACTGGCCCATGTCCCTACTCAACTCTAGACCAGAAGTATAAAGCAGCTACTAGGGGATTACAGAGATGGAACAGCAAAACAGTTGGTAATGTGTACTTTCAGCTTGCCATAGCACGAGAAATTCTGCATGAAATTGCACAGGATAGTCGCCCACTGTCCCCTGGAGAACTGTGGCTGAAAAATATTCTGAAAAAGCTTAGCCTTGCTCTTGCTTCCTTGAACAGAACTATTGCTAGACTGAGGTCACGTATCGGCTGGCTTCATGAAGGTGACACTAACACTAAACTCTTCCATCTTCAAGCTCGGCATAGAAAAAGGAAGAATTTTATTGGTTGTCTCATTTCTGGTGATCGCCGCTGCACTAGTCACAAAGACAAAGCTGAAGTCATTGATAATTTTCTATGAAAATCTGCTTGGAAGCTGCACAGATAGTATGCAAACTGTTAATCTCATTGAGATTGGTATTGACTCACATGTTCTGGCTGATCTTGAGCTCCCCTTTAGTGAAGAAGAGGTTTGGAAGACAGTTCTGCAACTGCCTTCAGACAAAGCCCAGCGGGCCAGATGGCTTTTACAGGGCGCTTCTATAAATCTTGTCGGCCAATCATAAAGGATGACATCATGGCAGCAGTCTCAGCAATTTGGAGCAGGAAATTTGAGAATTTTTGCATTCTTAATTCAACCTACATAACTTTGCTCCCCAAGAAGGAAGGTGGGATCAGCCCAAGGACTTTAGGCCCATTAGCTTGGTCCACAGTTTTGCGAAACTAATCACCAAGTTTTTGGGTAATCGGCTTGCTCCCCGCCTTCACGAAATGGTTTCGCCTAATCAAAGTGCTTTTATAAAGGGGTGCTTCATTCAGGATAATTTCATGTTGGTGGAACATACTGCTAGATATTTTCATCAGCAGAAACAGCCCTGCATTCTTCTCAAATTGGATTCAAAGGCATTTGATTTGGTTTCCTGGCCTTTCCTCCTGGTGGTCTTACAGCACTTGGGTTTCGGGCAAATTTGGAGAGAGATAATATGTGGGCTGCTATCTTCTTCAACCACCAAAGTTCTTTTGAATGGGATCCATGGTGAGCATATCTCTCATCGGCAAGGACTTCGGCAAGGTGATCCCCTCTCCCCCATATTATTTTTCTTGGTCATCAATGTTTTGGGATACTTGATTGCCTAAGCTGCAAGAGAGGGACTCCTGTAGCCCCTCTGAACGAGAAACCTGCGGCACAAATCTCAGATTTGGGGCAAATTTTCTATTTCATTAAGTCAAGTACCATGGCAGGGTAGCAGGGATACATATAGGAGGACCTAGTCCAGGTTGTTACTTAGTGATAAGACCAACTGAATGAGATGCTTAAAGTAAACAGCATATTCTGAAAAGATAAGGTACCAACAGGTGCATCAACTACTCTTAAGATAAACACTAGACTTAGTCTATCATAATCTCTCTCTATGCGGATGATGTGGTTCTCTTTCTTCGGCTGGAATTTGATGATATTTCTATGACAATGGATATCCTCAACCTTTTTGGTGAAACCTCGGGCCTGAAAACAAATCTTCAAAGAGCAGTGTGCTGCCAATTAGGTGTGGCGATCTAGAAATGGCTGCTGTTCAGAACCTGCTGCCATGTGCCCTCTCTGATCTCCCATACCTTGGCTTGCCCCTTTCCTTAAAAAACTAAGGATCAAGTGGAACCTATTGTTGACCGCATTGCTGACCAATTGCTAGGCTGGAAGGTAGATTTGATGACAAAGGCAGGAAGGAGGATACAGATTCAGTTTGTGCTTACTGCCATACTTGTCTACATTGTCATGGCGACTGACCTTCCAGCATGGGCTATCAAAGCAATTTCCGTGCTCGCAAGGATGCAGGGGGGGGGGGGTGTTGTCATTGTCTTGTAGAATGGGTAAAGGTTTGCCGACCAACTGAGCTTGGGGGCCTAGGAATTTCAGACTCAAAAACACTTGGCTGGACCTTAAGAATGAGATGGATTTGGCTGCAACAAACAGAGCCAAACCATCCTTGGGCTCATCTCCCAGTGCATGTTCCTGATTAGGTGAAATACTTCTTCGCGGTGGCTACTGTTTCTGAAGTTGGTAATAGCGCAAAAACCCTGTTTTGGACAGACGGGTGGCTGCATGGTCAATGTATTGCAGAATTGGCTCCTCGACCTTTTGCTGCCATTCCCAAAAGAAAAATCAAGCAGCGTACAGTCCAAGAAGTTCTCACTAATTGGGCTTAGATTGCAGACTGACATACAGGGAGCTCTAACTGTTGGTGTAATTGTTGACTTCTTCATTTATTGTGATAGTAAGCCAAAGTGCTTATATGTATCTTTGTTTTTCCTTTCTCTTTCTTTTTGACTGGCTGCTATTACTGGACAGCCCTTGGGTCTAGAGGGGGGAAAGTGTGAAACTGCCATAGAGCAGGTGGAGTAGGGGCTAAGCAAAGTGCTGCCCTGAAGTGTATAAGAAATGGGGTAAAGGTCACTAGACCTTCTTGTATCACAAGTTTACTTTTGCAATAGAAATCAAGCGGCTGAGGGCCAAGCTGCCCTCTTGCCTTGCCTACCAATCTATCTGATTTGTGTTCTTGTGTTTACCCTGGGCAACAATTGGTATCCAGAGCGAGTTCTAGAGAGCAGAAGCCATGTCCAACTCCAGTGAGAGAGCGCGCCGCGCCGCCGCCGACGCTGGTTCCGTGGTGAACCGGCCAGGCGATCTGGGCGCTGGCGGATCCGGCGCTACTCCTCCTCCGGATGATCGCGCTCAGCGCCTTGCCGCAGCAGAGGCTGCTGCAGCGAGGGCGGTCCCTGGCGGCGCAGCAGCGGCGGCGGCGGCGGCCGAGGCCGCGGCGGCGACGCCAATGCCCTCTCGCGCGGAGATGGAGGCGGGGGAGCAGCCGCGACGCCAGTCGCGCTCACCACAGAGGAGGCGGGAGCATGAGCGCCGCGGCTGTTCGCCGGCGGTGCACACTGTCTACCGCGATTCCGGAGCGGGGACGCCTTGGCCGGTGCTCACGAAGACAAACTACCACCAGTGGTCTCGACTCATGAAGGTCAAGATGCAGGCCAGGCAGTTGTGGGAGGCGATCTAGGACGAAAACGTAGACTTCCACGACGATCGGCGGGCACTCGAGGCTCTCCTCCGCCGCCGTGCTCGCGGATCTTGGCGCCGTCATCGCCGACAAGCCGTCCGCCAAGCAGGCCCGGGAGGCCATCGCCATGGCGCGCCGGCGTGGAGCGCGTTCGCCGGGCGACTCTGCAGCGATCTAGCGAGCCGACTAGGAGGCACCTCTCCTTCCTCCCGGTGAGCAGATTGAGGATTTTGCTCTTCGATTGACGAGTTTGCAGCAGCAGTTGATCCATAATGGTGAGGAACACCGATGGAGGCGCTGCGTGCGGTTGAGAAGCTCCCTGCGGCGCTGCGCCCGAAGAAGTACTCCCAGCTGGTGTTGTCAATCGAGACCCTCCTTGATTTCGAGAATCTCTCAATCGAGGAGGTGTCGGGAAGGTTGAGGAAGCTGGACGAGCTCGAGGGATCGGCTGCATCTGAGCCGGTCAACATCGGGCGGCAAGTTGCTGTACACCGAGGAGCAAAGGGCTTGCCCGCCGAAAAGGGAAGAAGAAGGAGGACGCTGCTGGGCGGCTCGGGCGCTGCCAAGGAGCGCCAAGGAGCGACACCGCCGCCTCGTGGGCGGCAAGAAGACGGCGATAAGGCGGATCGGGCCGGTGATGGAGCGGCTGCTCGCGGAGGAAGGGTGGATGATGTCGGGCGGCGAACGCAGAGCGAACCGCGACAACACCGCCTCAATCGCGGCGGCGGCGCTGATCATCGGGCCGAGATCGCCGCCCGCCTTTGTCGCGATCGCGGTGGTGCAGCCCACGCCGCTCGAGCAACGGAGGAGGAGGAACCGGCTCGTTCTGGCGCACGGCTTCATCGAGATGCAGCCGGAGGGGCGCCGCCGGGGGAGATTCAAGCCTCGACCTTCTGCACCACGCCCGCCACCGACTTCCTCCACCTCGACGAGCCTCGTGGCGGCGCTACGCCAGGCCCGGCGGCGACGAGGACAAGCTCGACGGGTGGTACCTCGACAGCGGCGCGACTCACCATATGACCGGCCGCCGGGGGCTCTTCTCCAACCTCGACACCAACGTTCGTGGCTCGGTCAAGTTCGGTGATGCCTCGGCGGTGGCGATCAAGGGAGTCGGCTCCATCGTCTTCGAGGCCAAGACCGGCGAGCACCATGTACTCCACGGCGTCTACTACATCCCGGCGCTGCGGAACTCCATCATGAGCCTTGGCCGGCTCGATGAGGGGGCTCCAAGGTGGAGATCGACAAGGGGCTGTTGAGGATTTAGGACCAGCGCGGCCGTCTGCTCGTCAAGGTTCGCCGGAGCTCAAATCGCCTTTATGTTCTTCACCTGGAGACGGCGAAGCCTCTCTGCTTGGCTGCCTGCGGCGATGATGTCGCTTGGCGCTGGCATGAGAGGTTCGACCACCTCCATTTTGAGGCCCTGCGCAGGTTGGGAAAGGAGGAGATGGTGCGGGGAATGCCGGCGATCGATCACGTCGAGCAGCTGTGTGATACCTGTGTGATCACCAAGCAGTGGAGACGCCCATTCCCCCGCCAAGCCAGCTACCGCGCTGAAGACCCACTGGAGCTCGTCCATGGCGATTTATGCGGCCCCGTCACTCCAGCGACTCTAGGCGGGCGCCGCTACTTCCTCCTCCTGGTGGATGATGCCACCCGCTTCATGTGGGCGGTTCTCCTGCCAAGCAAAGGAGATGCTACTGCTACTATCAAGCAGGTTCAGGCGATGGAGGAGAAGGAGAGCAACTGCAAGCTGCGGGTGCTGCGGACCGACAACGGCGGGGAGTTTACCGCCGCCGAGTTCGCGGCATACTGCGCGGACGAAGGCATCCGGCGTCACTACTCCGCTCCCTACTCGCCTCAGCAGAACGGCGTTGTCGAGCGGAGGAACCAGTCCGTGGTGGCGACGACGCGGGCACTCCTGAAGCAGAGAGGCATGCCAGCCAAGTATTGGGGGGAGGCGCTGATGACAGCATTCCATCTGCTCAATCGGTCCCCAACGAAGAGCTTGCAAGGCAAGACCCCGTACGAGGCATGGCATGGGCGCACGCCGGCGGTGGGACATCTCCGGACCTTCGGCTGCGTCGCCTACGTTAAGGAGCTGAACCACCTCGGCAAGCTCGACGACCGCAGCAGGCCCGGCGTCTTCATCGGCTACGCGGAAGGAGCTAAGGCGTATCGCATCCTCGATCCAGTGACGCAGCGTGTGCGCGTGGCGCGCGACGTTGTGTTCGACGAGGGGCGTGGCTGGGACTGGAAGATGACGGAGCATGAAGATTCGACGCCGGCGATCTCTGATTTCTCAATCGAGTACGCCTGGGTCGGGGAATCGGCCGCACCTGCAGATTCTACCTTGACTTCACCTGCGCCGCCGGTTCCCTCTGCTCCACCACGCCCAGCGTCACCAGCTCCGGGGGAGGCTTCACCGCCGGCGTCGCCTGCAACACCGGCTGCATCAAGCTCGCCAGCAGTCTCTCCTGCACGCTCTCCCTCGCTGCACGGGGAGCCTGCTGTTGAGTTCGCTACACCATTGGATGGTGATCATGAGCGGCTCGATGCCTACCACGACGGCGAAGTCCTCCGCTACCGCCGGATGAGCAACATTCTTGGAGATCAGCCTCTGCCTCCTCAAGCAGAGCGCGATCTGGATGCTCTGCTCCACCTCACTCAAGATGGCGAACCCATCACCCACACTGAAGCAGCAAGTGATCCAGCATGGCGGGCGGCCATGGAGCAAGAATTGAAGTCCGTCGAGCAGAACAAGACATGGGAGTTGGTTGATCTGCCCAACGGCCATCGCCCCATCACCCTTAAATGGGTGTTCAAGCTGAAGCGTGATGAAGCTGGGGCGGTGATCAAGCACAAGGCGCGCCTGGTAGCGCGGGGCTTTGTCCAGAAGGAAGGGATCGACTACGATGACGCGTTCGCTCCGGTGGCTCGCATGGAGTCCGTGCGGGTTCTCCTAGCTCTGGCGGCACAGGAGGGGTGGAAAGTCCATCACATGGACGTGAAGTCTGCATTCCTCAATGGCGACCTCAAGGAAGAGGTGTACGTACGCCAACCGCCTGGCTTCGCCGTCGCCGGAGAAGAAGGCAAAGTGTACCGTCTGCGCAAGGCTCTCTATGGCCTGCGGCAGGCGCCCCGGGCCTGGAACGCAAAGCTGGACACCACACTCAAGGAGATGGGGTTTCAGCAGAGCGCTCATGAGGCAGCAGTGTACCGGCGGGGGAGTGGGCAATCCACTCTGCTTGTCGGAGTCTATGTGGATGATCTGATCATCACCGGAGCTCAAGAAGAAGCGGTGAAGGCCTTCAAGGAAGAAATGAAGAAGGTGTTCGACATGAGTGACCTTGGTCTGCTCTGTCTCTACCTTGGTGTCGAGGTACGCCAGGGGGCTGGCGGCACAACGCTGCGCCAGTCACACTACGCCCGCCGCATCCTTGAGCTGGCTGGCATGAAGGGCTGCAATCCTGCAGCAACACCCATGGAAGAGCGGCTGAAACTAAGCCGTGAAAGCACCGCGAAGGAGGTGGATCCAACTCACTACCGCAGAATCATCGGCTGCTTGAGGTATCTAGTGCACACTCGCCCAGACATTGCATTTGCAGTGGGCTTTGTGAGTCGTTTCATGGAGCGGCCTACCACTGAGCATCTTCAGGCAGTAAAGCGTATCCTTCGGTATGTGGCTGGTACTCTGGACTACGGTCTCTTCTATGGAAAAGCTCCAGGCACAGCTCGGTTTGTTGGATACAGTGACAGCGATCTTGCCGGGGACATTGACACTAGCAAGAGCACAAGTGGCACAATGTTCTTCCTTGGCAACTGTTTGGTCAGCTGGCAGTCACTCAAACAGAAGGTGGTGGCGCTGTCAAGCTGTGAAGCTGAATACATTGCCACTACCTCTGCTGCTACTCAGGCCCTGTGGTTGTCAAGACTGCTGGGGGAACTACTTGGAAGGGAAGTTGAAGTGGTTGAGCTAAGAGTGGACAACAAGTCTGCATTAGCTCTTGCCAAAAACCCTGTCTTCCATGAAAGAAGCAAGCATATCAAGATCAAATACTACTTCATCAGAAGCTGTTTGGAAGAAGGAAGCATCAAGGCCAACCACATTCCAACAACAGACCAGCTAGCAGACATCCTCACCAAGTCTCTAGGGCAGGAACAAGTTTCAGGAGATGAGGGAGAGAATTGGGCTGCAGCTGATAGATCACAATAACTAGCCTGTAGGCTTAGGGGGAGAACTGATAGTAAGCCTAAGTGCTTATATGTATCTTTGTTTTTCCTTTCTCTTTCTTTTTGACTGGCTGCTATTACTGGACAGCCCTTGGGTCTAGAGGGGGGAAAGTGTGAAACTGCCATAGAGCAGGTGGAGTAGGGGCTAAGCAAAGTGCTGCCCTGAAGTGTATAAGAAAGGGGGTAAAGGTCACTAGACCTTCTTGTATCACAAGTTTACTTTTGCAATAGAAATCAAGCGGCTGAGGGCCAAGCTGCCCTCTTGCCTTGCCTACCAATCTATCTGATTTGTGTTCTTGTGTTTACCCTGGGCAACATATTGGACATTCTTTCAGTTACTGTTCTAGAGCCAGAAGGGGAGGACAGACATATTTGGAGGCTATCTTCCAGTGGACAGTATTCAGCCAAGTCGGCATATGAGAGTTTTTTTCCTAAATGCTATCCTCTTTGCTCCATGGGAGAAAATTTGGAGGTCCTGGGTGCCACCTAAATGTCGGTTCTTCATGTGGCTAGTTACGCACAATAAGTGCTGGACGGCAGATCAACTTGGACGCTGTGGGCTGCCCCACCCAGATTACTGTCCACTTTGTGATCAAGATTATGAAACCATCAACCATCTCCTGGTTAGCTGTGTCTTTGCTAGGGAATTTTAGTCTTCAGGTCCTTTCCCCACAACCTTCGGAAAACTTTCTTAATTGGTGGGAAAGAGCTAGTAATGCTAGTTCTGAGCTGGTGAGACAAGGTATCAATTCCCTAATCACTCTTGGTGCCTGGATTTTTTGGAACCATCGCAATTGCTGTGTTTTTGATGGATCGGCTCCAAGTGTTGCTGGGGTTTTAATCATGGCTGGAGAGGAGCGTCGGCTGTGGACCTCGGCAGGAGCTCGAGGATTATCCCTCCTGTCTGCTCCCCTCCCTGGTGGTTCGTCCCTGGTTCTGTTTGGCAGGCCTCAGTTTTCTGAGGCATGTTAGGCTGCTGTGGCTGTGTGAGTGCATTGTGTTGAGTTATTGTGTTGACTGTGTGTGTGTGTGGTGTAAGTGTTATTGGGTTCTTACACCCTCTTTCTTCTTAATTTAATATAATGAGGCACAGATCTCCTGCTTTTTTTTTTAAGAAAAAAAAATGGTTGTCTATGTTAATATCTACAGACATATATAGACTTCTCTGTTCTGTTTCTCTTTCTGGCCCATGTAGGCCTTAGCCCTTTCAGACCATAATCTGCATACTTGTAACCTAGAATCAGTGGAATTGTGGGCGAGGTCATTCTTTTCTTCCCTAACAATGTACAGTTTGACACAACAGATATTCACCGCTGGCCATCCTTTTATGGAAAGGACTATGTCAACAGCAGAGGTTCTCATGGAACTTCAGTTGTCCATTGTCAAGGAGATTATTTGGCTATTTTACATTTGAGAGGAATTGTAACTATATAATTGTTCGCATGATGACATCGTGTCATATGTGGTGATGAGTGGATGGTAGACATGATAGCAAAAGGTTTGCATTGTCCTAAACACTTGAGATTTTACTCATATTTGGTTGGTTCCCAGGCTACAGCTTTAGAGCCTTCCATTCTGAAGTGACCAGAAGTAAATTTTTAAGAGCTGTGTATTTGTATTTGTATCCTGGTTTTCAGCTACTCCTATGTTTCTTTGTTGATCTGGTAAGTTTTTTTGGGTGATTGCTAAATGCTAATACTGATGCACAGTTTACTAGCTCTATAAGGTATTAACTATTGGAAAATTATGCAGCCTGAAGAAAGAAGTATGATACTTTTTGAAGTAAATTGGATCACAGGTTTCGAAAACTGTTTAGGTACAACCTTGATTATATTCATGCCCTTCTAGGCTTCGAATTGAATCTATTTTGAACCCAGAAACTGAATCTTTGGACATGTAGTTGACAGGTTTTAAACAAAAGAGAATTACTAAAACTGAGCAAGGAACGGGGGGAACCTGTAGTGGGATTTGCTCTTGTCTTTTGTCCCATGGCGGGGCTGATATCCTAGAAGATCAGCTTTACTCACATGCTGTTATATCTCTAAGACACTGTCAAGTAGTCAAAATTTGTCTTCTTGATGTTCATATTAATGCTAACCCTTCTTGCTGACTTTACTGGGTTTTGTCTGATTCTTTTACAGTTAAGTTTTCTGATATAGTACTGGCATTATTATCGACTACATTGTTTGTGTATTCCCTCAAATGCAAAAATACTTAACTTTAATGTAATTTGGTTTTGTGTACTCATTGACCTAGAGAATTGTGGTTTTAGATGAATACATGAGACCCAGGATACTGTCTTGTGATCTTTATTAGTTATTACTAGTATGTTCTACTTGTTCTCATGGAAGATTGGTTTTATTTAATTTGAATTCTGGTTTTCAGTCTATTACCAGTGATTGTCTTGGTAATCAATCTAGTGGCTGCTATATGGAATGTTTTGGCACTCACTCCATTGCTTCACATTCTCAAATGATCAGTTATTCGGTAAGCATATGGAAGTAATGTTGGCCTTTGTGCAATGCTCTTGTTGGTACCAGAATGCACTTAATCTGCTATTTTAGGCACTGGACACACAGAGGCAACAGTACTGATGCAAGAATGATGCCACACATTATACTTAAGACTAGCATATGGTTCTTTCCATATATATGAGTTTCTTATTTATCTGAAGGATAACTAGCTATGTCACTCCAGATACATATTATGAGATCAACCGACATTATGCTCATGTACAGAACTTAAAGCACCTACTCAATGCTATACAAGACAATCAGACCTGCTGACTCATGATAGGGTGCATATATAGAGCTGCTAAACAACCGACCAAAAATCCAAAACCCGTGATATATTCTCATCTAACAATATTGACATATGTTACTTCTTTGTATCCACAACCCCTTCATTTCCTGCTAGAATCAGGTATTTGTCCTTGCGAGTTAGTTTAGTGGGTTCAAACCCAAGAACCCTAGCAATCTCGCACTGCACCATGTTTGCCACCTCATAGCTCTCACATCTCCTGCCGTTGACCACCACATGGGTTGGTATCCTTTCCATGAACTGGACAACATACGATGGATGCGGGTTCATGAAGAAGTAGAAGTGGTCTAGGTACTTGGACCTGCCAGTAGACGTTCCGTAGAACATATTGGACCAGTTCATCAGTGCCACTGGGTATACCTCATCGACGAGCTCTACAAATAGCGGGCTGAACCGGAGCAGGTACGGCTCCCTGCATGTGGTACCCTCAGGGCAAATCACTAGGTCCCCCTTGTGCAGCGAGTGTCCCATCCTCCTGCGATCCTCATCGCGGTTTCGAGTCAGTCGGACGGTCCGGATGGGTGCAAGGAGCTCACTGATACGGCTGACACTGTATGTCGTTGTTGATACCTTCTTGTTCAGCATCACTGAGACATAAACTGGGTCGAGGAGCGTGCGATGGTTGCATACATATAGGTGACCTTGCGGATTGGGCTGGGCAAGAGCTCCATGGACTTTGTTGCCATTGCCAGAGATTGGGGAGTTGATGACCCGGGTAGTGATTCCGGTTGCAGTCCCAATTGGGAGGGAGATAGAGTATGGAAGGTTCACATAGATGAGTGTTCGGAGCACGGTGAGGGAGATGGCAAGAGGGAGCCACATCAACATGGCTAGGGTGGCTTCAGGGGTAGGCCTGAAAGCTAGCCTGCCATCATGGAAGATCAGGGGCCTCGGGTACTGGTCTCTTGGCAAGGTCCACCATTGTTTCTTTTGTTCTGGGGTCACCAAGTAAACCTCCTGCAAATGGGAATTAACTTTTGATTAGCATTCATGATCCCAAAAGCATATATCCTACTCTTAGATATCTGCAAATAGTTCGAAACTGAAGTCTAATGAATCCTGGCTTAAAAAAGGCAAAAGAACTTCCTATTTGTGAAGTTATTTTTGAAGATCAGACTTCTTACTACTCAAAAGATTTGAATATAATCTATAGACATTGAAATCATGTACGATCATCACGTAACTATAAGAGGGCATAGTTAGTAGCAAAACTAGTCACAAGAAAAAAGTTAGTAGGAAAACTATTTTGGGTATACAGCACCCTTGACCGTGGTTACTCAATATTGTTTCTGCAAAAAGAAGCAGCCGTTAAACACTTATATATATCATTTTATTTACTGTTAGTGATGCTGTTAGGCTTCCTCACAATCCAAACATTTTACTGTGAATTTTCTCACTGGGTCATATATTGACCAGTAACATTGAGTATTCAATGGCATGAAGCATATTTTAATGAAAAAGGGCAACCCAAAGTTAATTGCACCTTGTATTTTTGGGTCTAGTCAAGTAGTTTGGGTAAACTAATTTGGGTAAACTAATTAATCAAACAAATCATTTGTGCCGCTTCCTTTTTCTTTTTAGTTTTTTTTTTTTTCTTGGTGACCTTAAGCTTGAGGAGAACTGCTTATATATGCCATGACCTGTAGTGTCATCAAAAGAATTGTCCTTCCTATGAAGGCCAATTAATTGCAAAACTAATGAATGTAAATGAGGCACGAGTGCGCCAGAGTAGTATCATTGTCTACTAGTCATTTAAGATGCTCAGACACGGACATCTATGCATAGATGTCACCATTTTGCAATATCACAAAAGGTCTTATATCGATTGATCAAATATATACATCATCCATGCATCTACACACTAGCTAGTTAATAAAATTCTTTTGTTTTCTTTTGGAATTGAGATGATGCCTGCCTTCAACAACAACCAGTGGTTAAAAAAAATGCATATCTAACTCGTGCAAGTAAGGTGTCACGTAAATGACGGGAGAAGTTTAACTGCACTGAATTAAGAAAGATAAGCACTACAATCCTGCATATGTCATGTGGTCCTTCTGTTTAACACCTGTCCACAAAGTGATGCATAAAATTGTTATTTAATAACACTCAAGAAGCGCGTGGCTTCCAGCCCATAAAATGTGAACTACATTTGGTTCAGTAATATTATTCCAGTGCATGACATGATTGTTATATTGTCATCGTGTGGGGTTTTTTATTTGACTGTCTTAGTAATTAGGCTTCCAATTCCATTATGTTTGCAGATGATGTCTTGTCTTAGTGGTTAGGCTTCCAATTCCATTATGTTTGCAGATGATGTTATTTGATGATAAGGTTTATAAATGTGTATCTCATGGATTATGTGTATGCTTCGTAAGCATACATATTATTAAGAGATTTGCTAGAGTATTTTTAGCTATATGGTGCTATGCTTGATGACATGATGATAAATCTACACCTGTCTTATGCGTCCCTTCTTCTTGGTTACCATGATTAATATATCCATGAACAATGCATAGTGCATATTGAATGCGTGCAAGCGAAATTAGTATCTACCAGTTATTGTTCCCTCTTTTAATGAAATACACGTGTGATGATGCGCGGAAAAAGTATCTTACAACTGAACACCTTAATCAGATGGACAATATTAACGGTCAGTTGACTCAAAAATTGCAACAAAAAAAAACATCACACAGAAGAACAAAAATGGAGGTAAAAGAAAGGAGAATGGCATGGATGCAGTATCTTTAATGGCGCATATATATTATCAAAATCATTTGTTGTATTGATGCAGTAAGCAAAACATGAGAAACCATGTTGATGCACAACATCGTCTTACCTTGCAACGAGTGAAGAGCTGGTGATAATTATGGCTAAAATAGCCCGTGCAGCTTCCAAACCCTATCATCACTGTCCCTTCAAGCTTATCCAGCCCTAAACTTATTCTCTTACTCTTCATTTCCAACAAACCAACATAACGCCCTCTCACCATCTTCACCTCCCTTCCCGCCACCATCTCCACTCCCATGTACTCCTTGAGGAAATCCTCTACCATAACCCTAGGAATCACCCTACTCAACCCTATCACCCTCTTGAACCGTCTCACTACATCAAGCCCTTCCCTCCCTATATCCTCTAGGAAATGCTTCGGCAACGTTGCCCTAGCCACTCTAGCCACCTCCTCCTCCCTTAACCCCAAGAAGCATACCATGATCATGACTCTTGATTGTACTTCTTGTGTGAAGAAACATATAAAAGGGTAGAGGCATAATAGGATAAGACCTCTAAGGAAACTACCTGCCTCTATGGCAACAAGCAGGAAGTAGGGGAAGAGAGATGGAGACTTCAGGAGTCCTCCTTCTACATCTAGAACCAGAGCTTGGTTCTGAAGGTGATCATCAACCTGCAAGGCTAGTGGGCACCCATGGATGATAACAGGATAGGTAGATATCCCACTCGTGCTTTGCCAGTGATGGTGCTGACATGGGGGATTCCCTAGCCTTTGACGAACAAAGCGGTAGAAAGCGAAGAAGGATTTGGAGAAAGGTTTGGATGCCATATATGTTTGCACTTGGATGTTCTAGGAGTGGCTCTTTGTGCTATGGAATTCAATTTAATTTACAAGCCTTAGGTTGCAAGGTGCGACTGTAATAGACTCATGTATATATACGCAGCTAAAGCTTATGGCTGGGTGAAAAGGTCATATATAATTGTGACAAGAAAAGGCAGTTGTGGTACCAAAGCAAGCTCACAAGTTTGACTTTGCCCACTAGTTTGACCTGCTACTCTTAGCTCTGTTTCTAGCACTCTAGAGATAAATCAAGGTTACTTAAGGCTCTCTGAGCAGTTAAGGCGTTGATTTGTTAAGCATGGTAAACAAAAGCATTATCGGAGTTTACCAAATACGATACCTAGATAAGAGAAAGTGACAAGCATTTGACAATACTTTTCACTAGCCCACACTAACCGATTAATGCTTTTCACTGTCGTGGGAAAAATAATTTCTTTTGAGTTCATTCTATTATTCATAGTGTTTAAACCAGTATATACTGCATGGATATAGAGGACTATTTGTTAATATTTGATTTTATTCCTTGATCTGTATACACTGTTCTAGCAAAACTTTCTTTGCTCGGGAGCAGCAGAAATAGTAGTCCATCAACAATGAGAATGAACGAAACAAGCAATTTTCTACAGTGGTCAATGCATGATTGCATATCCTGGTGGTAAAGTTTTAGGAGAGGCCGTCAGAATTAAAACTGTATTATATTTTGTGCAGACATGATCTGTTCTTTGTTCAACCATGGAAGAAACCTAGATGAGGTCGACCTCTCACCTAAAGGATTGAGCGCTCGCTGTCGATATGGCATTACCTTGCGATTTGCTTCTTTCTTACGTGTCCATAAAGCTAATTTGCTCCGAGTTAAAAGCTTAATTTTCTACATACTCTTGATCGCCAATCACTGCAGCTTGCAGGGATGTGTGGTTAGGGTCATTTTTGTTTTGTTTGGGAGCGCTAGCTGGAGGCTAGAGTACTGCTGATTTTTAAGATATGAAAGTTATACTGAAGGTTTATTGACTGGGTTGACAAGAAGACCGGGTCAGCAAGTGGCTGACAAGAACGAGATAGGATATACTTCAATTCTGGCATATACTTAGGTGGCGTTTTGGATACTAGGACTAGGATATAAGAGATGGGATAGGGAAAGAAAAATAAATAAATGGCTAAGATTAATGGATATGAAGAATGAACGGCTAAGATACAATATTATCCTTTGGAGGGTGACAAATCATATCCCTATCCCTAAATCCAAATGTCACCTAGAAGAATACTCCATGCGTTGCTATAGAAATCGCAGATAAAATTATTCTACTTATATTTATTCTTATATATATCTATATCTATACAATCTTATAAAGCTAAACCCTACTAGATGTACAATTTCTTCATGCAAGGTGTCTAAGTCATTTTCCACTAATTACCCCCACTAACTTGCAATCCTTTAATGCAAACTATCCACATCATCCCTTATTAATTACAAATATTGTCCACATCATCTCTACTATGTGCAATACTTTAATCTTTAATCTATCATACAAGTCATTGACATATGTTATTTGTTTCATTATTGTATCCTAATATAATGTGATCCAATATTCAATTGATTTTTCTTCCATTACTCTACCAATTTTTACCAAATCCGTACAACAAGATAGTATGTATGTGAAGCTCATATATTTATACACATAATACCCATGATACCATGCAGTAATGCTACATAATTATAACAAACTATTTTTAAGAAAATCCTACGGCAATAGCGGGGTATTCTTCTAGTACTTTTATAAAATAAAACTCCACTAAAAAGTATCTCATTCCTGAATGCTCTACATCATCACTTAATACAGTCCGCCTGATCATACTAAATAATGAATCAATCCATCTGTTCATCATCCCCCACTTGGCCCGCTGTTCAGTAGGACATGGAAAACAAGAAAAACAGCAACACTCACTGACGCCTCCACCTGCACCTCCCCCACCTCCACATCCGTACTTTGGTAAGTATATATATAGATCGTGCATGATGGAAGAAAAATTTAAAATGACTTGTTCTTATATATAGATCGTGTATTACAAATTTTATTTAGTCTGTGCAATGCTGTTGTTCAGTGCTGCTTCATTGCTAAAATATTTCTCTCTTTGGTTAATCTCTATCTCTACCACAAACGAGACCAAACAGGAATCGTTCACAGCACTCCTTTCGCCCCGCCCGCGTTAAAGCATCCCGACTCCTTCGCCCCGCACTCGACTGCACTCTGACCCGCCAGGCCAGGACCCCACGAACCTGTTTCCGCACTCCCCAGTCCCCACCCAATCAGCTGTACTGCCCAATCCCCACTCCACCCACTCTTTCCAGAGATCTTTCCATCACCTCCGCCCACATTGCTGCTTGCCCCCAGCGCCAGCTGCTGCCGCCACCGCCACTACCCTCAACTCGCCGACACGAAGGCCGCCGCCGCCGCCCTTCAACACGGTGGGGGTTGAGGAGCGACTTGCGAGGCGCAGCAAGGACCTGGAGGCCCGCTGACTCGTCCTCCCGTGTCGCCATCGTCCACAAGTCAACCGCTCGCTCCAGTTGCCCTGCGGACGGACAGCCGGGGTGCATGGATCGCCCTTCGCCAGGACCACCCCAGGTGCACCGACCGGATCTGCCCCGGCCGCGCTTCCTGCTCCTCCTCGGCGCCTCCACCGCTTTCAAGGGCGGTGAGTGGGCGACGGGTACAGCGCCAGCGGTGACCTGTGAGTGACTGGGTCGTCTCCGTCTGGGCAATCAGAGCAGGGACGAAGGCCAGAGGCCACGACGCTCCACGCTCCCGCCCACGAACTCGGGCGCTTGGAGGTTGGGGCGGCGCTACTAGACGACAACTAGGCGGAAGACGGGCGGTCGTCGGTCGGCGCGGGCCCGCGGCGCCGCGGCAGCTCCCCACTCAGTCGTTCCCTCGTTCTGCCTCACAGGTCCCAGCGTGTGGACAGTCGGCAGGCAGCCAGCAGCCGCGGCCCGCGGGAGACTGGAGACGGCCAGGTCCCGGTCGGCAGCAAGCAGCAGCCGCCGCGGTTGAGCACCTGGCTGGCTGCGCCTGGCGGCCAGCGCGCGGTGCGCCTGGCATTGCGTCCCTGCTCTGTGCGGTCCACCCTACCTGTAATGTGAGTTGCTAATTGCTATCGACCTTGGCTGCTTCTGAATCGCTTTACGAGTTCAAACAAGCGCTTCTTCGATTGCATGTTTAATCAGCTTGTTCACAATGCATGAAACTATTAATCTGCGGCCCAGCACTGGGTAGACTTCATCTTGAGTCCTATTTAGTTGCATCTTTAGTCCTATAATAACTCAGCAATGGATACTGCTTAGCGTTGACGAGCAGCTGTGCGTGCAGATGGTTAGACATCCGACTATGTGAGCAAGGTAAGGAGTAGTTGCTTGCTTGCTGCTTGGCTGCTTAATAGTTTATTTGATTGGTATAGAAATTGGTAGGGCGTAGGATCTGTCATTCAAGTAGCTGGATTATTTGTTCGTTTGGGCGCCCATGGGCAGCAGTTGCAGTTGTCTTTTGTGAATCTGGATTCTGTATTTTTTTTATCTGAGCAACAAGTGACCTTGAAAATGAAGACGGATCAAAAAGGGGTGATGCCAATGCCAAAATAGTACATATTGAATATGCATTCTTTTCAGATGTGTGTTTTCTTATATGCTTTGTGAACCAACGGTGATGGTTCAGTAAAAATAATTTGATAGCAAGCAACTTGGTCTTTGTTTCTCATTATGGGTACCACTGATAGGCATATGACCAAAGTTATGTATTAAGAGATCTTGGCACAGCAAAAAATTAAGATGAGCACACCACCTCGATAGGTACATATATCCAGGCAATCATTCTAAATGCTTTCAAACTCAAAATCTGTCATTCAGTGCTGTTTTTATTCCAGGAACACGGTCAAATATATAAGCTTGCAGACTAACCGAATATCCGGTTGATTTAGAATTCCGAATATCCGGTTGATTTAGAATTTTTAGTGCAAATGTACAATTTACCTTTTCAGTTGCGCAACTTAATCAACATAAGTTGTAAGCAGTAATACACAATTTGGATTAATGTTCCTGCCTGTATAGTTTTTATTGAGGTGTTTGATTCTTAATTATATATGCAGAGAAAGCTGTCTACAATACTGAGAAAAAGCCTCCATACAACTGGCATTTATGGCCTAAATGCAACTGAAGTTTATTGTACTATGGCCCTTAATACTATATTTCAAAGAAGTTCGCAGTGACAATGTTTTCTCTCTGCAGTTCTTGCATTGACACTGTGGGTACATACACAATGTGTTATGAAGCCCTCAAGTAAAGGTGGACCAGGGAGAGGTCCTGGTGGCCTCATCATTAGCATAAGCGCAACACTGCAATACACTGCAGCTTGGTACCGAATTCATGTCTCTTCTAACAAGATACTTGTACCTTCTCTGAACCGCTATGCAAGAGAAAATCGAGGATACTTAGACCTTCTCAGAACGGCTATCCAAGAGAATACTGAGGAAGTATGTAGATTTCTCCTGATTGATTGGCTTCTATAGGCTGGTGTTGATAGTATCACAATATCATTGGCTCTGGAATGGGGAATAGATTACAGCATTTGAGTAAATGAAATTTCACCTGGACCAATTCAAGACACTCCAGGAATGAGGAAACATGAACCTGAAATGGGCAAGGGGAAGCGACAAACGATGCCATTATTTAAGCTTGGGGAGAAATGGGACATAGCAATGGCCGCACTCTATCTAACTTTTGATGCAGGTTAGCCACTTGGCTGTGTTCTTTCCTGTTCTCTATCCAGATTAAGGCGTTATACAGAATTTCAGTTAATACTGAGCATCCGCTTATCTGAAAGCTATCCAGAAGACTTTGTGACTATACTTATTAAACTAACAATCTTTCTGTTTTATATTCATGCATACCTTTTAAGTAGTCAGTGCAATCACCATGGTTGATCTGTACTAAGTTTTAGCTCATGTTGATGAAGAAAAAGAAAATAGCCACACCTGAAAACCTAGCCATTTTTCTTTATTGATGATTAAAACCAGACATTTGATGTGTGGTATAATCTGATTTCTCTACTCCTAAAAAGAGAAACTTGGAATGTATCTTTCTTAGAAATTCCTGTAAATCACTGTGTAATGTCTCTTTATTTTTTTATTAAAAAAGTATTGTGCCTAGATTATTCACCAGTGTTGTATTCTTCTGTTACTGTAAAGTAGTTGAGATAGAGTGATGATAGGTCCTTTCATTTTTGGGTTAATGAAAAATATGATCTACAGGATGCTCAGACTTGAAGTTTTAGCTTTATGACTTTTCTTACCATCATAGACAAGCTTCCTACATAGCTAATTGTTTTGCTACAGTATCTCGACTGAGCTTTCTTCTAAGGATCCATTACATTGATATCTCCATAAAAATATTTGACATGATTGCATTATGTATCTTTTGAATTTTGGCAGCCGTTTTGTGGTCATATGTTTAGATCCTCTTATTCACTTATCTGTAGTCAAATTATTGAACCTTGCACTCACTAAATGGTAGAGTTCTAAAGCACCATGTCCTTGCTACAAATTGAAGCACCATGTCCTTGCTACAAATTGCACTTGACTATGTGTTTTCAGTGACCCTCAGGCCATTACTGCTGCAAAATGCTTCTTGTACCAGCTTGCTGGCGGAGATGTATATGAATTTCCTGCATATGTGCTACCTGACCTCGTGCACCCGTGCACCCTTGTTTTGATTTGTTGACAAAGCCTTTTAGCTCTATTGTAGCCTTGCAGTTGCAGGTACTTGATTTCAATGTCATGGCAAGATATTTCTCTTCGAATTCTTACCATTTTTCTTCTCTTGAGCAACTTTGAGCTTACAAAAGACACTACCAGGCACTTGCCCTTGGTCTTGTATCTCAAACAGTGAGCATTCATTCCATTGAAAGAATCACACAACATATGCAAGTGATGGTGACACTTCCAAAGATTTTTAGCCTCATGCTGATTTCGACGAGGCTGTAGTTTATTGATATACATACCATGGACTGCAAGTTGTGAACTGTGAACTGCTATTTAGTTTGTTTATTGTTTCATTTCCACTTATACCAGTGATGCAAATTAATAGATCAGTGTCACTGTAACTTCGTTATTGGTGCCAACACTGTTTTGAAACCTTTTTTGTGGGAGAAAATAGTTTTATCACCCGTAGCAACGCACGGGCATTGACTAGTCAATCAACAAGTTGCTGGTCAAAAGCATAACATAACAAGTTTTGTTCAGAGATGGTTTCAATTTTTGTTGAGCGCTGAAGAAAAAAAATTGAAAATTTGAGTTCATGGCAGGCCAGGCCTCAAGCCTCCAGCTGGGCCACGGCTAAATGTTAGAGGACAGGCCTGCGGCCTGGCGCTATCTGTTGGGCCGGACTGGGCCGCGTGGAAAGGCCACGGAGGCACACGAGGCGGAGAGCGGGGCGTTCCATTCCATCCAGGCGGACGGCAACAAGCTCCTCCACTCTCCAGGGCGGCGGCGGCGGCGCACGGGCACCTCCTGTCGTGCCCATACCCTACCGTGCACGCCCCCTGCGCTGCGGGTACGCTCTTCTCACCACCGCCAGAAGGCGTCCTCCGCCCGTCTTGTCTCTTTCTCCGTCCATCGCATGGCTCTCGCGTGCGCCACTCACGCGCGCCGCTTCCTCCTCGCCGGCTCGGCGAGATCTTTCCACGCCCAGCCCTACCAAGGTACGAGCTCCCCGACCCAACCCCGTCACAAATCCGGTGCTGCTTCCTTTTCGTGACTGGAGTCGAATCCTTCCTTCCTTCTGGGGCGCAGCCAAGGTCGGCGTGGTGGAGTTCCTGAACGGCGTCGGCAAGGGGGTGGAGGCGCACGCCGCGAAGCTGGAGGAGGCTGTGGGCGGCGACCTCCAGAGGCTCCTCGAGACCCGCACGCTGCGGCTCAAGAAGCTCGGCATCCCCTGCAAGCATGTAAGGCTCTGATTTCTCTTCTTGTGCCACTTGTAGTCTGTACTCCACAAGCGAGTAGCTGATGTAGCGACTTGTTTTCTTACCATTTCGTCATGGAAATGTTGGGATTGATCGTGTTTTGTTATATAAGGCTGTGCTGCTGCTGTTCAATTATTGGATTGTGCATCCAATCTAAGTTTGTAGATTCTTGTCAAATGTTAGTGATGAGGGCTGCTGCTGTTTTTTTTGGCGGTTGTCATACGGATTACTTCTCTTCGTATAGCCAGATTGCCTGATATGTGAGACTATTTGCATGTTTAAAGTTGAACTTAAGATGCTTTTAGGACAAATTAGCCAAGCCTAATTTCTATTGATTATTTTGTTCCAGTGGTATCCCTTAGGTTGTTTTATATCCTATATCTAGCGACCAGCTATGAAAGCTTAAAAACTCTAATGAAAAAACGAAGCTAATGGGGACATTTTGCTTCTGAGAGTTTTTTTGGGCCAATTGGGGTTAAAAGTACTAACCAGTTGCAACCTATCAACCTATCACTTTACAAGCTCGACTAGCCAACAAGATTACAAAATCAGTATGGGTCTCCTAGCATTATCTAAGCTTTATAAATACTTGATGATGAATGAGAAATGTGATAAGTTATTGGCATTCGTTAACGCTAAGAGCAGTTTTTTTTTTTTTGGGTTCAAGTTATCCAGTTAGTTAATGTTGCTATGACCTATGATATCTTGAGAATGACATGACCCCATTTTTGGATTCAATATTGTTGTAAGGAATATATGAATGGCAAGAATGCGTTGTGTTGTTGCACTGCCACTTTGAGGTGAATTTTCGTTCATGTGTACCATGACCATGACCAATCTGGGCTTGCATAATGATGTTTTTGAAGCGTATGAAAGTCAATAACATCAGTGTCAGAAATTTCCATGCATTTTGGTTTCAGGCACTAGGAGCTTAAACTTGAATAGTTGAATTTGAAAGCCACATCGCGGCATCAATGTTCTTAGAATTGAAGCACTGAGGTCTAAATAACGTGCTAGTCATTTTTCATTCCTCTCACTTTTAGCTGCAAGGCAATAAGCTGATATCTTTAGTCACTTAAATTCATGCATACCGAAATATGTGGGCTATTCCTTGGGTTGTTTTGGGTGTTTTCAAGGAAATGGACTACCTGTACTCATAGAGGAAGGAAATGCAGTACTTTATAATTTTTTTGATGAGATTTAGCACCTTCTCTCATTGGCATCTTTTGTGAGTTTTCTTGAGTTTTGAAGCAATATTGTGAGCAATAATTGTAGTAGCAACTACAGTTACATGTGGACCTACTGATGTTTTAAAGTTATTGCACATATTTAGATTGCCTTGTTTGGGTCATGAACTTCTCAATTTGTTTCAGATTAATTGGTTAGGAAGTTTCATCATCTAAAACTGTATGCATACCTTACTGAAATGTTTTAGGTTTAGTAGATACTATTTAAGAAAAATTCTAAAAATGCTAGTTTTTAAGTTTCAATTGGGATAATGTTGACTTTGGAAAATGGCATCTATATTGTTTCTCCATGTACATTTTTCATATTTTTTTAAAACAAGATAGAAGTTGGTTAGAACACACTATTTGACTACTGGAGAAACAGGCTTTTACCTATCTACTCCCTCCGTTCCAAATTACAAGATGTTTTGTTTTTTCTAGGTTCGTTGCTCTTACTATGCACTAAGATATACACTGTATCTAGATACATAGGAAAAAAATGTATCTAGAAAAGCCAAAACGTCTTGCAATTTGGAATGGAGGGATTATGTATCTGACAAAATTAAGATTTCTGGAAACATTTGGTTTTACTTTAGGTTCTAAATCAAGTATTCATTCAAGTTTAACCAAATCTAGTTGTGCTTGTGCTTGGACCCAAGGTTGTAGCAAAATCTATTTAACCTGTTGCTAACATTTACCGGTGGATTAAGAAATGTTGGGTCTTGATTGCAATTTTTTTTTTTTTGTCTTGGATGGAATATGTTTTGCTGTTTAGTTCTATAATATTTTTTTAAAAGAATTGTTGTTAAGATTGAGAACAAGTGTCTGTGCTAATCTAACTTGTTAATTATTCCCTACAATGCAGAGAAAGTTGATTTTGAGTTTTGCTCACAAGTACCGTCTTGGTCTCTGGAAGCCCCAAGCAGAACCCAGGAAAGTTGAATAAAGTTTGTTTGTTCTTGAAAGATAGTCTACTGTTGGACTGAAGCATGTTTGGGACATTGAATAGTTGCTTTGTAATTTGGGAGCCACAAATCTTTGTTCCCTGACTCTGGCCATGGTTGTTTGCAACCATTGCACAAATTTCTAGAAAAAATCCAACTTTGTGACGTGTGTTTTTGTTCTTTTGTATAACCTTTACACACCTGTGATAATCCATCACTTTAATGTCTGTATCGTTCCTTAGGTTTCTTACCAACAACATTGCAGTTTTGTGAATGTAATCTAAACAAAAGTGATTAGGTTTGGAGTTGGACCGGACGGTTCACTGACTATTGAGATTATCAGAAAGATTCATTACTGTTGCATTAGAGTTCCAGTCATCTTATATCCAAATTTGTCAACGTTGTAATGCTATAGAAGTTTTTGTAGTTCTATACTGTCCTTTGAAGAAGCAAATGCGCATGACCTGTTTGGATTGTGATGACTTTTAGTTGAATGTCATGTGGCCGGTAGACGCAGCAAAGTTGTGGGGTTGTTTGGGATTGTTCTGCGCCATATTTTTCTAGCTTCGCTCCATGGTTCTTAGCCAAACGGTTTTAGCTCTACAGACGCTACTCGAGGAAAAAAAAAAAGGAGTTGTAAGAGCACTTAAAGAGGTATGTTGAGCTGCTCTATAGATTCTAGGTTTTTTTGGTTAAGATGCTCTACGGTGAAGTTTATAGAGCAAGAGTTTGTGGAGTAGTTATAAGATTGTATTAGTCTACGGTGAAGTAGTCCTAAACACGCTTCTGAAACTTCAGCCTACTTTCGAAGTTGGTTTGGTTGCAGACGGCTATAGAACGAATCATGCAGAACCGGCTTCATTTTAGGGTTATTTGGATCGGTGCCATTTCAATTCTTGAAGTTTTGACAAATACCACTACTATTCATCTATTCTGAAGAAAGCCATTACAATTCTTCGATTCTTTGAAATATGCCATGGTATACGTTTGGGGAGGACATAGGCCCACTTGCAGGTGTATATGGCGCCAATGTATTTTTGTATGGACAGAAGTGCCCTTCCACCTTCCTCTCTCTATGTCACTGACGGATGGGCCCAACTAGTCATCACTTTCCTCCCTCAATCTTCACGACATCTCCCAACTCTGACTGCTCGCCATTATCTCTTCCCTGCTCTTCTTCTCCAAGATGCAGTGCAGCCCCCGCGCGCGAGCCTAGCGGCGGCACGGCGGCTTGCTGCGCCTGCGCGTGCTCGCCGGCGATGGCGCGGCCACCTTGTCCGGCGCTCGCCACAGCAGCTGCAGCACTACTACACCATTCAGCAAGCACAAGAAGCACCTTAAGAGAAGCATTGAGGTCCGCTGGCTATGTACAGTCCGGCTGCAAGAACGTGCATAGACTCCAGCGTTTCGGCGTTGGCCATGAGCCTATCAAGCTCGCTTCCGCCCATTTCTCGGGATTTCTAACTATTTGCCACCGTTATCGTTGCCCACTCTCCAGATGCCAGCTTTATCGTGGCTCCTACACAATTGCCACTAGAAACAGGGATAGCCCTACATTTCTACCACTTTTGCTGACGTGTCATGGCAAATCACTAGCCAGGGTGGACTTTGACGTCTCCGTCCTCCTAGCCGCAACGGCGCCAGCAGCAGTCCGTCAGCTGTTTCTCTCCTCCACCCATTGACGCATGGGCCCCACATGTAAGATCCTTCTTCAACCTCGAGCCATCACACGCAGCAAGGGAAGGGGAGGGGACGAGCTCATGTGCTCGCCCGGCCGAGCTCCGCCACGCCACGAGCCACCGCTGGGCGAAGCTCCGCGGCTGGCGTGCTCCGCCCAGCGAAGCCGCCTTGGGCGTGCTTTCCCGGCCCGAAACTCCGCCCCGCCCGAAGCCGCCCCTTGGGTGAGCTCCGCCCCGGCACGACCGCTTCCGCCCGGGCGCTTCGCTGCGCTCGAGCCGAGACGCGCCAAGGCTGCGCCGCGGGCGCGACCCCGCTTAGGCCGGCGTCAGCTGCCGCTGGCGCCAAAGGCCACGCGCGACCTCGCGCCCTCGCGGCCGTCGTGGCGAAGCCGTGGCGCCGTGGCCTCGCCGCTGCCCAAGGGCGCCCCGGGACACCACGGCGCCAGCCGGCCATGGTCGCCGCGGGCTAGGCCAAGAGGCGAGCAGCGTCCCCCTTTCCCTCTTGCCCCATCGGAGAAGATGAATAGTAAGTGCTGACAGCCGGGCCCCACAAGCAACGACAGGGAGAAAAGGGGAGATGAAGGACGCGGTTGAGTCTGGGCGGACGGAGAAAGATGGAGGCATCGAGATCCACGCTGGCACGCTGATTTGGCGTGACACGTCAGCAAAAGTGGTAGAAATGTATGGCTGTCCCTATTTTCGGTGGCAACTGTGTAAGAGCCACGATAAAACTGGCATCTGGAGAGTGGGCAACGATAACGGTGACAAATAATTAGAAATCCCCAATTTCTCGGTGCTGAGACATGCACGCAGCTCCCTCTCAGCAGCCTCGCCATCTTCTCTGCACGTGGCTACCCATGCTCGCCGGTCGGGCTGCGGCCGCGACCTTGTCATGCCCGCATCTCGGCGGATCTCGCGCGTGCTTGATCGTCGGCCGCTGGTGATGGGGGCGCGGGATGGGACGGCGTGCGTGGCGGCGTTGGGGCCGTGCTCGCACGGCCGAGCACGCCGGCGCTTCGTGGCTTGGGCGGGAAGGCGGCCAACCGATGGGGGTGGTTGCGATGGGGGCGCGCGACCATGGCGGGCGGGAGCACCTCCACCTCGAGCAGCAGCAGCCCCCGGGGCGATGCTGCAACCGCTGGAGTGCCGGCTCCGCGGACGAGGACGACGATGGGCCCGCCTTTGGCTCCGGCCGCCGCGAGAAGAAGCTCCGCCTCGTCGAGTCGCCGTGGGCCTCGACGACAAATCAGCCAAGGTGGGCGCCCCTGTTCCCCGCCTCCCTCGATCTGAGCCAAATATGGAGCTGCGTTCGAAGCTGTTGCTACTTGCCGGAGATGTGTAAGGAGCTGTTGTTGCTTCAACCCGCCATGGACGCATGTGAGCTCGAGGCCGAGGAGGTCTGGCCCGTCATGGCCGAGGAGCACGACGGCGGCCGGCGCCCACTTCATAGCCATGGGAGTTGGGGAAGAAGCTGTCAATGAGAAGGAGGAAGAAGATGACTAGTGGGTCCGCACGTCAGGGGCATAGAGAGAGTAAGGTGAAAGGGGTAGTTTTGTCCATATAAAAATACGTTGACGTCATGTACACCTGCAGTTGGGCCCAAGGCTTCTCCAAACGTATACAATGGCATATTTCAAACAAAGTGAGAATTGTAATGGTAAGATTCATAATAGGTAAATAGTAATGGTATTTTTCCAGACTTTGAAAATTATAATGGTAGGAATCCAAATAACCCATTTTAATACATGCATCACGAAAGTCCTCTTATTTGTTATGCACCATAAGAATCACAAGAGATCTTTTAGTGCTAGTATATGACAACAGGAACAGGGGACCGACATCGGCTGATCCAGCCAACATTTGGACTAGTAGATAGATCACTAGATCCTCATAGCGTCCATGTGGCTCCTCCGTCCATCGAGCTTGGACTCCAAGAAGCTCTTCATGAAATCCATGAAGCCCACGGATCTGTACCGCGCCCTGCCGCCATCTCTCTTGACGAGCTCCGGCAGAGGGCCGAGCGTCACGTCGGGGCACGGCTGATGGAACATCGTCGCCGAGATGCGCTCTTTGTCCGGGTGGACCACGGCCCTGTGCACAGTGCTCCTGTACCTCCCGTTGCTTAGAATCTGCAAGCACCAATTTAATTGCTCATGAAGTGATGAAGGCATGAAGCTAAGAGTATTTAATTTGGGTCAACTGCCTGTGTCTATCAGGCATCATCATCAGCATATTACACTAATACCTCCATTGTGTCGCCGATGACGACGACGAAAGCGCCGTCGAGAGGGTCAACGGCGTGCCACTTGCCATCGTCCCTCCTGATCTGCAGGCCCTGCACGTCGTTGACATGGAGCAGCAGCGCCAGGCCGGTGGCGTCGGTGTGCGGCGACAGGCCGAGCACGTCGGCGGCGTGCCTGCACGGCGGGTAGTAGGTGGTCCGCATGCTCTGCGGCTGGCCCCGGAAGACCTCCCCCACGAGGCGCTCCGGCTCGACGCCCAGGTCCGCGGCCATGAACCGCAGCAGGCACGCCGTCACCCTGGCCGTCTCGGCCGAGTACCTGTCGACGGAGTCCCTGAACGATGGTGGCCGGACGGGCCAGAACCGCAGGTCCCGCGACTCCCTGGGGCTGATCATCAGGTAGATCATGTCCGCCCAGTCCAGCTTCTGCGTCTCGGAGAAGACGAAGGACTGGCCATAGCCCTCCAGGCCGCCCGGCACCTGCGCGTGCACCTTCTTGGCTTCCAGCGGGAGCTTGAAGAACTCCGTCAGGTCTCGCTTCACGTCATGGATCACCTCCTCCGGCACCCCATGGTTGACAAGCTGTTGTGTTGTGTCCAATCAAGCTGTATGTATGTATGACGAATCGATCATGATCATGTGCGCACCTGAAAGAAACCCCAGTGCTGACAGGCAGAGCCGAGGTTTGCGAGCTCCTCTTCCGACAACAACGGGTCAAGCAACCGGTTGAGATCCACGACCGGGATGGCGCAGCTGCCGACGACCTCCGCGGCGCCGACCTCCTCTGTCCTGACGTACCGGGCAGGCACCGGCTCGCCTGACCCGTGCCAAGTCTCAGCGAGTGACTGCACGCTGGGCACCGGCAGAAACGCTCCTGCTTTCGCGTGCGCCATAGACGATCTGAATTCAACCTTCTAGCTCCTTCCTGCACAAATGGTGAGAGAGAATAGTGGCCGTTGACAGTTTTCATTTCTCCTGCTGTCTTCTTATACGAGGAGAAGATAACATGGACTGGAGTAATAGAAATCCCAATCAGTAAAATAAGGAGAAGATCCAATCGATAGGAGGTTCGTTGGTTAGGCCTCAACATCAAGCTAATTGCTTGATTGGACATTGCGCCTAGTTAATTGTTTGACATTGAGAATTCATCAACTGTATGCATTTCTTCTATTTTTCCTTTCCATATTTCTCTTCTCATTCACATCTGACTTCACTGTTGCCTTCAAAAGAGAGAATCATATAAACAAGGCCTACCAGCGAGATCAACAGAGACATCAATCGGATTTTCATTTGCCCATCGTCTACCTATCTCTATTTTTTTTCTGCAAGTTGTTGGTTAACACTTGCAAGCCCCTTCCTGGTTTTGTGAAATCCGTTGTTGAATCAACTATAAAATAAATAGCACCATTGCTCCTACCCTGTCAGGCTACACTTACAATGGCGTGTTTCACAATCTGAGCAAAGACCGATCTTGCTATGTCCTAGCTAACTTGACTGAGTAGAATACAATGTTGTGTCCCTGTTGTTGGTATGATACGAATTATATGCTCATGCATGTTTTTACCACTAACCTACATTTTCAGTTTTGACGACAGAAGCTATCAATCTATGTGTACCACATATCGATGCTTCCGTAGGATGCTTTTAGATCAGAATATTATGTTAGACATTTCATTGATGTTCAATTGAATCAAAATGGCGAACTTAATTATTAACACTGAACTTGGAATGTGACTGTTGCCCAAAGTGTTGCCAATTTTTTTTTAACTCACTTTCATGGAATTCCAATTTTCAATCACAGTAATTCAGCTACACATCCATGCCAACTCTAACCGCTAATACAAAGATACTGCACTAACTTGAGATGAATATGCTTTATATTTTCTATTTTTCAGCCTATGATCCTTCAGGTTAGGTCTTATGAGCTTTAATTTGATCAAGACATAGAGAAGCAAATTTCCATCTCTTCCTTTTTAAGCCTTGTCAACTTCTGGAAAACAGGGTCATTGTCTGGTGCTAATATATGTGCAAGTTGGTTTGCTAATATATGTGCAAGTTGGTTCTCTGCTAGGATATCAAGTTTCATACGTTGTTCTATGAGCTGACAGCACTTGAAGATACACTGAGCCTCAGTGATGATATTACCAGACATATATGCTATAACGACATCATTGGATGCATCATTTCCTGTGTGCCCTCTTTCAAGGTACTCGTATGTATTGATAAATGGCCTTCATCTGTGATGGGAAGGAACCTACTTTCTGATTTATGGAACTGTGAATATTCACTGCCTTCTCTGTTTTCAATGATCTCTGTTTGAAGGAAGCTCTCTCCACAGAGGCATCAACTCCTGTCTGGGAAAGCAATGAATGGTTATAACGAGCGCATTGTGCTTCATCCCATTTTTTAAGCAGTTTCAATCTTTCAGAGCAGAGCATTTCTACTCTATTCAGGCATGGTTCCGTACAGAGTAATACATGGTTGTACTAATTTCTCCACCTGCTGCGTGGTAGCTTAATTGGAATGGGTAAAATCAGTTTTTTTAGATGTCTCTTATATGGGAATTTGCACTTGAAAAACTTTCCTTGCTACTAACGTTCCTGAGTCTGTCAAAATCTTTTTTTTTTTGCATTGGTTTGTGTTAATTTAATTTGTGGATTTAACACTCTATATAGGGTTGGGTCTAATACATTAAGGTTTGGTCTCTTGATTTTTTTCGGTTAAGGCTGTGTTCGACTCGCTGGAGCTGGATGTTTTCTCAGTCGGAAGTTACTGTAGCCACGCTGGAGCTGGCTGGTTCCCCCCCTCGAAAGTTACTGTACTTCCAGACAGCCGAACACAGCCAAAGACTGCTTCTAGTTACGTATACGGTTGACCTTTCAAGTGTCAGTTGGGACTTAAGATCAATGAAATTCCTATGCAACGGATGCCCTAAGTATCTTCAAGCATTAATCAAGGAGTTGAGGATACCTTGGCATATGTAGCTAGGGCGTATTTGGATAGCGACCTAGCAAGCAGCTCGCCGGCCAGGCAACGATCCCAACCTAGACGATCGAAATCCAACGCCAGGGTCTGCTTCTTGGGCCAGACAGCTTCTGATAGACGCGGATCAAACACTTGCATGGATCGTCTGGTTGAGCTATAATTTTTAAAAAAGCTATTTTTTAAAAAACATAGCATGTGCATGACATTACAAGTGCTTATTATTTTTTGAGAACTGCTCCAGTACTCCCTCTTTTAAAAATGGCGCGAATCCTAAAGCAGCCCATTAAAGAAATTAATTATTTTATACTTATTTCATTTTGTGCATGGGTCACGGTTGGGCTTACGGTATCCAGCCCAACCCGTCCGTCTGCTCCGTTAATCCGTCGGAGACGGCGACGCGAGCAGCAGACACTCTCTGCTCCTCCCCCTCCTCTCCCGATCCCATTTCATCGTGCTTGTGGCAAGGAGCTCCGGCGGCGCCGCCATCGCCGTTGAGGAAGAAGACGCCGAGCTGCCGGCGGAGCCACCAGCTGCGGGAGGTGCCGCCCGCACCCCCGCCGCGCCACCGGCGGATGGAGCGGCACGCCGGAACCTCCACCCCTCCTCAGACGGTCTGATCCACATCTGTCAGGATCTCCTTTTTGTTGGGTCCATTATTACCAATGAGATGAGATTCAACGGTCCGTTCAATGAAGAATGATGGCAGCGGGTATTGATGATGGCACGGTCCGCTTCATCAGTGAGTTTACAGAGTTCAGTAAAATATTAGCTCTTATAAATATCAGAATTAAGGCCTTGTTTAGATGCAGCGGTTTTTCCACTCTCTCCATCATTGATTTATATGGCAAATATAAATAAAAAAATAACTAATTGCACAGTTTGGTTGTAAATCACGGTGAGCCCATCCCACAATCTGCTTGCAATCTTCTGAGTTTTTCAATCTCTATTCCTCTCACAAATGATTTGCCGCATGTAAAGAGCATTAAATATAAATAAAAAAATAATTAATTGCATAGTTTGGTTGTAAATCATTAGAATCTTTTGAGCCTAGTTGGGCTTGGACAATATTTATAAAAACGATCAGAATCTAAACAAGGCCTAATTAATAGAAGGATGCCTTGCATCCATGTATTTTGCAACGGCCGGTAATTCAGAACATCGCAAACATTAACATGGTTGCCTCTGTATGCAGCTGAGCTTCCTTGCTGATCTTATGCAATGGAAATGGGTGGTTGTTTCTATGTCCAATGATGGCCTCCAAATCTGAAACCAGGTGCAGGACAGAAGATATGTACAGGTGCATTGTGCTCACGTGCTTATTGGTTAGAGAATAGAGTTGTTACTTGTTTAGTTAGCAGCCAGGCCTGAAATCAGGTTGTAAAATATTTCTATTTATTTTTTATACTTTTATTCATGACCCTGATCCATAAATTTGTTTTATTCCATTCTCGACGTGTATGTGAAAACAGTGCATGGCTTAAAATACTGCTTGATTTCCGTTAGGAAACAAATTTTAGACTTCTGAAACTAATTCCTCGCCGTCAGCAACTACTTATGAACAAGTTGCAAACTTTTGTGAAGCCGTTAATTTAGTGAAGTTCATCTTCACCTGTTGACTGTATTGGTTGAAGCCAAATCATATAGTGGTACTTCGTCAAACACACAGGATGACACGTTTCCAAGATAGAACTAAATCATAGAAGTGCTCATTTTTCCAAGATAGAAGAATTTGTACGTACATTTCTAAAACAAAATGTGACATGAACATGCAAATAAGATGCCCCTCGTAGGATCTATACACGAGCTATTGCTGAATTGCAGTAGCCATCCAATGCAGCAAAAAGGAGGTTCTGCATATGAAAGACAACAAATAGATGGAAAACTACAACTAGTTACTGAATTGAACAAATAGATGGCGCAGCAGGGCGCGGCCGGGCATCTCCCACGGCCGGTGGCTCCCCCGGCCAGTGGCCCGGCGTCTTCTTCCTCAACGGCGATGGCGGCACTGCCTGAGCTCCTTGCCGGAAGCACGACGAAATAGGATCGGCAGAGGAGGGAAGGAGTAGAGAGCGTCTGCTGCCCTTGTGATGCCGTTTCCGACGGATTAATGGAGCAGACGGACGGGCTGGGTTGGATACCCTAAGCCCAAACGCACAAATGAAATGTAAAATAAATAATTTTTTAATTGGGTTCTTTGAGATTCGTGCCATTCTTAAAAGAGGGTGTACACGAGCAGTTCCCTTTTTTTTATTACAGATTTTGCTATGGAACTCTCGAATAATTACAGTTATGCATCAGAAACTGCTCGTAGTCCCAGGCTCCCAGCACAGAAATTATCAGCAATCCATACGTCATTGACGACAGAACATTATCTTCTGATATGTCCGACATTTCTTTTGATAAATCATAACATCTCAGTATCTTTTATTTAATAGATCTTGAAGTGGTCGAGGTGGTTTTTTTGCCCATCGAATTTGGCCGAGAAGAAGCGCTTCCTGAATTCCGCGTAGCCAACTGATTTGTACCGTGCTCCGCCGTCGTCTTTCTTCACCATCTCCGGTAGAGGTTCCACCGTTATGCTACTGTGCGGCTGATGGAACACCGCCGCTGAGATGCGCTCTTTGTCCGGGTGCACCACGGCTCTGTGCTCAATGCTTCTGTACTTCCCGTTGCTCAGAATCTGCAAGTAGCAGTAGCTCACGAGTCAGCAAGAAGTAGTAATTGTAATTATTTTTAGATAATATATTGTAATTATGTTCCTGCTAGTCACAGATAACTGGAATTTTGACAACAATACAACGTTGAAAGCACAATGTTGACTAGTATTTTTTTTAAAAAAAATAACAAGCCAATCCAAATAAAAGTTGGTGTTTTACAATAAGTGTTGTTCTAGGCTGAAGTCTTTGCACACACAGGAGGCAAAATGAGAACAAATAGGAGAGAGAGGATGGAGTGAACCATATGTTTTTTTTGAAGGAAGAGTGAACTATATGTTGCCAGGCTAGGGTTACAAGGATCCTCCCCCTTCCTTGGGGAGGAGTTAGAGGCTATTTATACACGACCGTAGTCATTTCACATGGCTAAACTACGCTTCTGCCTGTCCATCAGGCTAAGAATATTCCTATTTTGCCAGGGGCACCGTCGTCCTACTCCTTGTCGGATCGGACGCAATCAACAGAGTTTTGATGGCCTTTTCGGGCGGCCTGGCCCTCCTAATGTATTTTTCCCGCAGATCTTCGTGACTGGCTTCTTGGTGGTGACCTCGTTAATGACGCTGTATCCTAGGGTTGGCTTTGCTTCAATTCGTCTGGTGGCGATTTGCGAGAGATAGAATTCTCCGTGACATGACGAAAATTTCCCCTTTTTGAATTCTTTTTTAGTATATGAAGCAAAAAGAAAGAAAAGATGGATAAGGATTGTATTCTTTAATAATTTATCTATGTTTTATTACTTAATTTATGAATTTTTAAAAAAATCATTCTGTTAGATTGGATTTGTTTGAGAATTCAAAGAATTACAACAAAATCTTTAGAAATCACATTTTTAGTTAGGAACTTCTATGGATTTTATTTTTCTTTTCTTTGGATCCAAAATAGAAGAATAAAAGAATAGCTATAAGAATTAAGTTAAGTCAATCCAAAAAGGAGGTTCATGGCCAAGGGCAAAGATGTTAGAATCCGAGTTATTTTGAAATGTCGTGGATCGTGATTATGCCAAAGGGCAATGGTGTTTTCATGCACAAGTAGCTTTGTCTGATTACAATGTCAAATCTGTCAATGACTCCTCTGATGAAGATGGCGGCGTAGGGGTAGTCTGTGTTTACTATGTCAAATTTACGGTTTTGGTGCAGATTCTTTCTCCTCCAGCGAATGATATGGGGATGTCTTTTTTGCCCAATGCATCCACCTTTTTGCCTCAAATGGCCTGGTGAAAAGAGGGTTTTCGACGGGTTTGAGTGTTCGGCAATCGAAGCCCAATGCCTCAAATGGCCTGGCAATAAGGATGTTCGTGGAGCTTCCATTATCAACCAGGATGTTGTGGAGGGTGAATTGGGCGACGTTCGCCGTGACGACGAACGCGTCTGTATGTGGGAAATCCTGAAGTTGGAAGTATGTTTCATCAAAAGTGATGGGCACCATTGACCTTGCCAGTCTATTGAGAGGCAACCACGGCATGATGGAATGTGCCCTCCTTTCATAGTCCTTCGCTCGCTTGCTTTCATGCTCTTGGTTTGATCCGCCAGTGATAGCGAAAATGTGACCTTTTGAGGGTAAGACAATGTTAACTATCTGCAACTCCTTGGATGTTTCTTGGTTAGTGGGACTTGATTTGCTGGATATTTGCAAATTCAGTTGGGCCGGCGAAGATGTAGTCATTGAAGTTGTGGCGCTCTGGTTAAAATGCTAGTATGGCGAATAGACTGGGTGGTGCCATGTGTATGGGTTTGGGTGGATGTTTGGCGAGTAGCTTGGCAAGGGGAAAAGTGGTACGGTCGGTGTGTAGGGGTAGCCGGTGTTGTGTTTGTGTGGAAGGAGACTATTGGAACTATGGAACACATGATTTGTTGTTTTGCTGCTGCTTGTCGCATCATCACATTCTTTTTGTTCTTTTGCCATCTTGCCATATTTGTATTCCTTGTGGAACGTGGTGAGCAGCTTTGCTTTTAGTTGCTGCCATGACTTTATGGATATTGGCTTGAGGGACATGTACCATCCATGAGCGATGTCTTCAACTTACAAGATAAGTGACTTCACCAAGGTTTTGGGCATCTCCGCCTGTCGAACAGACAATGGTTTCGTACCTTGCGATGAACTTCTTGGGGTTCGACTTTCTATCGTACGCTGGAATTCTCGACTTGTAGTTCAGAGGCTAAGGATGTATTTGCAATTCCTTTGAGAGCAAAGATGTGGGGTCATCGGCACATCCCATCTCTTTGCTGGCGTCATCACCTATAATGCTGATGTCTTCGAGCACCCCACGATTTGCTCGGGTGGCCCCTCTTTAGTTGCTCAATTTCCTTCAAGAGTTTTCGCTTGTGAACTTCGGCTTGTTTGATGGCGAGTTCAATTTGCTCTGCCCTGGTGCGTGTTGTGGCTCACTGAAGGTGTCTTCAAATGGTTCTTTCCTGCCTTCTGCTGCAGTGGCATTTGAAATTCTGACTGGTAGTCGCCTAGCCTCTTTAGGTTTCTTTCCTGCCTGTGATTTCATCATCAATGGTGTCTTCGAATGGTTCTTCATGGACGTGACCTTCTGGAGTTTCCTCTCTGTTGGCTTGGAGTTCGAGGTCGACCCCAAGTGCCGAGAGCTCATCCCCGACTGACTATCAGGTGTTCGCGTTCTCAGTGACTGCTTGTGCGCCTGTATCCGACGCTTCATCAGACGCAGTGAATGCCGCTTTGGAAGTGCCAGTCTTTTTGGTTGCCGTCTTTGCTATAGTATTTTTAGGAGCCATGGCCGTTTCAGGGGAACGACCATGGTGGGACGCCAATGTTGTTCTAGGCTGAAGCCTTTGCACGCCCAAGAGGTGAAATGAGAACGAACAGGAGAGAGAGGATGGAGTGAATCATATGGTGCCTCCTTTGGGAAGGATCCAGAGGCTATTTATACATGGCTTTAGCCACTTCAATGACCAAACTACCCTTCTATCTGTCCATTGGGCTAAGAATATTCCTATTTTGTGGGGGGCGCGATCATCCGGCCTCGGTTTCTTGCTCGACCTCCCACCTACACCTTGTGCGCCTTCCTTTCCCCCGGCGAAGTGGGCCCGGATGCCCCGTATGCCAAGTGTGGTCGTCACCTCCCCCTTCTGGCTCACCTTGCCAAGCGACGGTCCTTTCACTGAGGCGAGAGCCTCTTCACCACCACAAATACTTGTGTGTGCTAATACAAACAATGTCGTTCCGATAGGCCGGACCGGTTACCACTTCGGCGAGGAAGTTTTCGCTGGGGCGATAAGGTGTTCACCAGCCTGTGGGGTGTGCCCGGGAGGATGCAGCGGGCTATCCCGTGGGGGCCCAAGCACGGACGGAGCCTAGTGGAGGCAAAACTGGGCTCCGGCCCCCCCTTCGCCTGAGATAATACTGTTAGCACTCAGTAGTATTCCTGGCTCTAGCTACAAATGTATCGAATTGAAGGAGCGACAAGACTAGACTAGAGCTAGTAGTGGCAGGACTAAGCTGCTCTGGATCTGATCTACGCCTAGAATGCAGTTATGCAGGACTACAGCTGGTCTGCAACTGCATGCTGATGCTTACTGTACTACAAAACGGATCTAGAGTACGTGCAATTGTGTGATGAATTTTTTAGTCTTTTCTTTTATTTTTGTAGTTGAGCCATCGAGGACCAGAGCTGCCCTCTTTGTTAGTTTAATATTAGCACTGAATTTTAGTTGCTATATATGGGACTAAATTTCATGAAGATTTTGTCAATATAAATTATACTACGGTCTACTACTTTCTCATTAATCCCCCCCCCCCCCCCCCTCCTATTGATCAAGCTCCGTCACTGGGCCCAAGGGCACGGCCTTGCCCCCAACAATAAGGAAAGTTTAAAAGTTCATCTCCCTTTCTCTTAAGGCTTGTAAGGCATTGATCATTGATCAAGATTTTATAATAATGTTGTAAAACTATCAAAGATATAGAAAATATCCAATACTGATGGAACAAGTACGTAGCTCTTTAAACTTTTCACCGCTTCTCTCACATAGGTGGTACATCAGATGCCACATGGCAGAGTCCAATATTATCTGATTTGAATTATGGTTAGGACGTGGATAACGCCTATATGACCCCAGGTGAGGAAAAAAATAGTTGATGGAGCTAGATAAAAAGTAGAAAAAAGTTGAAGGTCCGACAACAATTCACTCAAAGACATAATAGCGTAGAATTCAATTAGAGATTGTGCCCATGAATATAGGAGTCCAGGACCAATGGAAAAGGGGACATAAACAATCAAATAAATAAACAAATAAAATTATTTCTAAAATTAGTTTCATGTAAAAAACTCAATAGTTTTAACGAAAAATATTAGCTACCCAAAATATCAGCACGGCCACTTAGCTAATTTTTATATTTTCTTTTATTCTAAACTTGTTTACATTCTCATGGAAAGTCGAATCTAGGTCTACTAGATGCCATCCAGGTGCTCTAACCTTTAGGGTAGACACACCCATATTAAGTTTAAACTTTAAAAAAAATTGATCAATAATTTAGCAAATATTTTGAATTATCATAATATAAAATTTGTATGCTTAGATTTGGGATCAAATGTACTATCCAACTACTATAAGTTTATAATTATAAATATAAGCAATGTAATACAAAATAAATAAATGGCTAAGTGTAGTTTTAGAGAGCAGTGGGGTCTTATATCTTATAAAAGAAAATAGAGGTAGGGAGTACAGAGTAGCAAGCACGCTGTACCTTCTATTTATTTATTCTCGTGGCTCGAGATGGAAGAAATCTTCGTTGCACGCATTTGCTATAAATAAAGAATACTAGAATTATATAAAACATATCAAAACATTTGTTACGATGAATATACTAGCTGCCGGCCTAGCACAGCATGGGCTGGGTCAAGCCGTCCCAGTCCTTCGTGCCTAGATGACGACCTAGGCGCGGCCTACCAGGTTGTTTTTCGTGCCGCGTCGGTCCGAATAGCATGGGCCCAAACATGCACCGGGTCATCCTGAGGCTTACGGAATGACGGAGAAACACAAAGAGAGGAAAGAACGTCGGCGTGGTGGTGCTTCCTGCGATGAAGACACAGGACCGTGCCGTCCTTCAACGCTGTTACGCCAGATCTGAGCCGGTCAAGGCCGGATCCCCTCCAAGCCAGACCTAGACGATGGCAGGGCTACTACTCCTCGACCTCGACACCAGCACGCGGAAGATGAACGACGACAACAATGGTGGGCAAGAAAGATGCGTGTGGCTCTTACTCGCGACGGCGCCCGGTTCGACCACTTAGAGGCGAGGCTAGGCTAGCGTCACTTGGAGCAGTGCTCTTCTGCTGGTGTAGGCACCAAGGGAGTAGGGGGAGTGAGGACGTGGCCACCGCTCTCAGTGGTGCTGGCCTGCTAGGGTCACGGAGGAGAGGAGACGAGAGGGAGCATCTTAATGCAGCGCGGGATGGGGAGACTGCTATACTAGGAGTGAGAATTGGAGAATTTCATTAGGGTTAGGAGACACAGAGGGATTGAAGCAGCCACGTGTTAGGCTCTTAGCAGGCCACTGTAGCCACTAGGCTGGCACCGGGCCTTCCACTAATTGCGGGACTTGTCATGCCAGCCCGCATGGCTAGGGTGCAGCCTACTCATGTCCCTATGCATCGGGCAGGCCAGCCCTAGCCCACATAAAGCCAGGTCGTGACGTATTTGGGCTGGACCAAAAAACAATGCTTCCGGTCTGGTCACCAGGTTACGGGCTACATGCTCATAGTTGGGACTAGACGCGAAGTTGAACACATCTTTGATTCAGCCGAAACAGACAATAAAGTTCTAAGTTTTTTACTTCGTAGTACTATACTTGCCTCGATGATGTCACCGACGCTGACAATAAGTGCGCCGTCGAGAGGTTCAACGGCTTGCCATCTGCCATCGTCCCTCCTGATCTGCAGGCCCTGCACGTCGTTGACGTGGAGAAGCACCGTCAAGGCGCAGCCGTCCGTGTGCGGCGACAGGCCGATCACCTTGCCGGCCTGTCGACACGGCGGGTAGTATGTCACCTTCATGGTCTGCGGCTGGCCGGCGAACATCTCCAGGAGGCGCTCCGGTTCCACGCCCAGGTCCGCGGCCATGAACCGAAGCAGGCACGACACCACCATCGCCGCCTCCGCCGAGTACCGATCCACGGAGGACCTGCACGGACGCATCAAATCAATGTAACTAAAAGCTGAAGCTGATCAGGAGCTCGGTCGATCAGAGAAACAGAGTAGCGGGCGCCGGGCGGCGAACATGGCATCATGATTGATCAGTTCATTGCGACCTGAACGACGGAGGCTGGACGGGCCAGAACCTCATGTTCCGCGACTCGACGGGGCGGAGCATGAGGTACATCATGTCCGACCAGTCCAGCTTCTGAGCCTCGGAGAAGACGAAGACCTGGCCGTAGCCCTCCAGGCCATCAGGTAGCTGCGCGTACACCTTCTTGGTCTCGAGCGGCAGCCGGAAGAACTCGGTTATATCTCTCTTCGCGTCCATGATCACATCGTCCGGCACCCCGTGGTTGACGAGCTGCGGCATGCCGTGCGTGTCTGTCAGTGACGAGGCCGGACAACACCTACCGTTCCATTTGCATACGCATAGCAAGAAGTTCACACACGAATTAAACACTTTGTATTCTCGTACCTGAAAGAAACCTTGCCGGCAGGCATACCCGAGGTTAGCGAGCTCCTCTTCCGACGACCTCGGGTCGAGCAGCCGGCCGAGATCGACGACCGGAAGAGCGCAGCCGGCGACGACCACATCGGCGCTGGTCTCCTCCGTCCTGACTTAACGTGCGGGCACCAGCTCGTCTGATTGGTTCCAAGTCTGCGAGAGAGCCTGCACGTTGGGGACCTGCAGATGCCCTCCGAACTTCGCGTGCGCCATGGATTGTATCGGCTCCTCTTCTTCTTGCTGTCAGCCTGTCTCAAATACACAGTAGAGGGGTCCCTCAAAAAAGGGAAAGAAAAACACAGGAGAGAGGAATAAAAAGAATTATATCCTTCTTTCTATTTTACATTTATATAAATCTTAGTCAGTCATAGAAAGAGGAGAAAACGACCATCTGTGGGTGTAGTTCAAGCATTCGAGCTAATTAAATGTACTGGTAGACATGATTGCATGACTCGCGTCACGCTAAAGGCTAGACACTAATAATTGTGTAGGGACCGCTATGTCGTGTATTTGCCAACTAACATTACAAAAACCGGTTCTTTTATTCATGGACAACACATGCATTATTTTATTTATTTATTTTTTCAAAACCAAAGAAAGAGAAGGTGGAAAATGTTTTCTATGTATCCTTGACTTCAATCTTCAGCTGTTCACTGAATATTCGTTGTGACATACCGCCCAGCCATGAAAAAAAAGCTCTTGCAAAGGGGCAAAGTTTCCAACGGTGCGGCCAGCCCTAGGGACGAGCTCCACCATCACCACCACCGCACCGCCAGGAGTCCCTCCCCCCATAGGCCGGCCGTGCCACTGAGGAGCTTGCCTCTAGGCTGGCCGTGGCTCCGGGGAGCTTGCTTCCAAGTCTGGTCACACCTCTAGAGTGCGCCACTAGCCGGAGAGATTTGGCCATTGGCCCGGAGGATGAAGAGAGAAAAGCGACATTCTGATTTACCCACTTCTCTTTCTTCGGCAGTTTTCGGGACCAAAATAATTGGCTTTTGTAATGGTTCTCATAAAAAACATGAAACAACAGTGTTGATCAGCAAATTCCATTGAATATGCTAAAAAAAAAGAAAATTCCATTGAAGAACGTTGTCCGCCAACAAAATTTCCCTAAATATTAAATACTATCATTGTGCTTAGAATATCCATTTTAAACTAAAATGTCATTACCATCCTCTAGAAATATAAATGGGACTAGTTACTTAGTTGACCCCCACCTACCCTCCAACCACCCAACCCCCACCCCCCTAAAAAAATTCTCAGGCTATTCCAAACAACAGCCAATCGCCCTATTCAATTGTCTGAATTGAATCCTCTCCTTCCTGCACAAATCCTGAGATGAGGTAATGGTGGTTGTTGACAGTTTTCATTTCCCCTGCTGTCTTCTTATACTAGGAGAAGATCCAATCGATAGGAGGTTTGTTGATTAGGCATCAACATAAAGCTAATTGCTTGTTTGGTCATTGCTTTGCACCAATTTAATTGATGACATTGAGAATTTAATTGTTTGACACTGAGAGCTTCTAGGCGGCTTGGGTAAGTGGTTTGATTTCGATGGTTATTAAAACATTGCCTTTGTGACTAAGGTCACAAATTAAACATGAAAATGAATAAGAGTACGGTCACAAATTGAACATGAAGATGAATAAGAGCATCCATATATAGTGCGCGAGACCACCACCAGTCTAAAAAGCAGCTCCACAACAGATAAGGTTTGCAAGATACAACTGTTGAGTTTGCGACTAGTTTCAGATATAAGGTGAGTCTAAGCTTGAGATGAAAAACCAATTCATCCTAGGTACGATGCACAACGATTGATTGATTTATTTTTTACTTTATAGTGTTCAGTCTTATACATAAGGGGCATTATGCAGTGCAAACTAACTTCCCATGAAAACTTGTGCAAACCACGGTAAAAAAATTGTCTAAATTTACCAAAAAAATCACACATGTAGATGATATGATGATACACAATCTTGCAAAATATCTTGTCCAAACTCGACTTCGTTTGTGAGATATAAAAATAACAAACTTTTAACAAATCATCTGGACAGCTTTCTGGCTTGAAATTTATTATTTTTATATCTCCCAAACGAAGTTAAGTTTGGTCAAGATATTTTGCAAGATTATATATCATCATATCATCTACATGTGTAATTTTTTTTGGTAAATTTAGACAATTTTTTGCCGTAGTTTGCACAGGTTTTTACGGAATGTTAGTTTGCACTGCATATGTTCCCTATACATAAGGTCTGGTCTCTTGTTTTCTAAGTCAAGATTACTTCTAGTTACGTTGACCTTTTAAGTGTCAGTTGGGACTTAAGGTCGATGAAATTTCTATGCTATGGATGCTCTAAGTGTCTTCAAGCATTAAACAAGAGGTTGAGGATAAACTTGGCATGTGTTGCTAGGGTTTATTTGGATAGAGACCTAGCAACATAGCTCACCAGCTAAGCAATGATCCTAGCCCTAGGCGATCGAAATCCAATGCTTGGGCCCACTTCCTAGGCCAACCGACTCTTGATAGGCGCAAACCAAACACGCCACTAGTTCATCGATTAGAACATTAAGGGGGGAAGGGGTAATTGGTTGCCCTACTTAAACTATCCGAATGCCCATCTAGCACCGTGTGGTGCACTGTGGTGCTATTTAGTTTCCCTTCTTGCTCCCCTCCATCTCGCACACCTCGGTGTTCTCAATTTCACCTTCCATTGCAAGCCATGATGGTTCATATGTCAGACTAGTCTCATCATGGCCGAGAACATCCTGAATATGTACTCTATCCACACTGGCAAACCTTGGAGTAATCAATCACGCCCTAAGGGCCTATTTGGTTTGACATATGGTTTTTAAAAAAGCTGTTTTTTTTAAAAAAAAATAGCATGTGCATGACATTACAAGTGCCTCTTCTTTTAGTACACATTTTGTTATAGTACTCCCGAATAATTACGGTCATGCACGAAGTTGTGGTAGCCCCGGCACAGATCCTAATATAGAAATTATCAGTAATCCTTAAGTCATTGACAACAGATCATTACATTTCATTATCTTTTATTTAATGGATCTTGACATTTCTTTTAATATATCCAACATTTCTTTTGATAAATAAATCATTACATTCCATTATATTTTATTTAGTAGATCTTGAAGTGGTCAAGGTGGCTTTTTCGTCCATCGAGTTTGGCCGAGAAGAAGCGCTTCATGAATTCCGCATAGCTAACTGAGTTGTACCGTGCTCCGCAGCCGTGTTTCTCCGGTAGAGGTTCTACCGTTATGCTACCGAGCGGCTGATGGAACATCGCCGCTGAGATGCGCTCTTTGTCGGGATGCACCACAGCTCTGTGCTCAACGCTTTTGTACTTCCCGTTGCTTAGAATCTGCAAGTAAGCAGTAGCTCACGAGTCAGCAACAAGTAATTGTAATTATACTCCTGCTAGTCACAGATAACTGATATTTCGACATCCATACAATACAGGATTGAAAACACAATGTTGACTAGTATTTTTGTCAAAAAAAATCAAGCCTATCCAAATATAGGGTTTCATTTTGGTGTTTTCAAGAGTGCCACATCAGGGCGTCACCACATGACAAAGTGATTGGTGTTTTCATCAACTTTAACCCTTAATTAGGAATAGAGGGATTAGCTTAGATTAAACCATAAAGTCAATATCTTAATATAAATAGTCAAAATAATAAATTAATAAAAATTGCAATTTGAACTATGAAAAATAATAGTTTGATCTACAAACAATTTGAAAAAGATACCCATATAGATAATCCATATAAATCATATTAGTAAATATATAATATTCAAAACTGAAATTACTAAAAATAAATAATAGTTTGATATCCATATGCTGAAAAAAACACATAAATAGAAGTTGGTATTTTTCAATAAGTAAAATTTTAAAAGGTCATTTCCCTCGCTCTTAAGTAAGGATTACAAAATATGACATTGTCATATTGATTCAGACTATAATGTTGTAAAACTATCAAAGATATAGAAAAATATTCATTACAGATGGAACAAGTACGTGGGCCATTAAACTTTTCGCCACTTCTCACATAAGTAGCACAACAGATGCCATGTAGATGGTAGAGTCCTATGTGACATGCTTTGGATGGTGGTTAGGATGCGGATAAAGTTTATATGATCCTGATGAGAGAAAAAAAAGTTGATGGACCGAGATAAATGTGGAAAAAGTTTAAAGACCCAACGCGATTCACTCAAAGACATGATAGCATAGAATTCAATTAGCGCTTGTTCGTTTAAGCCAAACCAAGAGGATTGAGAGGAATTGAATTCCCTACATATCAAAATCCTCTTCAACCCCTCTCATCTTGGCATAAACGAACAAAGTCTTAGAGTTTATGCTAATGAATACAGGAGTCCAGGACGAATGGAAAGGGGACATGAACAATCAAATAAATAAATAAATAAATAAAATTATTTCTAAACTTAGTTTTCACGTAAAAAAAACCCCCCAAAAGTTATAATGAGAAATACTAGCTACCTAGAATATCTACGTGGGAACTTTCTATTTTACTACTTTCTCTACATTCTTTTATAAAGTGCACACACATATTAAGATTGAAACTTTAGAGATCATAATTTAACTAATATTTCTGAACTATTATAATGTATAAACTTTGTAAGTTGGTCAAGTTTCTTGTGGTGAAACCTGCCCACCAGAGTTCAAGTCCTCGACTTGGCATTTTACTGGATTTATTCCAAGATTTAACGGCGCTATGCTTTCAATGGTAGGCGACGTCCCACGTCGCCAGCGAGGCGCCGACCTCGACTTGGTACGGGTGTTCACACTTTACTGGATTTATTCTAGGATTTAACGGCACTATGCTTTCAGTGGTAGGCGACGTCCCACGTCTACAACGAGGTGCCAGTGGTGACTTCGTGAATCTCAAGATCTACCGATTTAGTCCTAGGTGGGTAGGGTTATGTGCATGTGTTTATAGGGTTGAGTCGTGTTGTGAACAAACAAGAAAAAGAAAACTAGATGAATAGCTAAGATTAAACAACACGAAAAAGAAAACTAGATGAATAGCTAAGATTAAACAACACAGTGAAAAATATTTAACTAGAATACAATATTACACTTTAAAAGGTGTGATATGATATTTGTATCCCCATGGACAAACGGCACCTAAGAAAATCGAGGTAGTACTGACTTGGAGTACAGAGACTAGCAAGCACGCTAATACCTACTATTTATTTATTCTCGTTGATTGAAATCGAAGGCATCGAAAGCAATTGACTGTACTTATTTTTTCTAAGCACATACTATAAATAAAGAATACTTGGAATTATAAAAATCATATCAAAACATTTGTCACGATGAATATCCTAGGCGGCGGCGTTGTTCCTAAACCGAAGTTGAACACATCTCAAGATTCAGCCGAAACAGACAATAAAGTTTTTTACTATACTTGCCTCGATGATATCACCGACGCTGACAATGAGTGCGCCGTGGAGAGGTTCAACGGCGAGCCATTTGCCATCGTCCCTCCTGATCTGCAGGCCCTGCACGTCGTTGACGTGGAGAAGCACCGTCATGGCGCAGGCGTCCGTGTGCGGTGACAGGCCGATCACCTTGCCGGCCTGCCGGCACGGCGGGTAGTACGTCACCTTCATAGTCTGCGGCTGGCCGGCGAACATCTCCTGGAGGCGCTCCGGCTCCACGCCCAGGTCCACGGCCATGAACCGAAGCAGGCACGACACCACCTTCGCCGTCTCCGCCGAGTAGCGATCCACGGAGGTCCTGCACATAGTCACATACGGAGGCATCAAATCAAAGTCACTAAAAGCTGAAGCTGATCAGAGAAATAGAATGGGCGCCGCCGGCGGGGCGGCGAACATCGTCATATTGAAGAGTTCGTTGCGACGCGACCTGAACGACGGAGGGTGGACGGGCCAGAACCTCATGTCCCGCGACTCGACGGGGCGGAGCATGAGGTACATCATGTCCGACCAGTCAAGCTTCTGATCCTCGGAGAAGACGAAGACCTGGCCGTAGCCCTCCAGGCTGTCCGGTTGCTGCGCGTACACCTTCTTGGCCTCGAGCGGCAGCCGGAAGAACTCGGCTATGTCTCTCTTCACGTCCAGGAGCACGTCGTCCGGCACCCCGTGGTTGACGAGCTGCGGCATGCCGTGCGTGTCTGTCAGTGACGATGCAGCCGTACGGACGCGGATTTGGTACCACCGGCTGCATGTACCCACCCTTATCGTACGGCAGGGAAAGGAGGCATTCGTTGAGATTGGTGAGCACGGGCAGCCACCGTAGCATAGTCAAGTAGGCAGCTTAACATTAATTCCGGCATTAAGCTGACGTGGAGAACAAGGTTAACTGCTCGGGTAGTTGGCCTGCTGCATATGTACGGGTCATAAATGTTAGTGCGCTGTGGCTTGTATCGGAAGGAGCCCGGCAGCGACGACCCTTTTTTTATGAGCCAGCAACATAACCTGCCAAAGCGAGTGTGATGACAAACACAAATATACGGCGAATCCGGCGGTCTGCCGCCGCTTGGCGATGGGCATGCCCGCGCGTCCATAGATGCCGGCGGACTGCAGAAAACTGCTGAATTGCATCAAGGCTGCGAAATGTACATCGGCTTGACGATTCAGTAATCGTTGCTTCACAAAACATAAATAAGCAATACAACGAAAAATTAAGCATAAAAAAACAGCTATAGAACTAGTATCATTTCTCACTTCTGCTATTTGGGGAGGGCTGTATAAGAAGAAGCAGACTCAGTATGATAAAAAGAAACATTTTCCTTCCATTATAATGAATGGTTCATTCAATTCTCATTTATAAAAATCAAATATACCAGTCAGAGAGAAAATCTTATAAATTTAAAAATTGAAAAATTTTGCCCGTGGCGTTCACTTTGCCAGCATGGCAGTGCATTGTTAAAAGACAAAGTTATCCTTCTTTCTCATTCTGACAGCTGGGTCCTGTTTCTCACTGCCAGATGGGCCCCAAGGTTCATCTTCTACCTCCAGCACTTGCGTGCAGTGGATGAAGCCCGTCACGACGCCACCGTTTCGCTCTTCAGCTCTGCCACGAGCGACCCGCTTGCCTCCATCGACGGCTCCAAAGCTCCCATTTGCTCCGCACGGCCGCCGTCTCCGTGCTGGCCTCCCTCCTCGCCTGTCTTGCCCGCCCTCGGTCCTCGCGGAGTCCATTCACCAGGGCCAATCGACGCTCGTCAATAGGCTATATTGTTGCCGTCGAACTAAATGGCCTACGAGCTCACTAGGGCGGTCTGCATCGGGGCCGAGCTTTGCCGCCAGCGACGAGCTCGCCGGGTCAGCCTGGTTGGGGCTGAGCCCACCACTAATAATTGATCTTTTGGCCGGGGCAGCCTGGTCGGCCGATGAATTCTTTCCGCGGCCGAGCTTGCCATGGCTGCCGGGCATATCCGGATAAAATAAAATAAATCCGCCATGGCCGTCGGGGCCGAGCTGCTGGGGCAGCCTGCGTCGGACGCCGAGCGCGCCCCTCCCCATGGCTGGAGCTCGAGCAAGGCGGGCCTGGCACTATTGCTGCGTCTCAGGCAGCGGCGAGCGTGTTCTTGTTTCTTGGCAGCTTGCAAGCGGGCTCAGATGGCTGGAGGCCGTGCCCCACTGTCCCAGCGAGTGGCCACTGGCCACCGTATCCATCTTCATCTTCTTCTTTTTTTTTTTTTTTTTTTTAAATGAGAATACAGGGGAACGTTCAAAACCATCTTCTACCCACAGTGATTGTAAAAAAAAACAGTTTTGGTGCCAATAAATGCGGTCACCAAACAATTATGGTGCATCCGTGCGGTTACAATGCACTTAGTAAACCCCCTGCGATTATCAGCGAACTACTTTCAACAGTTTCCAAATGCGCAAAACTGACGGCAGATAAAGGGCGTAAACCGCGCGGCACCAGGTTATTTTCGGCAGCCGTACAACACATACCGTTCCGTTTGCATAGTTCAGACATGAATGGAACACTTGTGTTCTTCTCGTACCTGAAAGAAACCTTGCCGGCAGGCAGGCCCGAGGTTAGCGAGCTCCTCTTGCGACGACCTCGGGTCGAGCAGCCTGCCGAGATCGACGACCGGAAGAGCGCAGCCGGCGACGACCACATCGGCGCTGGTCTCTTCCGTCCTGACATACCGTGCGGGCACCAGCTCGTCTGATTGGTTCCAAGTCTGCGAGAGAGCCTGCACGTTGGGCACCTGCAGATGCCCTCCGGTCTTCGCGTGCGCCATGGATTCTGTTGGTTCCTCTTCTTCCTGCTGTCAACCTGTCTCAATACACAGGAGAGAGGAGTAAAAAGTAGTATTATCCTTCTTTCTGTTTCAAAATCACGTTTATATAAATCTTAGTCAGTCAAAGAAAGATAAGAAAAATGCCCTTTTGTGTGTTTGTATAGTATTATCCTTCTTTCTATTTCATCACGTTTATATAAATCATAGTCAGTCAAAGAAAGATAAGGAAAAGGCCCATTTGTGTGCTCGTGTGGGTGTAAGTCAAGCAATCGAGCTAATATATATTGTTGCCGTAACTAAATGGCCTACATTAGACAAGATTTGCACGACTCCCGTCACGCTAGAGGCTAGACACTAATAATTGATCTTTTGGCAGGATGAACTTTTGGCCGATGAATTCTTTCTACATATCCGATAAAATAAAATAAATAAAATACTCCATGCAGAAGCAGTGTTGTCCGGCCAATACTTTTAAAGGGCACTATTCGCTAGTGCCCTAGTTTCTTAAAACTCATCCAAGCACACTGTCACTAAGGAAGCAATGGTTTGCTCTTTCTAAATGGCTTAACCAAAACCAAACCCTTCGTAAAAAAACACTTTTTATAAAACACCAAACAACTCGTGATAATTTACAACACTAGTACTCTGCAAAGGGTTAGTTTCAACAGTTTACATGTACAGGGCCAGGGCGTAAACCGGAGAAAGGTGATTCCGTGGAGCATATGCAAACTCAAAGGGGGCACAACGTTGCTATACGGTGACAGTTAAGCCCAGCCATCTAATTATTCAGTGACACTCCTAATCGCGCCATGGATTTCCAGCCTTGTAGCCACTCCAGTATTACTGCATAGCCGCACAAGATCAAAAACGTCATGCCATATGCATCAGGTCTAGTATGGACTGGTGCAATAAGTAAATAAATAATAAACTAACAGGTACGAGGGGACATGTTTCGGACTTACCTCTACATCAAATCTAATACTCCCTCGGTTCCAATTATAAATCACTTTGATATTTTTGGTATATCTATTTTGCTATGTATCTAGCCATATGTTATATCGAGATGCATAGCAAAATCAATGTACCAAAAAAGTCAAAGTGACTTATAATTTGGAACGGATGGAGTATAAACTAAAGAAAAACAAATAGAACAGCCTACAACAAACTTCAAATCAACCCTGTACTACCTTAGAAGGTAATGCATATATGTGTTACATTTTTCCAATTTCATAGGTACGGCAGGATATAACTGAGAAGCAGCAGTAAGTTTTAATGTACTGTTAGGAGCAATATAGCATGCAAGATCACATAGAAAGGGGTGTCGTACTTTAGAGCTGCAGGGGAACTGTGGGGGCTAATAGCCGTGACATTCTTCTTGTAGAACTGGATGGAGATAAGACCACCATGCATTCTGACTGATGATATAGATGGCCTATGGAAGCTTATGCTCGCCCCATGCCTTGAGCAAATCCCTGTATAATTGAAGGCAAATAGTTTTAGGCAGTTTTATTTCTGACATAATCAATCACTCAGGGCTGAAGTAGTCTAATGACTTACAGTGTTTTATTTCATCAGCAAGCCTGTTCATTGAGAAATATCAAATATTACATAAAAATCATTGAAGTTTGACCACAGACACCATTAAAACACACATGGGTTCTAGGGCAAATAATAAAAAGAATGATAAACATGGATGCAATTGTAACATGAATGCAGTTGTTACAAATGGGTACATGTAAAGGTGTGGTGAAATCATAGATTCATAGTATCTGAACAATACATTGCAAGCCTGATGAACTACCAAACTACATGTATTTTCAGTTGGAGAATGTTTCCTGCACGTGTACTGCCAACTTTTAATCACATAAATACAGAAAAATGAATGCAGAAGTCTGAAAAAAAAATCTTTTTGATAGACGCAAGAAGCAGACTTCTGAAATGGGACCAATCATCAGGCTCAATTATACAAATCAAAATTGAGAACAAGACATCTCTCATTTGTTGCTTTCATTTCATGTTTAAGAGTGGCAAATGCCCCTTTATTTGCTAATAGAATTTAAAAGGTGAAGGGCTGCATATTCCTAAAGAATCTCCACATCATTTAGCATATGCTCCATTTTGCAAGACCCAATCTCTTTGCTAATTGAAACTAAAATCAAATAGGGGGTAGCACATGATACGAGCAAATTCAATGTAGTACCAATAGATACTAGTTTTGTACAGTAGGAGGCCAGCTTCTCTGTTTTAAGTGTTCATGAATAAAAAAAATGAACAGGTGGCACCCAAGAGTGCATGCAGTCAACTTTTTCTTCACAATTCAATAGCATAAATACGTAGTACTGTTATGAGCCAGATTGGGAAAAATGGTAGATAGAGACCAATCCAATGTCATGGAAATAAGGATTGTATTTTCTTGCTGGATTATAACAATCACAATAAGCCTACTTATATAGAGGATCTCTCTGAACACAATTTAAATACCATCAATCGAGACAATATTTTTACTAAAAAAATAAGTAAGATGCCAAATAACTAATTCTTATTTAGGAAAAATTGATACTCTTCTTGAAGGAGAAGCCAAATAACTATCAGTACAGGACATGCAACAGCCACGCTTACATGCATAAACAGTAACAAATCATGCTACTAGATACCATCAATCGAGATAATATTTTTACTAAAAAAATAAGTAAGATGCCAAATAACTAATTCTTATTTAGGAAAAATTGATACTCTTCTTGAAGGAGAAGCCAAATAACTATCAGTACAGGACATGCAACAGCCACGCTTACATGCATAAACAGTAACAAATCATGCTACTAGATTTATAGTGAATACTATAGTAAGCATTTAGATTTGCAACATGAAACTACTAGATTTGCCATCATAAGTACCTTTATATCATTATAATTTGGGAAATTACAACATGTAGCAAGAAAAGGCAACAGTCAAAGACGTTTACTGGAAATAATGCTGAAAGGCATCAAAGTTGACTAATAAAATTAAATTCCCTAAAAGTAGGCAGTATATATTACCACTCAACTCAATAAACTCTTCTGTGAATATCCAGATATCCTACACTTCTGTTGTTTCCAGGCAAAGTGGAATTAATAAAGAATGATGGTATTGGGCAATAAAGATGCAGTAGACCAGTAGTACACTGAAGGAATTATTCAAACACCATTTTATAAATATCTGACAAGGTATTGGTTGCAAAGTGAATGTAAGTATGTATAACTCCAGTGAACACCTGTCATAATGTGATGGTGATTAAGTAGGAAATTTCTAGCTCGCAAAGGATGTCTCAGGAGCAACAAAGATGATTTACTGCTATGCACAGCCAGTGCTGGTGAACAAGAATCCGTTTGTGCATAGAACATAACGAATGCAAACACTGGTTAACCGTTACCAGTAGTTATACCTTGCCAAAGTATGAAGAAGCAGAAGATGACGGTAATGATCAAAGCCACCAGGTTCCCAGTGGAAGATGCTGGTTTGGAATTCTTCATCTTCTTCAATGCCTTCATACGCTCAATCCTAGCCCTCTTTAACACCGCAAGCTCCGATAGTTCACTGATGAGCTTCTGATCAGCAGGGTCTAATGGTGAAGTAGTCAGTGGTCTTGGAGGTCGTGGCGGCTTCTTGCACCATTTTTTCTTTTCCTTATCAGCAGACCCAACCTTGATCTCCCCTTCAGATGTCATAGGCTCTTCAATTTTAACAGTTGAATCTCGACAGTGTGAAGAGCAACAAGATATGTGGTGACTCTTATCATCCTTCAGTGCTACAAGATCATCCCATGAGCTGTGTGGCATTGTCTTTGAATGCCCAGCTATTGAATTAACCTTCATCCCACTATTGTCCTCTTTGGGTAGCAAGCAGTTGCCTTTTTCCAGGTCAACCAACATATCTTGGTCACATACTTCCTTTACCTCCATTAGGATGACAGGAAAATCTCCAAATGATCACGATGTAGGGAAGCAGCCCTCCTTTCTAGCTAGGAATCATGGAACTGCAATAAAATGTTAAGATATAAGTTAATCCATATCAAATGCTAGTCAGATACAAAAACATATGCAAGGATCAAACAGGGGTAACAAATTCAACATCTCACAAATTACAAAATCAAATAACAATCATGACTCGCAGCATAGCTAAAACAAGAGAACGATAAGGTAAAGAGCCTAAAAAGATAAGCACAGAAGCCATCAGATAAGGTCATAAAACACAAGGAGCAATTTTCTGTAAGTCTAAAAAAAAAAAAGATCAGTAGGAAAAACTTAGGCTGGAAGGACTGAGTGGAAGGAGAATAAGTAGGAACCCAGAAGTTTCGAACTCCACCAAGATTGTGGTTGCCAAAAGCCAAAACAGCATACCACTTATATACCTAAAAATCAACACACAAGCCAGTAACTTGCCTAAAGATTTCAACACTTTCCTCCACAAATAATTTCAACTGTTTTTACTGAACACAAGATGTACCAAAGTGGTTAATTATCCAGGCAATCGATATCTCAAAGCACTACCTCTGATCCTAAATATAAGTCCATTTAGGATTTTTTTTTTTGTCAAACCTTTTTAGCTTTGTCCATCAAGGCATTAACATGTATAGATCCATGTATAGCTTTGTCCATCACGACATCAACATGTGTGTATAGCTAAAAAGCTTTAGGTTAGGGTTTGGGTGCTCGGCTTCGCACAGCAGGAAGGGAAGAGAAGGGGTGGGAATACCTGGTGGGTGCTCGTCGCCGGCGAAGAGGCCGGCGAAGGCCTTATTACCACCTGGCGCAGGGCGGCGGCGGCACACCAGTCGTCGGAGAGCGAGACGGGGGCGAGAGTCAACCGTGAATGGAAGGCGAAATGCGGCGGACGGCGGGTGCGGGTCGTTCGGCGCAGGGACAGCGCACGGGCCTCCTGGGCTCCTAGTCGTAGGCCGTTATTTTCACACATTTCTTTTCCAAATTCCTTTTTTTATCTACCTCTCCCTTATCATTATTTTCTATTTTTTCAGATTTCATATATTTTCTCTCCAATGGGACAGCACCAATGCCAAGTACAATATTGGTTTTAAATAAGAGAAACAATGATGATCTTCATTAGTGCATTGTAAATTAGTAAATGAAACATTTTTATATGCTCCCCCTATTCAAAATTATAATATGTTTTTAACTCTTTCGGTACATAGTTTTTGTTATGCATTTAAATATTGCTATGTTTTAACAATATATCTACAAAAGTTAAAATATCTTATTATTTAAAATAGAGTAATTTATTAAGGTTTGTATGCTTTTAATTAAAGCTAGAAACATTTTTCACTATGTTGAACAATTTCATAAATCTAGAACATTTTTCTCATAAAACTATAACAATTTTCCTGAACAATTTCATAAATGAACCTTCTAGGAACAATTTAATATGCCAATTTCAAAGTCAAATGTTAAATGTTTTATATTAAATATGGTGCAGCTCCTATGAACCAGAAATATTGTTAAGCTCAATAAAAAATAATATGAACTTAATAAAAAATTTGGTGTTTCGACGAGGACCACCGAAGAGCATCAACACTTTGATTATCTCATGAGAAAACTAAGTTTTCGTATCACTCTCTTTGCATTTTGTTGTTTAATTTCTAGGAATTTTGTATCCTTTATATAATTAGAACAGTCATGCTTTACCTTAAGCAAATTCTTGTAAGGGATATGTTTCATGCAAAAAAAGGAAATTGTAGAAGCCTAATTCAAACCACCTCTTTATTACGTGTATTATCCTTTCAAGAAGTGTAGTCCATGAGACTAGTGAGGAAGAAAGTAAAGGTACATAATGCCATTAAACCTATGGGGAAGCTCCAATCAAAGACAAAGGTATATGAGTTGAAAAGGCAAATCTTGTCATGAGGGCAACAGCAAAAGAAGTTCCGACATGATAGGACAGGAGCAGAAAAACTAACCATGGAAACAATTATGCATTTAGAAAAAAAAACAGTTGAAAATAACAATAATGCATAGTTAAAGAACTAGGCTAGTCGAAAATAACAATAATGCATAGTTAAAGAACTAGAGATGTTGCCCATCTCACATGCAACTAGGTGACCCTTATTAACAAACGATTTTCCTATACATAGAATATCTTTTTTACTTACCCTTTGCAAAAGAATATTTTTCTTTGTTACTAATGTAGGGTATGACCTGTTTTCCTTCCCAATCGCATATGTAATAACTTCCATGTGAGAAAGTATGCATAAAACATAGTTACGGTGCTTCAAGCTATGGGATAGTATAGATCTAGATATTTCACATGATAAGCATGTGAAAGATTCTATAAATATAGAGTTTTGCAAATTGCAGAAATGAAGTCACGGCAATAATGTTCTAAGTTTCGAAATGATATCCTCAATTGTGTTTTTTATTCTATCATATACTCCCTCCATACTCGAAATTCTTGACGTTTAGGACATGTGTGCTTACCAAGGAGTGATTATTAAGGGGTAGTTTTCCCTGTCTGCCCTTATTAAATAGGTTTGTGGGTGCATTATATGCAAGAAACATGTGCAGTGCTGTGGCAGTCATGAGCACAAGGGATCGAATCCTGGCGGTCGCTCGTTTTTTTTTGCTGATTGGTTCAATTTGCATCGGAAATTGCTGTAATTAATGCCGGGCAGCCGCACGAGTACCCATCCCAGGGGAAATCGTGTCCATTAGTCCCTCCCGCGAGCCAGGACGTCAGGTTTCACGAAAACAACAGGAACGCCTAGAACGTCAAGAAAAACTAGTATGGAGGGAGTATATATTGATGGACTAGTAAAATTTTTAGCGCACCTCTTGTCCTGTTTCTGGATCTATCACTGACAATACAAATACAAACATTCATACATATCTATGATGATATTTGTTGCTAAAAAAAATCTATGATGATATCCGAAAGACTTGACAGATCTCAAGATACACGTCGCTTACCATGAAAGAACAATGTTATTAATAAATCTTAGAATAAGTGCAGGAAAAAATGTGACTATTAAGGCACCACATAAAATAAAACCCCACTAACTTAGGGCTTGGTTTACCGGAATCCACATCGTATCTGTCGTCGTCAATATATTTATTTTTCAACTAGAGCTAGTAATAAAACCACTCCCCGCAACTAGGGCGCTATGGAACTAGGGGAGTCCCTTAAGGCATTATGGGTTTTATATTTTGACGCTTGAATCCATTGCAATTTGCAAGGTTCTGCCCAAAACTGGAAGGAAGTGCCAATCAGATCAAGAAATGTAAAGCAGCAGTAGAGTGCGTGTCAACCAAAAATGACGAAGGCGATCACGTCCGCCGGCCACGCCTGCCTTTCCGTCTCCACGTTGCGCCTCCGGTCCGTGGAGATCGAGACCACTGTCACCCGCGACGCGGCGGTCGCGGACGCGTGGGTGCGCGGCCTCCGCGCCTCCCACCCGCGCGGCGCGCCGCTCATCGTCGGTCTCGACTGCAAGTGGAACAGGCAGCCGACGAGGAGCCCCGCGTGGATGGCGCCCAAGGCGGCCGTCCTCCAGCTCTACGCGGGCGGCGGCGGCGCCGCCACTGGCTGCCTCGTCCTCCAGCTGCTCTACCTCCGCCACGTCCCGGAGAGTCTCAGGGGTTCCTCGGTGACCCCCGGGTACGTCTCGTCGGAGTCGGCGCCGTGGAGGCCGCCGCGAGGCTGGCCGCCGACCACGGGCTCGCGTGCGCGGCGCCCGTGGAGCTAGCGGGCCCCTGCGACCGGTACCTGGGCCTTGTGGGCAGGGACAAGATGGGCCTGGGCCTCAAGGAGTACGCCAAGCAGGTGCTGGACCTAAACATGGAGAGGCCCGAGAGCCTGGGCATGAGCGACTGGGAGAAGCGTGACCTGGACATGTGCCAGATCAGCTACGCCTGCGTTGATGCCTACGTGTCATACAAGCTCGGCGAGAAGGTCTTGTTGGGCCGTTGATGGAACGAACTATGGTACTCTTTTAGTTTGTCCCGTCGTCCTATGCTACCTGCTGGGTTAGGTCCTGATCATGATATAGTTTTTATGTCTCAAATCCAGTGGACTCTGCGAATTGTAGCCGTGGTCTCAATGTGTATATAGTTTCTTGGACAAAACTTTTTTGTCCATTCACATGCTTCTCTCTCAATCATCTACTCTCTCCATCCCAATTTATAAGACATTTGACTTTTTTTAACGCCAAGTTTGATCACTCATCTTATTCAAAAAAGTTTTACAAATATCATTTCTTTTGTCATGGCTTGCTTTATTAATACAAAAAATAAAAATAACTTAAATTTTTCTATTTTTGCATAAATTTTTTGAATAAGATGAGTGGTCAAACTTGAGGTGGAAAAAGTCAAACATCTTATAATTTGGGATGGAGTAATTATCTTTTTATTCTTGGTTTTTTTTTTTTTTTTTGTAGATGTAGTTTCATGTCTAAGGACAACTTATAGACATTTTATTCAATACAGAAAATGGTAAGCTTTTTATAAGAGCTAATACACTTTCTAATTCATGTGTCTATGCTTATGCTTATGCTTATTACATATTTTTGTACACTGAATGATAAGGTTGCTCTTCATGAAGAGGTAAGCTTGTACACTTTTCTATAATTAATGTGTTCTATGCTTACATATTTTTTTATACTATCTTGATATGTTACTCCATTTTTTATTTTTTAGTTGATATGAGCTAGCAAGTTCACTCTATTGTTGAGGATGCCCTAAGGAACCTTTTCCTCCTTTCTCTTCTTTTTAACTTTAATGTCGCATCATCATTTTGCTTGGCTAGCATCTTAATTTTCTAATCCATAAACATAGCAATGCAACCATCTAGTTTTTGGGTTGTGACTACCCTAATTACGTACTCAAAGCTTCATCCTTCAATGGCATGCTTAATATATTTATATTCTCTGAGATAATATATATAATTACTGTGACGTATTTCCTTTGATGGTTTTTAAAAAAAAACAAAAGTATTTGGTGAAAACTACCGATAGTACACATTGCTATTTCAGAGGGTGTTTGATGAGACTACCGAGACATTCAGATCCACTGATTCAATGAATTTTAAGACAGCAAAGATGCATGAGTTTTAAAAAAACTTGAGACTGTATCTGTATACTTGAAGAGTTTTGCTATTTATTTGTCAACAGTTTTTTTATATAAAAATCTGTCAAATTGTTGACCATTGATTCTACTTTAGGATTTGTGCGGTGTGTCCTTATCCTTCTGAGTTTTGTTGGGTCTAAACCAGGACGGACCCGTATCCAAGTACTCGTCACCTACTCCTACATCTCTGATGGCGCAGGCTACACAGCAGGTAGCACTCTTCTTTGTTGTCTTCTTCTTCCCTCCATGGAATCCATCCATCTCTCGCCTCCCTTCCAATTCGATGCCTTTGTAGCGCTGCTGCCCACCCTGCGTCACGCCGCGTCGTCGCGGGTCACCGGTTTCGCTTGCTGTTGCGCTTCCAACATCATCATGGGCGGTGGATCCAGCAATGTCTCCAGCATCGGTGCGTCGGCGTGCTGCTACTACGCACTCCTCGACATCACAAGAACGCCTCTGCCACCGACATACGCACTGCGTACTGGAGGCTCGGGATGGTGAGTTCGCTTGATGCGCATGCACGCGCGCCTCGCGCCGGTGTTTGATTGGGTTCTGTGTATTTCTGTACCCTCCTGGGTTCTTTCTATTTCTGTTCTCGTTGTATTCGATTTCTTGAATCTTGATGTTATTTGAATGGGCCGTTCTTCATTTCCCCCTTTGCAGGCATAGTACTACCCCACTTGTGCTCATATATGCAGATCCAATTGATGTTTGAAGCTTCAATCTGCAGGTATGTGGTCTTGACTCGTCAGATCTGCTGTGTGATTTTTTTTGTGTGATCTATAGGCTTAAATGCAGATTGCTTTGTACCAAAATTAGTTTTAGGGTTTGATGTCTTCATGTAGATCTAATAGTATTCTAATGTTTTTCCCCCATTTTGTTGTGCTCACGATTGTGAAAAAAATGAGTGTGGAGTTGGATCCCATTTGGTACTTTGTGATATTCAAGTTCCTGTGATTTCCCATCTCATTTTATTGGGATTAATTGCATTACATTCTATTAATCTAGGGGAGATAAGGAGGTTATCTATTTAGGTTGTTTGGTGAGCTATTCTTTGTTATTCTTGGTCTCCATGAGATGTGACTCTGTTTGTGCTGCAACTTGTGAAACTGTGTGAGCTAAAACTTTCATTTACGGTCCTACTTTTTAGTGCCTAACAATTCTTCACTGCTTTCATTCATTGAACTCAATCTTTTTTTCTTCAATTGTAGTACTTGTTTTTTAAGACAACTTAGAGTAACTAAGCATACACGAAAGATGGCTTTTGGTTCTCGTAAAAACTTAATAAGACATTAGTTTTAGCCGATATATACATTCTGATTTTGAGGTGAAGCTGTGAATGGTTCTTTTTTCCCAACATGTAAGCATGCATATTTTTCTTAAGAGTCCTTGTAGTTTTGTTAGAGTGACTTGTGAGGTGCATACAACAGGAGCCAGTTATCTACACAGATCATTATTTGAGGTTATATGGTTGTAGATTTATTTTTCTGTGTGTGGCCTGAGCTTCTTTTAGTGTGTGTGTGCTCAGACGTGTGTGTGTGTGTGTGTGTGTGTGTGTGTGTGTGTCCATGTCGTGTGTGTATGTTCTGGTGTGTGTTCAGGTCTGCCTGAGAATTTTTCAATTTTAGTTTTTTATATATTACAAGTTTTATTTGAGTTTTTTAAGAGTTCTTTGTTTGTCTCTCTTTTGTGGGTTTGCATTTTTTTCCTTTTTTTCTGTATGTGATTTTTGTGTGTGTATTTTTGGGTGTCTTTTTTATTTATTATATCTTCTCTTTTAGTTTTTTTTGTTTGTAAATTTACCCTTTTTTGTTTGAGAATTTTTTCAGTTTCAGTTATTTGATGCCACCGCTCTATAGAATTTTATTGATGCTAGCTACACCCCTAGAGTTGTCACTTTTGACCTTCAATATGACTTTCGTGTGAGAGTGAGTGTGATTGTTTTTTCCTTTTTTTGTTTTGCTTGTGTTTTTTAGTTTTTTTTCTGTGTTTGTGTCTATCACACTCATAGAGAGATAAAAAAGTGACTGAAGTGTTTGTTGCGTGTGTGTGAGTGAGAGTCTGTGTGGTTGTTGTGTGTGTTTTGATTGTGTTTTCTGGTGCTTCTAGTGTGTGTGTGTGTGTGTGTGTGTGTCTCTCTGTATGTTTGTGTGTGTCTGTGTTCTTGTGGCCTTTTTCTTTTTCTTTGTTTTTTCTTTTTTTAGTTTAGTTCATATGCTAGCTTTGGGGTCTGTGTGTGAGTGTGACTGTGTCTGTTTGTATAGTTGTCTTTGTTTGTGTGGTGCTAGCTTTGGTTTGTTTGTGTATGTGTGTCTGATTTGCCACTTCAGATTCTTGTGCTTGAAATCATAGTTTAGCGGGGCACCTTTCATGGATGTCAAGTTGTTCGCTAATCCCTGGGTGCTTTTTGTGAACCACTGATTGTTGTAGTTCATGATTAGAGAATTTGTTGTCCCTTGGCCTAGGCCTGTTGAAGGTAGCATTATTAGTGACTAAACTTAATCCACATAAGGTGAATGGCAAGTAGATTGAGAATGGAGTTCATGAACAATGGCATTATAGAATCTCGATGTTCTATTCATTTGCAGGGAGCTATCTTAAATACATTGCTAACAAGTTTTGGTATCTTTCAGCATGGCAACAAAGACTCAGAGTATGGTATAGGACTCCAAGACTAGGCTTGAGAAGGAAAGGTGAGCAAATAACTAATCCATATCACTAGCCGTCTAATGACTTTACTAGAGAAATACATTAGTTCCTGTAGCGATATCCTAGGTGCTCATTTTTTTTGTTAATTATCATCAGAGGAAATCTATAGACAAGCTCACCTAAGGTGCTTAATCTGCTAGTGGTTTTGTAGTTAGTAAATGCAAACCATATAGTGCTCCGTTGTACCTATACTGTCACACACTCACACTTTCCTATACTTCGTGATTTAGAAAAAGGGATAATATTTTAATATTATTGTGAAACCACCCATAGAGCACTGTGTTGTGCCTATATTGCCTCACTTTATTCTTCACAGAGATAGTTGTCCTCGGTTATCTTCATTTTTTAATTGACCTATTTGTGTACTATTTTTTTGTCAAAGTTTGAAGATGATAAAGAGAAATTGTTTGTGCAGTATGAACTGCAGAGTAAGTAGTAGAAAGCTAGTTTCTTCAATTGTGTTTTACGAGTTCGCTGCTTTGACATGCTGCCTTTTAACAGGGAAGAGGTAGAAGGCTACTCTATTTGACCTTGAGAAAACATTCTCAGAGAAGATAGCAAGTCCAGAAGAATCTCTGAAGAAGATGAAGTAGGTAAATGACATGCATGATTTTTCAGATTGTTGATCCTCAATTCCCATGCATCGTTACCATGACTAAACTTTGCAGGGTTTATTAACCACAAGCAGTTCACTAATTCTGCGTTCATGTTTCACAGGACGACAAATCAATCCACATCCTTCACAAGCCCATCGGCTCAGTTCTGAGTGATGACCCTAATGATCAGTCAGGTCCAGATGATGACTGAAGCTTCTGTCGCCAAATGGTTTCTAGTTTAAGATCTATGTTTGATAATATGTTATTGGAGAATATATATCATCACTCAGGTGAAGTTGATAGTTTGTGACGCACAACTCATGTGCTTAGCTTTCATTGGCTCAAAGCATCAAACTCAAATATATAGATGACTAGATGCCCATAGATTGGGCTGGCACCAGCAGCAATCCAAGTGAACGAATCAGATTAGTCGATTAATATGTGCTAATGGTAACGGGTTTTGGATCCTGTCTATTTTTTATTCATCTTGTCCAAATCTGATAGATTTGTATATTATAAAAATCTGCAGTTTTTTTGGCTGATGCGTCAGTTGTTCATTTGTCAAAAATTAGACATATTTGAAGTAGACAAATCTGTCAACAGTTATCTAGACAGTCCCATAATTGAATCTTATTGTTTGTGGAAGTTAGAATATATTGCTGTCCCTATTCTAGGATTACACTTATTGTCAACTATATGAATGAAGAAGTACAAAGGGAGGCCAATGCTTTTAATTACCACCAGTAGTCCCGTCCGTAACACGAATTGTTTTTCGTTAAAAAGATGCAAGAGACTGAAGAGCCTTTTACCAAAAATGAGTGCGCACAAAGGATTTTTTTTTGCTACAATATATATACTACGTCCGCAGTAACAATACGTAGTATAGCGACTCAGTGACGCTGTCGCTTAGTTTGTGTACGTCTCTCTCCAACGATTAGCTTAGAACTTCGAAAGGTAATTCAAGATCAAACGTGCTTTCTACATTCTAAAAAAAAAAAAATGCTCGGTAACTCCAAACGAAATTCAACTGATTATATTTAAAGGTAGTTTGATACATTTATAATAATCTACTTTAGATAATAAGATAAATAGGGCACACAACTTCAAGCTAGCGGAGAATGATAATTATTAAGATAATCATAACATGACGAACGATCCGACGATCGAGCACAGGGATGACGACGATGTTCCATGCATGCATTGATCTCAATTGGCCAAGATCTTCTCTCCGAGCTTGTAAGACACGTACGCATCGATACATGCGTACCGGATCTGGGCCTCCTCGAGGTCATGCTTCTCCCAGTTGCTCATGGTGACACTGCGTGGCTTCTCCATGACCAGCCCCAGCACCTCCAATGCGAAGCCCTTGAGCCCCAGCCTCCTCATCCCTCCAGTGCGGCCCAGGTAGTCGTTGCAGCGGCCTTCCAAGTCAACGTGCGCGGCGCACGTGAGCCCGTAGTCGGCGTCCAGCTTGGCCACGTCCTCGCCGACGCCGATGCCAACGAGCAGCACGTCGGGGTCGGCGAGGAAGCTCTTGATGGACGCCGGGATGCGGTCGACGTAGAAGAGCTGGAGGACGAGGCAGCGGGCGCCGGCGCAGAGCTGGAGGATGGCCACCTTGGAGGTCGTCCAGCTGCGGTAGTTGGGCTTCCACTCGCAGTCTAGGCCGACGATGAGACGGGCGCCACGAGGGTTGGCGGCGCGGACGGTGCGTACCCACTCGTCGGCGGCCGCGGCGTCGCGGGTCACGGTGGTGTCGATCATGGCGGAGCCGAAGTGGACCGTCAGGCGAGTGGTGGCGGCGTTGTTGGACCGTCGATACATTGTGGCTGCTTGCTCTTTGATCTCTACTGCTTTCTGATGCTACGGAGCTCTCGTATTTATACACTGGTGTGAACTAAGCATGCACGAGCTATCGGCCGTCTGAGTGATTAATGTTTGGTGACACGAAAACATTTCGTTAACTCGGAGCGTCAAAGCGCATTCCCAAAGAGTCGCCGTCCTTTTTCCAAGTTACCGAGCGAGGCAGTAATTACCTATGGGAAATTGTGGGTCATACTAGCTAGCTTCGCGCCTTCACGGTTTCCATAACAATTTGACCGACTGGGAGAAGCGTGAAGTCCCTCCCAGATCGGCGATGCCTGGTTGGTATGCGTACGTGTCCTACAGGCTGAGGAGCTAGGCGCTAAGATCTTGTTGGGCCGCTGATGGAACCTTGGGCCTCTTCGGCCCGTCGAGCTAGGCTACCGCTGCCTGCTGAATATGCCCCGAATCTCTGCAAACTGATGGCTCACCTAGTAAAATATCCTCCGGGAAACCAATCTATTTATTTAGGCTAATTTCAGTGAAAATTTAAATAATAAATATACTTACTTATATAGTGTTACATTAGAAAAAAGTACTCCCTCCGTTCCAAATTATAATTCGTTTGACTTTTTTGACCCTAAGTTTGACCGCTCGTCTTATTAAAAAAATTTATACGAATATAGTTAAATTTAAGTCATTTTTAAAGAACTTATATTAATAAAGCAAGCTACAACAAAAAGTATGATATTTTGGACAATTTTTTAAATAAAACGAGTGGTCAAATTTGAGGTCAAAAAAAGTCAAACGAACTCTAATTTAGAACGGAGGGAGTAATTAATAGCGTGACATAAAAATTAAGAGGATATAGATGATGAGTTTTTTGTCCCTATAAACCCTAGCTGACACTTTTCTTGTGAACGAGAAATTACAGCGGAACTTGCATTGAGAGCTCACCATCTCATCTACACGTGTTTTGCCCGATCTCATGCAGCTCGCATCCTCATTGTGCACGACACGTCTCATAGTTATCACTGACATTATTTTATCCTAGTGCATAATTTAGATAGTATGCAAGTGGCTATGTTATTCATTTAGCACATTTAATCACAACAATATGTAAGAATCAAATGTTTAAATAGTATATGAAAAATGTGGAAATGAAATTTTGAACTGAGTTATTTTATGTGTTCTAATTTTCAAGACAGACACATCATCGTAGACTAGCTTTATATCATCTTAGAAATAGAGACATAAAACCTCTCACTTAGACTAATTTTACATCAGTTGAGTTAATTATTATGTATTTCACCAGTATACAAACAATTTTTACTAGCTGAAAGGACCTTAAGAGGGAGTGAATAGGTGTTTCTAAAATAACAAACCAAACCTCATGGCAGATTACCAGAATGCAAAACTTCCACGCAATTATGCGAAACTTCGGCCCAAAACAGAATAACACAAAGTTTACTACACCTATAGAGTTCAAACTCAAACCAAATTTGCAGATGTGTTTGGAGATGCCCAAGTTCATGAAGTACCTAGCGCACGAAGTACCTACACTCACAAATACACACAAACAAGTAGATCTAGTGGAAAGGAAAATATTGCAATCCATAACACAAGAGATCATAAGTGATTTGTTTTACCAAAGTTTGGGTTCCCACTTAAACCCTACATCTCCATTGTGGTATTAGCAGTGAGCAACTTACAAAACTCATGTCGTTTGCTCTCGAAAACTTTTCTTTTCTCCACTAGTTGATCTTTTCTCTTCCAGTGCAAGATCATAACCCTCATAAACTTTCTCATGACTTACATAAGCAAAAAAAAGATTGTTGTGCGGTGCCTAGCCATCTAGGAGGCTTCACCTCCAAGAGTAGCAAATGACTCATGAAATTGATGAAGCCGACAAGTGCTCAAGGTTTGACTTGCTTTATTTTACACTCTAACTTGAAATCTTTCAACTCAACGCTTAGATATCACACTAATTACACAAACCTCACAAAGAGGAGTTGGGGAATGCTCCCACAAGGCTTAGATAGTGTCTAAGATCTACAAGAGGAGTGGGATAGGTATATGTGCTCACTAGCCGTAATAACTCTAAAACTAGTCGTGCGGAACTTCCACACCTGCATGTGGAACCTCCATGACGTGGAACTTTCCACACAAATCTGCATAATTTCTGAAGTTGTCCAAAACAACATAGGTCACCTTACTGAAAATAGCACAACTTTTCAAACCTTATAACTTGATTCAGACAGTGCTTACTTCATGTTAGTGCAGGAGCTGAGAGATCTTTTTTTTTCTGATCATCCTGAGTTTTTTCAGATTGCATGAGAAGTGATGCATTGGTCACTCAATTTGTGTTCACCCATGAGTAACTTGTTGTGATGCGAATATTTACCTATCGACCACACTAATTTTTAGGAAGAGGCTTTGGTTATGAGTAGCTCCAATGTTGTGCCAAATCGAACCGTGGGCACATTAAATAATCTATTTTCTGCATGCCATGGTAAAATGAGAATGGACCAAGGAGAGAGTATACCTTTTACTGTAGAATGGGCCTATAGACTGATACTGAAACTGGAGTATCGAACCTTATTGTGTGTTCGGTGAACACTGGAGCTGCCCTAAGTTTGTTGCTTGATTTCAGACATGTAACTCTTTCTGTTACACTGAAGTTTCATAATTTTAAGTTGTGTGAATCTCATCTCTATGTCTTATATGCATGGCCGAGCAAGTTGTTGCCATGGTATGAACTCATATCTGTTAGTGTGAATAATAAGTACCTTTTAATATGAACTTGATCTTGTTAGTGCCTGGTAGTTTGAGCAGTTCAAAGCTATCAACTATACTCATTCAAAGTTATTGTACTTATGTTGTCTGCTGTGACAAGTGTATACAACCATACAGCTCATTGCAAGTTCCTAATTCTTCAATTTGTTTAATCGTCTTTCACTTTCTCATAGAAAATTTGGTCATCAAAATTAGGATTTTTCTTCTATCTGTAATCCTCTTTCAGTTTTTGTTTTCCTCTTTCACTTTGTCACATAAAGCTATCAACTGTATGGCATAAATTTTTCTTCTGTTCATAGATTCTTTTGCTTCTATTTGTGATTCAGGTCAATTGATTGTTGTAACATATTGATGTACTGATTTGAGGTCGATTTCTCTTGACAGACCTTACATGCAAAAGTGACCATATTCAAGAAGAAACAGAGAAAAAGTTACTAACAAACAAAGGACCATCATATTCAATAAGTATTTGGGTGGAGTGAATTGGTTGTTGTAGTTTACAGTAACACTATTTTTCATTTTTGGTTAGCTTTTCTGTACATATTATTTATTTATAATTGTGTTTCTAAACTTTTGACACGTCCTTTATTTGATGATTTTATAAAGTTATTGTAATCATGTTTATGTTATTTAAGCTTGATCCATTATTTATCAAATAGCAACACAATGATATTCATGATTGATCTTTACTATATGCAAGGTATTTAATATCTTACAGATAACTTCTTATTTGTGCGTTGCAAGATCTGTCTTTTAAGCTGTTTGTACGTTAGATTCAAAACACCTGCAAACAACTCCCGCCGATAGGTTGTACATGCCTTAAGACAACTTATACAATAGTCTTAGTTTTAAGCTTACAGCTCTGAATAGATCCACATGACGACCTCAAATAATATTAGGACGTGTATATAAAACTAGCACTTATTAAAAGATAGTTTTTCTCTCCTGTTAAAATATAAAATAATTTGTTTAGAGCTAGCTTATAATTCATAATTGGAGCCCTTAGAATTTTTGGCACTCTATATACATATGCAGCAATACAATTAGGTAGCCAAAATGTGAGTTTATTTCCCTAGTTGGGCCTGTTGGAGCTGTGACTGGCTTTACAATCAAACAGAACTGCTAGCACGATCATTGCGATAATATGCCTTCCTCTGCTGCATTAGCAATCAAACGAATATATATATATTAAAGAATTCTTACATTTGATTGCAAAACTGAAAAAGAAAACTAGCTAGATGAGCTTCAGTGCTCCACTCATCACATAGCATATATATAGACATATAGTTCATCATCCCAAGGTCTCAACAAATGCAAATTAAAGCGTTACTGAACTGAATTGGTAGACTGTATATATACTCCGATACGTACACCGGGCTACGGTAGACGACGGTGCTGGCAAGGCACAGGTGACGGGACAGCATAGCGCCTTAGCGGAGCTATATGTTGCCGCATGAGACCGTGGCGACATCCATTTTGTAACTAAAAGAGTTGGAGTAGTCGAAGGTGATGAGCTCGCCAGGGCCGATAGGTCCACCGTTCCTGACTAGACAGTCGCCGTACGACAGGCGTCGGAAATCGCTGGGGTCGACGAGCTCCGTGGAGGCGAACTCACCGCAGGAGACATGGACGTCGCGCACGGTGCAGCCCAGACATGTGTTGGTGATGGTCACGCTGTAGGACGGGATGCCGTTGGGCAGGCTACCGGCGCTGCACTGGTCCACCACCACAACCTCCTCCGAGCAGAGGTTCACCGACGCTGCGTGCGCCGCCGCCGCAGCTCCGGCAGAGTTGTTGCCGGCGACTGATCGATTCCATCGTCGACACATGCATGCATACAGGAGTGTGCATGACACCAGGGATGAGCCCAAGTAGTCCAGCAAATTTTACCGAATCTGAAAGTAGAAAAAAGTAAAACATCAGTGCCGATCTTTCTTACCGCTGGTGTTGTTGAGCAGCTTGCGGACGTGCATCGCCTGACGCTTCACGGCCGCTACGGTGGGAGACCGATGACTGGAAACTCCATCTGCAGTAGATCATTTGATTTGATCAGCTATTGTGGTGCATGCAAGAGAGTAGATGGACTGATATAAGAGTTACAAATTCAGAACACACAGACCTTGACCAGCTAGGAGGAAGAACACGGCAATCGCGACAACAGCTCGCTCTCCATGGTTGCCCATGAGGTCGCCGTAGAGAAGGGCTCGAGGAAGAGGCAGCGAGTAGAAGGGCTCGAGGAAGAGGCAGGGGCAGATCGACGTGGAGCTGAGGATGGCCAACTTAGAGATCGTCGTCGTCCAGCTGCAGTAGCTGGGCTCCCGTTCGCAGTCGGCCGCGCGGACGGTTTTATATGAGGGATAAGAGCTGCTACGGAGGACGAAGGTGTGAACTGTTAACAGTGCGTGCACTAGCTTATCGTCAAAAGCGGTCGTCGTCCTTTTGTGTTACCGAGCTGAGGCAGTAATTAATTAGCTTTCTACGGGAAATTGTGGGGTGGTCATACTCTTCACGGTTTCCATTGCAAAATTTGACCGTGGCCAATTTATTTGGATCCAGATTCAGTGATTTTGCTTGTACTACTAAGTGATATCAAGGAGAAAATCACAGCGCAAAGCCCCGCCTGGGCGGCTGGGCCGGTGATGCTTGCCGAAGATTGCGTCCAGGCGAAGGCGAGCAAGTGCGAGGAAGAAGATCTTCTTGGACACCCTCCGCAGCATCCCAAATCAGCTTACTCCACGGCTTCGTGCAAGCTTTTCTCTCCTCCATGGCGCGGTATGAGTGTCCTGCAGTGCAGACGCGCAGCGCGGCGCGACTGCGCGAGTGGCCTGTGGGCTGTGGCGGGCGCGAGGACGGAGGAGGCTCGACGCGAGTGTTCTGTACGACTGTACCTGTAGTGGCACTGCGCGACGCGAACGGTCTGCAGTGCTGCAGGGCACGCTAGAGGCCTGCGGTTCTCGCCTGGGAAGCGGAAATTTTACTCTTAGGAGCACATGCTCCCACACATGCGTCCGTTCGATCTCGCTTTGAGATGTGTGCTTTCAGTTACAGTACATTTGGTATTCATGCCGTATATGATTTTCTAACGTACTAGGTAGCGTGCCCGTGCGTTGCTACGGGATAATAACACAACCACGGAGAGCAGTATCGCAGCTGACATACTTTATAATATAGACCTTTCAGTGATGCGTCTAACATAATATTTTATATCGGCAAGAACTCTAATATCCATTTGCCATGTAGTGCGCATACAACATGTCCATATAGAGTCCGATAATCCATTTAGAAATACCTAGAAACAACAAAAAAAATATAGTGTTGGTGAAATAACATTTGTACAATGTAAATTGAAAGAAAAAATAAGTTGTACGCGTTAGTAATGTTGTATTACCTCGCCTATAGCGTTAGAACCTCCTTATATACAATATTATTCGTGAAAGTTCCATTCATCATTGGGGTCTTCTTATCCTTACCTTTTCTATTTGATGTATTCTTATTTTTATTTCCCTCAACATTCTTTTTAGCAATTTTTCTTCTGCATCTTTTTGGTCGTCTCCTCCCCGTGCTTCCACATCGCAAGGATCTTAATCTTGGTTCTTGAAGTGGCTCAAGACATCGCAACGTACAACTGTCCATGAGAGAACACTGGTGCGGACAGGTACACACCCACGTTCGGGATGGTTTGGCCCTGTGACTTGTTGACCGTCATGGCAAAGCTCAGTCTGATAGGAAACTGCTTCCTCTTAAACTGGAATGAGAACATCTCATCATCAGACGGGCATAATGGTATTCGAGAAAGAAATACCCTCTTCCCAGCATGCTATCCCACCATAATTTCTGCATCAATTGTATTTCTCTGAAACCCCCGCACCAGCAGTCTTGTAACCGTTGCATAGACCATTGGCTGGGTCAATATTCCTAAGTAATATGACAGGACACCCGAGCTTTAGCTTTAAGACGTGTGGAGGCAGCCCATTGGGAGTCAAAGTATTAAGGAACTCCGAATCTATTACTTGATGAATTCCACCAAAACAAAACCGTGGGGACAAACCTCAGGGCGTAGCTTCCTCCCTAGCAGCGGCAAGGAGGCAGGGAGAGGCGAAGCGGCAGCGGAGGCGGGAGAACGGCGTCCAGCACCGTGTCCTCCACACAACAGGGAGGCGTGCGGGCTGCAGCTCACCTTGATCAGAGCAGTCTCGCCTTTCGTTCCTCTTTCCTTTCATGAAGATTGTATGCACGAGTCAGCCGAAAATTGTTCATAAGTTATGATGATACTACAAATCCATAATACATATTTCATATATATCCTCAGTTCTGGTTTAAATACCTCAGCTTCATTAGAATTGTTGCCTATAGGTAAATAATGTCTACATATAGGTAAACTATTATCATGCATCATCTAATCGGACAGTGAGATCATGGATTTCCAATACAAAATAATGCATTATGGCTAAACATTGCCGAGATCAACACATCTGTTCGTGAATCAACAAGTTCCAGAATGATTGTGCTAAACCAACACACATGTTCACGAATTAAAACAGCCAACGTTTCTGAAGGACAAACAAACAGACCGTAGATTCCATCACGGTTCTAACTGTTCACCATGCATGTACTAAAATCAAGTAAAGGAGAATAGATGAGGATAGTACCTATGGAGGGAGGTCTGATTAAGGTCTCGTTAAGTGAAAGCCACCTCAGATCGAGTCAATGCCGATTCAGATATCGCTTAGGCGCACCGCTTGAGCACCACGACGAGCGCTGCGTTCGACACCTGCGTCCCGGCACGCGCGCCGCCGCCAAGGCCGCCAGAACGGTGACGGAGAAGCACAGGGGAGGGCACGGCACTGCAGCGGGTGCGCACCGGCTGCAAGACGCTGGCAGCAGCCCGGGCGGTCACGGCGAGCAAAGCGTGCGGGCGACGTGAAGCACATGCCTCCGCCCTCACCCCTAGCGTGAGCGTCTGCTGGATTGGTGGCGTCCTCAACTCATCGCATGGGGAAGGAAGGAAGGACGGACATGATTTGCATTGCGTGATTGCCGGAGTCATGCGACTGCACGGAAGGAAGGAAGGAATTACGTGATTTGCATTTGATGCTATCTCTCCTTCTTCTGCATGCACGGAATTACGTGATTGCCGGTGTCCAAACCGAAAATTGCATGCATGGAAACCGCACGGGGAGGCGTAGGGAGGCCTGTTGACGTGATTTTCGCACCAAACAAAACTAACCTCTTTAGTCTTTTTATTTGTAGAGATAGAGATTGTATTTCAATCTGACATCTGACAGCTTTACGAATTCACCTCCCGTGACTGGCATGTACTCTCCTGTGACTTTTCTTTTACCTCGCTCCTTTCTTCTCCCGTCGCCGCTGCGTCGTCTCTCCGTCTCGCCGCCGCGTCGTCTCTCTGCCTCGCCGGTCACCACACCACCTCGCCGCCGCGTCCCGTCCTCTCTCCCTCCTCCGTCCCCTGCTCTCTTCTCCGTCTCCCTCCCTCGCCGCTCGTCTCTCCTCTGTCTCCCTCTCTCTCTTCTCCGTCTCCCACCCACGCCACTCCTCTCTCTCTCCTCTGCCTCCCTCTCTCTCCCTCGCCGCTTCTCTCTCAAGCACCACATTGCAGCGCTCGCGATTTGATTGATTCACGGCTATGCAGCCATTGATTGCCCTACCGTTTCCATTTTTCCCTTTTTGCTGTTAGATCTGTTTTTTTTTATATATTTTTTCTCTTTGATTCCGCTATGTGCTTGAGCCTTTAATCCAGTTTCATTTTTTCATTGCCCCCGGATCTGCTGCCGGTACATTTAACCACAGAACAGGTAAACTACTACTTCATCTTGAAAAAACAGTATGTTTATAGCAGTTATTTATCCATTTTTCAATTCTTTACCTGGGATTTCCATTCACTTTTTGACAGATTAGTTTAAGGACGATTTTTTTAGATACTTGGCAATGTTTGTTCGAAGTTGTCCAGTCAGTCCTTAATACTAAAGTGATAGCAATATTTTAATTTTGCATGCCTGGCAAGTGGTTTTCATCTGCACGTAAATTCTGTGGACCTAAAAAGTAGCTGTCATTTGTGGATAAACTAGTACAACACATCAGTAAAATGTGTGAAAGCAAAATGTGTGCTTTTCTTTACAAAGGCCAAGACATCAATCTGGTTTTCAATAGCTTTAGTACCCATATGTGTTTCCAGATCTTGTCCCTCTGATCCAAGAATACTTGGTATTCCTACTGTTCTAGGATCCTCTAGTGTTTTTTCTAATGAAATATGAATTTCCATTAAAGGAAGCAGAATGCACTCTGTACTTTCAAATGGAGGGTGTCTAGATTATAAAAGGCAGCTAGTTTTCTATGTGAATTAATTATTTAAAAGACAAAAACCATTTCTGTTCTATGCAATCTGGTTGTTCTTCTTTGTGATCATGGATTGCTCCCTCTTTCTCTTGCAGATACATTGCCACTGCGCTGGGGTGTGTTTGCCTACTGAGAAGTTATTTAGAAGTCTGGTCACCAGACTTTTAATCCGTCTTATTATAGGGTAGGTTTGTGATTATTCATATATCTTCATACGCACTGCATCTTGCACCCATTATGCACAGACCTCCTTTTAGTTTAATATTTGGCAGTGAAAAACAAGAGAGCTCATTCTAAGTTTCAGGTAAGTGCCTTTCACGATTAATATAATCTGGTAAACATGATTTGTTTTGTGGAAGTTTAGGAGTACAGCTTTGGCAAATTCTGCATTTTCCCTTTAGTAGAATGTGAACTGAATCATCTGAGTATAATATGCAAAGAATGGTTTCTAGATTTAAAATACTCTATTTTAAGTGCTCCATAATAGCTTCCTGTTTTTAACTTTGAATTATACTAATTGAATTTACCATCCTTCCCTGTGTCTTAATACTATAGCTCAACCCTGAAATAACTAAGCTTGCTAGAGACACATGTGATGATTCATTCTTTGTCAGGTTGCTCGAGAAGCCTCTAAAGGCATGCAGAATTTAATATCTTCCATAGTTCCATTTATTGACAGTCCCTCCCCTCTATGTTATGAATATTAATCGCCATCCGTGTATCTCTTATGTGTAGGCATTGCTGTTTTTTTATTGGAAACCAAGAAGAATTTTCATTTGGAAATGTCATTCTTCTCAGCCTAGTATTACTCTAATTCAAAACATAAGTTAGTTGGCATGTCTTTACTTCCATCACTAGAAAACATACCTGAGATTGCTCAAACTACAAGCTCCAGCCTATATAACATCTCCATGCAGTACAAGCACCGTGACATATTTTGATGCCATTCATTTTTCCTTCACTTTCGGCCTGTGACAACAGAGCTGAAAATCTTCCGGGCATGCAGTTTTCTTTATAGTGGCCAATCCATCAATTTAGTTTTGAGTAGCTTTAGTACTCATATGGTTCTAGATCTTGACACTCCAATAACTTTTGGTATGCATACTGTTGTAGGTACCATGGAGCCGTCTGGTGTTGGTGGCATGGGAGAACAATTTGAAGAAGGGTGCACTGGATCTGTCCCATCCTTGGGTGCGATACCCTCATACCTATCTTTGATGGCAAGTGTTGCGCCACAATATGGACTTGTCCAACACAGGTATGGATCTTTGTTAGAACATAATGCAGTTGTACAAATCAATTTTTCTAGTATTCTTGTTGCTTAGGTACCTCGATCCAATTTTTATGGGGGGTTTTATTATACTTTCTAAAGCCAACATGTGTACATCTATAACAGTCTTCATCACTTGTTTGTTCTTATTGTTGGCACTGTGTATCTTCAAATTATAACATGCATATTATTTGTCTGAAAGTGTCAAACAACTTCTCTACATTTATATGTGAAGCTGTCGTTTTATCTGTGCAGTTCCATGGCATCTTGGTACAACCGTGACTGTTCTATCGACCAACTGGCACATATTCCTCCATCTATCGATGCTGCTGTTGAGGAGCAGCCATTTTCCCCTAACTGCAGCAGGTATTCCCACTCATCTCAGACAACACAAGAATACGATACAGGTTTCACTAATTTGTATGCTTAAACAAAATCTCTCGAAAGTTATAAGCAGATGACATTTCCTTTTCTGGGCAAAGAATCTGATATTTCTCATGAAAATCAGCCAATTAAAACTTTCTATTAATTAATTCACTTTTTTTTGCATAAACACTAGAACTGTTTGAACTGTACGGTGATAGGTTGTTATGGTAGTATTAGTACTTCCAAGATCAGAAAACTTTCATACTTCAAGTCATGTTCATAAGAACTTATTGGATCCTATAAAAATTTTTACTAATGACTTCAAACAAATCCTTTATACAAGTGACGAGGAGATGCCATTTGCCAGTTTTGGCGAAGACTATTCTGGTGATGAATCTGACGTTCTTCCAGAGAATGAGCCAATGAAGCACACTGGGCAAGAAAAATCATGTGGTTATTACTCTTCAGCTGGGGAAGATAACTGCCAAAGGTTAGTGTTTTAAAATTATTATACATGGTGAAGCTATGATTTTGCTGTTGATTAATTCATGCAAAATCATGTGCATGCATTTTGGTCTTCTATGCTTCATGGAATATAACTTGACCCATAAATATGAGTCTCTAGATTTTGATGTTTAAATTGTTGCTTATAACTCTAGATTTTCACTGTCAGTATCATTCTATTCTGTATGTCTAAAATGAAAGTTCTTTGGTCCAACCTGTCTAAAGAATACTAAAATTGAATAACTTTTTTGTAGAACGCATGAGAATATGTTGGTTGCTGGTTTGGAAGGAGACTGTCACCATCAATATTATGGCAATAAACCAGATACTGTGAGTGTGAACCGAGAGATTGAACACACTGAGCGTGATGTAGTAGTTGGATTTACCTTGAGACATGTGTACCTATATGATTTGAAAAAGGCAGAAAGAATGGTACTTCCTCTATTCCCAATTAAAAGACATTTTGACTTCTAAAGATATATTGTTTTTTGTTATGCATCTTGACATAATACATATCTAAATCCATAGAGAAAGTTGGCATGAAAAAATTTACCTTGACACATGTGTACCTAAATGATTTGAAAAAGGCAGAAAGAATAGTACTTCCTCTGTTCCAAATTAAAAGGTATTTTGTCTTTTAAAGATACATTGTTTTTTGTTATGCATCTTGACGTAGTATATACTAAGTCCATAAGTAATCATTATTTTTCTGATTAGCAACCATAAGTTTTTATTTAGTTTTTAAATGAGATAAGTTAAGTTAGTTTTTATTTAACTTGTTTTTGGCCCATAAAATTTTTCTAGTTTTAACAATATTTTAATTTATATATTTTTTTTAAAAAAATAAATATATTTTAAAATAGAATTTATTCTATCAACCAAACAATTTCACGAAGTTATTCTAATTCATGAACTGAAACACTTTTTGAACACTTCGTGTCTCTTTCACAACAAATTCGACATACTCCATCCATCCCATCTATGTGAATCTCGTTTTCCAAGAAGACAAATAATCTTGAGTTTGGCTAAACTTATAGAAAATATTATCTACATTTGAATCAGCAATTAGGTTTATTAAAAAAACATATTTAGTGATTAATCTAACAATAATTATGATGGGACTGGTGGCAGTTTTCGCAAGAAGAGCTAGTGAACATGTCCCAAGAAGCTAAATTTGACAGAGAAAAACATCTTACAGCCTGCTGAGACCAAAAAAATCATTGCTGCCACAATCATCTATCTATATATAGTAACTCTCGGTGCTCATGTTGTAAAGAAAAACTCACGGTGCTCATTCTAGATGGAATAGAATAAGTGACTTTATGAAATGGTAAGACCAAAAGCCCTGAGCACTGAAGAAAATGTACAAATTGGAACAACAGAGCTGCATACCAACCACTATTGTTTTTCACTTAGAGACTGGAGTATAAGACCGGATGAACAAAATAACACACTTTAGATACCAACCATACAAAGATCTGATGGGAGATAAATAATAGTCAAGAACATATTCTACTAGTACAAATAATAAATAGTACTACATCTATGTGGTACAGTATGATAAAAATAGAAATTACCATACATATTACATCGCACTAGGTAGATCCAGAGCAAGCTATGATTGATCCTTACGGTCACTCTAGCCTACTAGTACAACTTAGCTTTTCTATTTTCTGGAATATTGATGCAGAAATCTCATTGGGTTTAACAACGTCACCAGTAGAATAACCCAGAGGGACATTTCATAGGGGCAATGATTTAGGTGGCAGTGAAGACCGTAAAGCTTCCATGGCAGCGGCAGCGGCGGCGGCGGCGGCGGCGGCCTGCAATTAGACGAGAGGAAGAAGAGATGTGAACTTGCGATTTGGTTCAAAAAGGAAGAGAGGGGAAAGGAATGGGGACGAACTGGAGGTGGCCGACGAACTGGTGCCTGCTATGGCGTGGCGGCGAGCTGCAGGTGAAGACGCGGCGTCGGAACTGGCGATGGGGGCGGAGACATGTTTCCTCGTTTGCAAACAAAGAAATAAATGGAAATAAAAAATAAATGGGGAGAGAAGAGGATAAGACCTGCCCCAGGTCGCCACTCCCAGCCTCCAATAATGCATATGGGCCCTACTTACTTGTATAGAGGTACGTATGTGGCAGAGTATTTGTCTCCATTATTCATTCGTATTGACCGAAATGCAAAAGTGGCACGCATCACGAGGTGATGGATCTAACGGCTGCATGCTTGGGAGCATGTGCTCTTGAGAGCAGATTTAACTTTCTCTCGCCTGGGGCTGCTCAGCATGGGAGGTTTCAGCGTGAGACGACTGAAAGGATGACTAGCTTTTTCAGTGAGAAACGCTGTGGGGCGGCATTGCGAGTGGCCGGCGGTGCGGGCGGCCATCGCAGGCATGGCATGCAGCTAGCGGGCAGCCATCATAGGCACGGCATGCGGCGAGCGCGCGAGGCCGTCGCGGAGGGCTGCACGGTGAGCGGCGGCCGTTGTGGACATGGCGAGTGGCGGCAGTCATAGTCATAGACATGGATGCGGTGAGCGCGCAAGGCCGTCGCGGAGGGCAGCATGGCGAACGATGCGTTGTGGACATGGCTAGTGGCGGCCGTAGTGGACATGTGATGCGGCAAGCGCGCACCGCCGAGCTCGCAGCCAGGGCAGAGGACAGCTTGGTGAGTGGCCGGGTGGCGTGGGCACAGGGCACGGGTGGCCATCGCGGGATTGGATCGATCTCCTTCGTTGGATCTTGATTGGACGATGGATAGCATAGGGAAAGTTACAACGTGACTTGAATTTGTGGCACACTGGCACACAAGACGAGAGCTCACGTGTTCACGAGGCAGTGGCCACAAACATGGCATCGCGCGCATGGTGTATTAGCATGATTCATATAACTGATCATGTTTGGTGGCAAGGATAGGAGAACCATATCCCACTTATAGCTGCTCTTTGATATAGTTTGTTTTGATTTAATCTAAATAAATCTATCAGTGAAATCAAATGATTTTCATAGGTCCCCTCATCACGCCATCACCTACGGGTTAGGGGGCCCTCCTTCCTTTCCGGTGAGTCCACTAGTGGCAAGGAGAGGAGAACCATATCCCACTTATAGCTGCTCTTTGATATAGTTTGTTTTGATTTAATCTAAATAAACCTATGAGTGAAATCAAATGATTTTTTATTATGATCATGTTATGTATGATGATTTCGTTGATCGGCACAACAAGATCGCGTCATTGTTGTAGGCGCCAATTTTATTGGTAGAAGATAAATTTATGGCTATTATCTATAGGGGACTGCTCTTGGGCACTTCCCACGAGGATAGTAGTCGCAAGTCATAGATCTCATCACCGATAGTAGGGAAGAGAAAATTAGGTAGCATCCAACATGAAGTAAGGGTTGGAGGTAATGAGTCTGCAGGCACTGTTGTACATGATTATGCAAGTAATGATGTTCTTTTTTCATCACTCCAAATATGTTTCGAATTGGTTCCAGAACAATAGGCCTTGCAACATGTCTAATGTTTTAGAGTTGCTCATTAGATTTGGCATAAGGACTGCACTCTGGTTTTCGTGTTCAACAAGACCCTATCAATCTAGAGCACTGGTTGCTTCGAGAAAAAACCACCACTATGTAGAAATTGATTTGTAGAGACACTTGACTTTTATTTGTAAGGGCGGTCACGGAACCGTCCTTACAAATCGATGATTTGTAAGAGCGCTTGGGTAAGGGCGAGTAGCCCAACCACCCTTACAGAGAGTCTTGACCCGCCCTTACAAATGCTTAGCATAGTAGTGCACTAAACATCTAGCGATAGAATAATATGTAGGGTTTATTTATATTTTATGTGTATTATGGGAATGTATTGTGCCAAATTTTAATGCAATTTTCTCTTTCTTTTGCAAAAAAATAAATTATATTTTTAAAAATGTACTTTGTCTGACTTAGGACATACCTTGATTGATCTACATTTAAAACTTACACCCTGATTAACGATGATTGTAGTCCTCTAATTTAGACCATCACCCTATAACATTGTATAGTTTAACAACATGCAAAATATATATTATGAATACATTTCTCTCTATGAGTCTCAAAAATATAATCTTATGATGTTAAACAGTATGAATTCCTAGAAATTAATAGTTAAACATAGAAATATTTCAGTTGGGCAAAACTTAAACAACAACCTTTCTCAAATGGAGGGAGTAGTGTAAGTACTTAGGCCAAAGCTAAAAGGCAGTGTAGATGTAGACATGTAAGTTCAGACAACACTTTTGTGTGATGGTGATGATGAAGATGACACAACACTTAGAAAGACTAATGAGAACGGTTGCGCTTGTTGTAGGAGCTAAGTCAAGCTCAAAGTGTACCAAGACGAGGCTTTTGGTCCTAGGAATATGGTTTATAGGCTATTTGAATTGAGTTTGTACAATAGGGTGCCAGCTCTGTTGTCAGGAAAGCACCTCCTTACACCATCACATCTTCTCTTGTGTTAATTCTTCTGTCTTAGGAGGAAGGATCCTCTCTTACACATGAGATTCCTAACCAAAGCTCACATCGATAGCAAAGTTATATTTGTCTTTCATGCCAACCACTCAACCCTTAACTCCCCCCTTGTCAATCCTAGTAGTGGAAACAACTAGAGAACCCGTACTGAGACAAGAGAATAATTTGTTTAAATTAAAACCAGTGACATCCACCACAGCCTGACACTATCTTACCTCAAAGGCTCTCAATATTCCCATATATTCAAGAAAGAGAATCCTACCAATCTTAAAAGCCAATCTCTCTCCTTAGACCCAAAGTGTTTACTCATATGTTGAACTGGACAGCATGTTTCTTGAACTATAGCACGACTATTGTAGCACTGGAAATCACTGTAGCACCAGCACAGTATTCCAGTTTGGTCCCATATCAGAAACGAGAGCCGAGCAAGACCAGCTTAAAAAGCTTCACCTGGGAACAAGTAGTTAATTAACTTCGGATCGATCCTTTTGCGCGAAGTGAGAATGAAAGAGCAAGAGAGTTAATTAGTAGGTGTGGTTCATTCAGCGTGTAGAATTTAGCCGTCTTCCCAAGTCGTGGCGTTACAAATGGTAATGAAAGCTAACTCTTATGATTTCGTGGACGTATGGCTCGAGAGCTCGGACAGGTTGCATATGGCTCTGAAAGAGCATGACACTTGGGCAAGGGAGTTGGGAATACGAACGTGGCCAAGAGAATCGATCCTAGACATTAACATTTGTCCCGCTCGGTTATGCTGATTTGATAGCTCGATGAGGACGTTGAATCCTTTGAGGGTGGGTGGATGTGAAACCTGCTAGCCCATTGGGCTAGCTGGGCCGGGCCAGATTTGGGTTACTGTAGCATCGAAAATCATTGTCGCGTCGGCCCAGTATTCCAGTTTAGTCCCATATCGGAAATGAGAGCAATGCTAGACCAGCTTAAAAAGCTTCAGTCTAGGAAGGAGCTAAGATCGATTCTTTTGCACGGAAGGAGTTAACTCTAGGTATGGTTCATTCAACGTATAGAATGAATTTTGACCGTCTCTCCGAATCAGGACGTTACAAAGAATCGGGGATGAAAGCATAAGAGAGTTAGGGTCTATTTGGTTCGTGACCAGAGGTTGCCACGCCAAAGGTTAGTCGGCGCTATGGTTTTTTGGGTAGTTGTTTGGTTCACTGCCAGAGCTATGGTATGTCAAACTTTCGTAGCACTCTACCCCACATGTCATAGACTCATTTTCGTGCCAAAGCTTGCCAAAAGTTTAGCGCCGTTTTTTTCTCACCATATTTTCTTTAGTAGCCACAGTTTGCCAAGGTTAGGCATGGCAACTTAAAGTCGCCAACCAAACACACCTTTACTTAGTAAGTGTGGTTTGTTCAGCGTGTAGAGGGCCAGGAACCTTAGCCGTCTTTCCAGTTTGGGGCGTTACAAAGTTCCTTTTTGTTTATCTTCAAAAATCATTTATGTAGCGGTAGTTATAATCCAACTTGTGCGTAAGTTTAGACGTTGCCAAACATGATCGGTGCTATTTTCATCACTACACTAAAATATAGCACCTTCCATATATTCAAATATAAATATGTACCTAAATTACCCTAAAATATATTCAAATATAAATATGTATTATTTAAATTACCCTACAATCCCTTATAGTAGACGCTACTTTTTATGGAAGGTCTTAATCTACATTGAAGTATATAATGGTAACGCTAGAATGTGCACATCAGGCCCTCCGCGTTCGATTGCAGAATGTAACGCAGTCTATAATTTTCTTATAAACTAATAAAGGTATACCAACCATACTAATATACATACACTTATAAAGAATCCTCCTTAATTATTCCCTCTTTTGTAATAGGCTTCATCAACCTACTAATACACCGGATTTTCTTTCCTACGTCCACACGCGAAAAACATCCCCCGCTGAGGAGCCTCATCTTAATCCACCCAATCGATTGTACCCAGAAAAACAACATAATTAAAATGGACATGCTAGATTCGATTTGAATCATTCTCTCTCCTTACTCACTCAAATTGTACGGTCCAGATTAAAAGTGTCACAACTCCTCCCGCGCCTACACCCACACCCGCAGCCACGGTTCGATTCATGGGTTGTTATTTTTCCGTCTTTTCGGCTCGAGCGGCATCGAAAGGAACAAAAAAACATCACCACGCTACTTTTGCCGCCGCCTCCTGGTTCCGAACACGGATAGGGCTTCCCGGCGGCCGCCTGCTTGTCCTCCTCCTCTGTGCGCCGATGGTCGCCATGGACTCATGGCACGCAAGACAGGCCACGGGGCTTGGGATGCGCGGTGCAACGACGACGGTAAGTCATGGCCTGGCAGCTCGTCGGAGTCACGGATCCTACCAATGGCCTCCCTAATGCCCTTGCCTAGAGGAGGTTGTGATCCTTGGCGCCATGGGGTGCACGATGCGCTGCAGCGCGGCAGCAAGGGCGCCGGGGACGTGAGCACGAGTCTGTCCGACATGGCAGTGTGGTTGTGCCGGATCCACGAGCAGCCCGAGATTAGCCGCCTTGTCCGCGACGAGCTCGACAGCGTCGGTTTCGCCACCTGCTGGTCACGTATGCGGCGGCATCGCCACGCTCGGCACAGGCTCTGCCTATCCGTCGTCACACTCCGGGACATGGACGCGCTGCCCATCCAGGTCCAGGTACGTGCGTTCGTGGGGTGTGTACCGGCATGTATGTGTTGTTGGTGCTACTCAAATCATTGAACTAATACTAATATTTTCAATTTCTCTCTTCCTCTAATTCAAATCCATTTTCAAAATTTGAGGCGTGCTAACAAATACCCAGAAATTATTTCAAGCGGGGCAAAATATTATTAGGGCCGGGCACGGTACATAGTAGTACCCAGAACTAATCATTGAACTAATTTGTCGAGGCGCCTGTTTAATTTTGCCAATTTGTTTTCTTGTCCGTCATAGCATAGCTTGCTTTTACTTCAAACAAGATCCCGAGGAATTGCCATGTAGTTGGTTTTTTGACAAATTTCTTAATCTGCGAGATATGAAATTGCATGCCCATTTACTTCTTCCCATTCTGATCATTTTCAGGAGCCCAATTGTGAGCCTACAGTGCACTTGTATTGTCTTCTCGGCACCTCGGTGACACGAGCATGGCCTCCTGCACCTTTATTAAGCCAAACTTCATCTGCCAAGGTATATAAGAGTGCATCACCTGGAGCAAGGACTTCAAGTGTAGGAAGGTTTACAAGAAAATAGGTATTATCGTTTATGATAAGCATCATTTGCCTTGAATTTTGAACCTCTCATTGATCCCTTTTTGTATCAGTCACTGATTGATGTTTACCAAATTTAGAGGAATTGTTTGAATGATGTTTGTATTCTGTCACTAATTTGAGATACGCATATGCTTTGTGATTTGTGGTGGTATTGAAAACTAGGATGTTCTGTACCAGATTGCTAAATTCAATTCCAAAACTTTTTTCTGCACATAAATGCAGATATCCTTGAGTTCTTTTGGGACATATATTGGATAACAAATTGCAGTTGAATTTGAGAATTGTCTTTTATATTCTGTTGTTCATATCCCCCTCTCTAAATGTGTTCAGATTTTTCACAAATAATGGTTCATTCACTTTGGGGTAGACCTTAAAAAAAAAGTGTTGGACCTTAAAAAAAAAAAGTGAGATTCTTGAAGTTTGGTCTAAAGTCTAAATATGAGGACAACAGCAAAATATGACAAAAGATATATATTTTGGTTGTTCGCTGAAATATTCTTTCAAAAAATTCTCATTCAAGGTAAACTATTGTTTGAAAAATTCTCTGTTCCATTGCATACGAGTTCTCTTTTTCTGAATCTTGCCCTTTGATGACTGAAATTTTCCTTTCCTTCTTTTTTTTCTGTGATGTGCAGAACATCTCTCTGCTAGCTTCCATGAACTACGACCTGATGACAAAGCACAACTTAGATCCTTGCAGTCCTTGAAATAAACCTTGACAGTAAAGGTAGGTAATAATGTTCCATTTCTGAATCCTTGATGGAGCATCTCTAGGAGCAGCAGTGTGATGGACATAGGGGTGGTTGCTGCTGGCTTCAGCATGGTGGTATAGCAAGCAGATCCCATATCAACTTGAGAAGATTTCTGAATTTTTTTCCATGTAACATGTGTTCCCGACAAAAGTTGGTGCTATTTTAATTTTCAATATTCAGACAATTTGTGGTTTGCTTTTGGTTCAGTATTCAAGACTTTGAAAATTTGTTAGAACTTTGATGAACTTGGCAGATAGTTCCATCAGGGTGAGCACCGGCCAAAAATGGAGAGAATATGATGTCACACACAAGAATACCGACTCAGCACGCACTCTTAATTCGTGAGATAGGATAATGAACAGATTCTATTGGTATTTTCTTCTATTTGGAGCAGTTCTGTACAAGGATCTACACTAGCTGAAATTTCTGAACAGGAGTATTTTAATTTTCCTTTAGCCCTATGTATAATTAGGTGTTTGCTTGTATTGGCATTGGCGTTTTATACGGTACACAATGTGATAGTCTAACGTTCTGAAGAGGCTATTTATTTTTAATTTTTTAATTTTTTTTTCTATATTCCACCGTAGCGTTAGCACGGGTAATATACTAGTCACAATATAATGCCTTTCTCTAATGATAATCATTTGGCGACCTTATCGTGCCCTCCGCGTTCGATTGCAGAATGTAACGCAGTCTATAATTTTCTTATAAACTAATAAAGGTATACCAACCTTACTAATATACATATACACTTATAAAGAATCCTCCTTAATTATTCCCTCTTTTGTAGTAGGCTTCATCACAATATAATGCCTTTCTGTAATGATAATCATTTGGCGACCTTGTCGTGGACTAAATAAGAACTGTCAAAAGTATGTCATGCATATTTTATACCAGCGATTTTATTAGCAAAATCGTCAGTGTAAAACCTGCGGTTCTTATTCCGAGTCTACATATTTTAACACTATTGGTACAAGCTCCTTAATTATGAGCCGCCGGTGGAAACAAATATGCCTGGCATCTGGAAAATCGTTTTCGTATTAGTGATGCATTATTTTTTAAGACGAAAGGCGTAATTTGTTTGAGCAATATGTCCAAAGACTGAATGTTGTCAAAAATTTCATCGTGTGCATACAAAGCAACCAGCAAATACAGTGCTAAATCATTTTTAGTTATATCATTAGTACTGGTGTAGTTGTATAGTTTCCAGTATACACTAACTAAAACTTGCTTATAAATTTGAATAAGTACATAGGCTTTGTGAAAACCAAAAAAGAAGCTAATATTTACTAGAAGCAATAATCAGCATAGAGAAGCAGCAGGCTTTGAAACCTCCTCCCTCGGTGGAAGGTGATAAGGATCACGAAGAAGCAGGTGCGGCTAGACAAGTCGCAAAAATCACGTGAGACGATACGCATTCGCAGGCAGCTTATAGAAACTTGGGAACTGAAACGATTACTTACCAAGCTCAGAACGGCCGGCGGGCGATCCAGCCATGACGGCAATTACTCGCCCCTGGATTTACTCCCTTCTAATTGCATTGCATGCCCTCGTCGTCCACCGCCCTGCTGCTCCCATCTGGCGCCGCCGCCGCCGCCGCCGACGGTAAGTCTTCTCGGGGCCGTGTAGCGACATGGGGCTCCTTCGGCTAGTAGGGCCGTTGGTGAAAATGGCCATAGCCGTCTTAGCCGCCGTGCTCGCTTCCATGGCGGCCGCCCGCTGCGACGCTGCAAGGGCCGTGGTGGCGAGAAGCATCTTCGTCAACCGGAAGGGCGGCGCCGACTTCACGTCCGTCCAGGACGCCGTCGACTCCGTACCGCTCGGCAACGGCCAGTGGATCCGAGTTCACGTCGCCGCCGGCGTGTACAAGTGAGTAATTCGAGCAGTGCATCGCTTGCCTTGTGTAGTTGGATTAATCAAGTGCAACTTGTGCCTTGTTCAATCCAGATTATGGATCTCGAATTCTCGACCCTGCGCTTTGATAATAAGAACGTAAGAAGTTTTAGCCTGACTGTCTTGAATCCAGATTTTCCCTGCCCAACTTTTCAGTTACTTATTTCGCTCGTCTATCTAAGAGAAGAACAGAGGCGGTTTCAGTGCTGCGCGCAGGCGATTTCGTTCTCAACAGCTTGAGTGCAACTTGCAATAGTAATGGAGATAATTTTGTTTCTGTTTTTTTTTTTTGTTGGTCACGATGCATGAAGTGAGAAGGTGATGATACCGCAGAACAAGAGCTTCATCCTGCTGGAAGGCGAAGGGTGGGAGCAGACGTCGATCGAGTGGGCGGACCACGCCGGCGGGGACTCGAGCACCGCCGCCTCCCCGACGTTCGCCGCGTACTCAGCCGACTTCATGGCCCGCGACATCACCTTCAAGGTCCGGTCCGTACGTCGTCGTCGTTCCCGACGCCGGCCCTTTTTGGCAGAGCAAGCGTGCGTTTGTTTCTTATTCTTACAGTACAATACAATGGCAGAACACGTACAACGGCGGCGGGCAGCGGATCGCGCCGGCGGTGGCGGCGCTGGTGGCGGGCGACCGGTCGTCCTTCTACCGGTGCGGCTTCGTGAGCGTGCAGGACACGCTGAGCGACATCGAGGGGCGGCACTACTACGAGCGCTGCTACATCGAGGGCGCCATGGACTTCATCTTCGGCAACGGCCAGTCCATCTTCGACGGCTGCGAGATATGGACGGCGCGGACGCCCGTGTGGCCGGGCTTCATCACGGCGCAGGGCCGGATGAGCGACGCCGACCCCAGCGGCTTCGTCTTCAAGAGCTGCATGGTGAGCGGCGTCACGCCGGCGTACCTCGGCCGCGCGTGGCGGCGCTACGCCAGGGTCATCTTCTACCAGACCGACATGTCCGGCGTCGTCGTCAGCCAGGGGTGGGACGCCTGGAGCTACAAGGGCACAGAGTGAGTGATCGATCGTTTGGGTCATGTTCATCCATCGGATTGCCCTGCTTCTTTCTGCTTGGCATGCATTTCGCCAATCTTATCTGACTGACTGATGGTCTGCAAATTGACAGGGGCACGCTGACCATGGTGGAGGAAGGGTGCACGGGGCAGGGGTCCAACCGGACGGGCAGGGTGCCATGGACCAAGAACCTTAGCGGCGACGACCTCGCCAAGTTCGTCGACGTTTCCTACGTCTCTGCCGACGGATGGCTCGATGGGCAGCCACGCTAGCAATAACAATGTCATGGCGCACAAAGTTTACGCGTCATATATACATGCAAGTATATTACGTACTTGTTGGTTTGTACCAGATTAGACTCTCGGATGCACACAAACAGGCAGTGAAAAACTTTACAATCTGTGGCGTTCAAGTCGGAAGAAATTTTGATGGAAAAAAATGGTTTATGCAACCGTCACAAACATGTACTGTAGAAACGCAGTTATATCAACGAAAAAAAATCAACAAGAGACTTCATTTCAAGGGACGCCGTATATCCTGAAACAATAATGGAACATCCTTTCCAATAATACAATATGACCTAACGGTTCATGACAGGGCAAAAATCTGGACTCGAATTTGCAATTTAACAGAAAACACACAATCTAGTTCTGACTAGTGATCTGTTCCTCTTCCTCTCTCTCTCTCCCCCCTCCCCTGTTTTCCAACAATCACAACTTCGACCGTTTCATTCCAACTGCTCGATTTATGAAGTGTACAGACAACTGGAAGCCCTAGGCGACAATAATTCTTTATGCCTTGCAAAGAATGGCTCTATCTCACTTGGTGTACAGGACATCCTCCCATGGGTGACGGTAGAGTGGCTGCTTGAGCCTCTTCTGGTCGAAGGTGTGCCTGTGAATCGAAGTAGCACATTTTTTTCAGACAAATGACTTGTTGCAAAGCAAATGGAAATAGGAAAATATATAACTGCAACATAAGACCTAAACACTAGAATCATTGCATAGCAAAACCAAAGAGAAGTCAATTAACAACAGAATAGGACTCACCCAATCAGACCAATTGAACGCGCAAGCACAAAGAGCCCATTAAGATAACCTATCTCCACAATCTCGTCGATCTCCTGTTTGGTGAACATTCCACTTCCGGATAGAAGATCCAAGAAAAGTGACCCGATCGCACCATCGACATTCAGAACCAAATTGTTGGCTTTTGACAAGGTGTAGGTCTCAACCTGAACAGCGTATTCCATGTACTTGACTGAAGGGAAATGTGTGTGAGCATATTTTTGTAGAAGCTGCACACGCTTATCCCTGTTGTCTCGGCTCTTAATCCTAATTGACACAGGCGAGTTAACTTTCTGTCTCACAAAACCATTTTCAAGTGCAACAATTTTCTATGATTGACTCGAGAAAAAGACTATGCGTGCTATACCTGTGACCAATCCCAGGCACACGGATTCCCTTCTTTTTCATGCCTTCAACGAACTCGTAAGGCGTGAGGCTCTGCAACCGAATGATAGACCCATTATAGTGACTGAACCATCTAAGAAACATGGAGATGCTAAAACATAAAGGAGAAACAAAGTTGGCTCACCCTGTCACATGCATCTTTGAAGTATCGGGCTGCATCATCAATTGCTCCACCGAAACGGGGACCAATTGTCAATAATCCTGTGAGAACAGGACTCCGTTTTAATGTTTCAGCCCTAAATATTGGTAATCTATGCAGTCAAAGGGTAGAAGGTTTGCATGTAGAAATCATGTAGCTCACCAGACACCAAGCTGGAAACAAGGTCCTTTCCAGCCCTAGCAGTAACTATAGAGTTATGAGCACCAGATACACAGGGACCATGGTCAGCACAAAGCATGACACATATCTATGAGGCAGATAAAAAAAAAATTCTAGATTAAATGAACTCCAGATATAGAAAACCACTGTCGGTCAGATAGAGCATGAACTCTGTAAAGAAGATATGATATCGACATCAGTATATCATATCATATATGCCCATAACTTACCTCAATAAACTGAGTGCAATAGCGAGGAAGGCTGCGCTTGAACCACAAAAGAGAGATAACATCACCAACTCCGTAACCCCGTTCAATAATTGTAGACATAGGGACACCAGCATAGCATGGTTCCTCACCTGTGTCACAAGCATGCACCCAATATTACTTCCTCAGCTCTGACTCTCAGAGAGGAGAGACATACAGATGAAAAAAAAAGAGAGCATGAATAGAATAACACATGGCACCAGCAACCTAACCTCTGTCATCAGAGATAGTGGAGATGATGTGGGTAGGAGCTCGGACCTTCCCACTTTTGATAGCAGTTTTAAGGTCCTCAGGAATTGCAGGAGGTGTAATTTCAGTCACAGGGGAAATTTTTCCTTCCTCAACCTGTCAAATATATTTGAGCCTCAGAACCTTGATTCCCATACAATAGATTATTCAATACTAATGCTTGACAACAAACAAAACTCATCAACATACCAGTTTGCCAAATGTCTCCTTAATTGCACTTTCGAGAGCTTCATATGAAGTAGGCACAATTGCACCGGCTTCCCTTAGTGCCTGATTCTTAGCTTGTGCTGATTCCAACTCACCACCACTCTTGGCACCCTGTTATGTCCCCCCCAAAAAAAAAGATCTTTCGATACTAAATACACCATTCTTCTGACATAAACCCAGGAGAGGGGGAGGGGGAGAGGGGTCCAAGTAATTTTCCAAAACTTACAGCATGACCAAACTGCACTTCTGATTTGAATAGACGTGCACATGTCCCACTAACCCATGCAACAACTGGTTTCTGAACCTTTCCTTGTTTCAATGCTTCCACGAGTGAATACTCGTCTTTTCCACCAAGCTCCCCAAGAACAACCATCATTTTAACCTAAAACCAACAAACATGGAATACCACAAGTTAGTACACCAATGCTCCAGGCTTCAGTTACAAACGGTAAAAATTGAACACTATGTTGAAAGCTTTCTTTATGCGGAACAACCATTAAGCCATAAGATTTTATTTGTCATATAAAAGGTGTGCAAGATGATACAGTAGTAGTTTTAAAACATTATTAGAGTGTAGATGCCATCAGAGACAATTCACCATAAAGATAAACAAAGAATATGCATAACCCTACAAGAAACTAGCTATTTTTCACATGTGGATCTAACCAGTTGAAATGTCAAACCTGTGGTATGTTATTAAAACGCAGAATGTGGTCTGACAGAGTTGATCCAGGGAAAACATCCCCTCCAATTGCAATTCCTGACCATTTAAAATAATATAGTTAGTACATTCATCTGTGTGTGCTGAAAATATAAATATTTACACAGCTGTGTTACCTTCATAAATACCATCTGTCACTCTAGCAATGGTGTTGTACATCTCATTTGACATGCCACCCTGAGGATGCAAATGAAACGTTAGTTTGTCATGGCCCCCTTGGCCTTTGGGATGCATATGATCATCCAAAACTACACTCAGAATATACTCATGCAAATGAATATAAACTAGTCAATGAGTGAGAAATAGAAGAAACAGAAATTCAGCAATTCAAGCTTGCATTTACATTTCCATATTCTAGCTAAACATAAAGCCAAAGCTCATGCTCTACATTCAAAACTCTAGCTACTTAGTGCATCATATATATTAAGCGAGACTTGCTAAGAAACATATTATATTCTCATTCTTAGCATCAAATAGATATTTAAGTACTCATGGTGCCAAGAAAGAACTTTAGTATATTATACTAATAATAGTATAATTTCTATTTCTTTTAGCTTTTTCTTTTTCGTGTCAGTAGAACTTGTTTGGATTCATCTTGGGGGGGGGGGGGGGGGGGGGAGGGGGGTGGATGGGATGAGGTGGGGTTTGAGGTTTGTTGATTCTCTTGCTGTTGTATGTAGACAAGCAAACCAAATAAAGAAAGAACAGTATAAAGGCAGTACCGATTTAGACACAAAACCAACAGATCCAGGCCTGTAAAGCTTGCACTGAATTATGTTGTCAATGGTTCCAGCGGTATCACCAATCTTGAAAGCACCAGCTTGAATTCCTCCGACTGTTGCAGGTCCAATGATGACCTTCAAACAATATTAAAACTGTTTACCAAAAATAAGGGACAATATGCAGATGACAAGACACGGAGTCTGCCACCAGCAATATCTGGGATGAAACAGAAGCAATTTTTTTTGATAAACGTGTCTAGAAGGATATAATCCTTTATTGATATGAAACTGTACTGTTTAGATGATAACTTGTAATGAATCATCTGGTCTAAAAAAAATAGTTTGTTAAGCTTAGTCCTTACCTTGTTATTAGCACGTGCATAACTAATTAGCTGCTTTGCATCTGATTCAGGAACACCCTCAGCGATAATGGCTACAACCCTTATTGTTGGCTGCTTCAAAGCTGACATTGAAGAAGCAGCAGCACTGCAAAATCCTCAAATATAGTTAACATGTAGTTACTCAAAACCATGTACTCTTTCGGAAAAAGAATAATTGAAATAATAGCTAACCTCCGGAAGGATGCAAAGTTGATAAATACATCAGCTGTTGGGTGTGCATTGCAGGCAGCTTCAATTCTATAAAAGATACACAAGTAAATACCAAGTTGTGCTAGCAATCAGATAGCATAGTCATCACCAAAGCTAGAACAATATTCTAGCCAAGAAAATGGTGGATACAGAGACCTACAGAACTTACGTAGGATGAACTGGAATAGCAATTTCCTCTTGTCCAAAGAAAAGTTTCTGAAAACCGTCAGAACCAGGATTGATTATTCCAGCAACAGAAGGTGTTTCTCTCCCTGTAAAGAAACACGAAGTTGGTAAGGAATAAGTCAGGAATGCCATTCAACCATGTTAACAAAGAATGAAGAGTTGATGTGTACCGCAGAGGAAGTCGAAATCAAGCATCCGTTGGATGGGGAGTTGCTTGTAGTTGTAGAATAATGCTTGGGTGGTTTTCGAGAAAAGTTGGCCAGACGCCATGATTTACTGCACCTGTAAGAAAAAATGAATTATATAATATGCTAAACAGGAAAGGTAGTGGGCAGACAATACAAAATCATAAGTAATACTACTTCTGGCAGTCCTTGTACATAATTCCAGTGAGCTAACAGAACCAAACAAATAGTGGACTATCATAAATCCATTCCATTGCACTGAACAGTTACAAGATGAACCTCAAATGCGACAAAATAGAAAAACTGAAAAAGTAGGTAACGTACGTTAATTTCTCAGAATTCTTTTTTCAACATTTTGTTTTCTAAACATCCAATAATCAATCATGCAGTACAGCTAATTCTACTTCTCATAAGCAGTTAACTAAGGAATCTTTTTCAATTACCTCAAACAAACAATTACAGGCATAATTTATAGCGGACACAAAAAAAAAAAAAAATTTACACTCCTATAAACTATAAAGACTAATGCAAGGTGTATTAAATCCTATTATAATATGACCCCATGAAACATACAAAAGCATAAACAGGACACACAGATCCAGGTGTGAGCTTGTATTCCAAACCCACTGTACACCAAATAAAACAGGAAGCTCGACAACCCTAAGAATACTGCTCAATATTAGGAAGCATACTATAAAGGAGCTGAAATCAAAGCAGAAAATCGTATCTTGCAGCATGCAGAATACTGCTCAACATCCAAAAGTACACCATAAAGGAGCCAAAATCAAAGCAGAAAATCAGATCTCAAGTACACCACACCACACATTGTATTGGCATCATTGAACAATTATTTTCATCATTCTTCAATGTCATAATCAAGTAAATTATATGCTACAACATCGAGTCCTCCAAACCTCTTTGATTCTCGAGCATTCGAGTCCAACATAGGTAACGCTACAATTAACAACGGGCTAAGGCAGAATGAATATCGAAGTTAACTTCCCGAACACGACAAATTTAAACCCTCGCCCGCTGCCAAAGCCACCAAACCCAACACTAGCAGACGTCCAGACCGCCGGATCCCCTCAGATCCCTACAAAAACCGCTCTCGGAAGTCTAAATCATCAGTATCCAACAAACCCCTCGCACCACCACCGGGCAGAAATCGGACCAAACTCGCGCTTTGGGATCATTCCTGGCCAAATTCAGATCACAGGTGGCATGCAGGCAGCCCATTCCCAGCCGAACCCACTAAATCATACGCAAGGCACTAGATCCACGCGCGATCCCGCCGCTAGCGGCGCGCGCGAATCCTCAGATCCGCGGCCCGGCCATCCGGGCCGCCGAGCGTTCGGCCTAATGCCGCAGAGAGCGAGAGCAGAAGCAGCAGCAGCGGGGGAGTGTGCATGCTGGGGTGTGGAAGCTGCGGACCTTCCGGAGCGGGGGGCGAAGGAGGCTCGGCCGGCGGAGGGGGGGGGGGGGGGGCGGACGCGGGAGCGGGATTTCGCCGGGAGATCAGTGGTGCGTCGCTGGAACGGGCGGAGCAGAGCAGGACGGAAGCAGAGGAATTTATAGTGGCGGGTGGAGGCTGGGTGGCCGGTGAGGGGTAGGCGAAGCGAGCGACGCACTGCCCATCTACCCACGAGACCCCCACGCCGACTGCCTGGACCGGGTCCATGAGCCGTAGGAATGGACTTCTGGGTTTCATTTTCACCACACACTGTTTTTTTTTTTTTTTTATGAATTTACCTCACAGCCGTTAGTACTTACTACTAGTACTCTGTATTTTGCTAGTCAAATTTACTAATTTTTTTTTTGACCAGTATGTATGTGTTTCAAAATGTACATGTTGTCGGGCGGTCTTTCTTTGTATAAAGGCCTTTCTTTTCTATCTTAAGAAATTTGCTTGAAACCACGTATGCTTTAACGGTGTAACTGTCTTTACGTAATAAAGGTTATTTTTCTTCTTTCTCTCACCTCCATCTTCTACCTCCAATTACATCTTCTCTTCTTTCCTAGGAACCAGGCAAAGAAGCTGACAATCTAACGAGGGAGGGAGTGGAGGTTGATGGTTGTCGATGAGGTAAGGAGCGGACAATGAGTGCAACCTGCGTGGATGTGGTAATAAGTTTACAAAGTTCTAGGGTTGTTTGAGCCTTCACCACTTAAATTTTGAGGCTTGGAGGCACGGCCGGTGAATTTAAATGATGCAAACCAAGAACGCCACGGCCTGCCGACCTGGGTGGCAGTGCAACATGGCGGCACGCCCTCCATTTTGCCTTTTCAAAAGGCTTGATAGTGGTATGGCCTCCAAAAATATAGGGGAGGCATTGTAGTGGTTTCATGAAAAACTTCCTAAATGTTGTAGATCTTGAGAAATGGAACAACTTTTATTTTTGAGATTTTCACGGAGGCGCAAACATTGCACAACCTACTTAGAAACCGCTTGTGCTTGTTTCCTCTCAACGGTTACGCTGTCTTCATGCCTCATTTCCCATGTAGATGTGGTTTCTCTCCTACAACGGTTTCATCAGATTTTCTTCTCTTTCTTAATTTATTAGACTACCACATCAACATTTTGCTTAGCTGGCACCATAGTTAATAGGGATAGAAACTACCATTAATTCCTTATTGGGAGTGTCTAAGGAATTTATGGTTTTCAAACTTACGTCTTTAGTGGATATAAAAAAGGTTTGGCAACATGTTAGAATAAATAAATGTTCCATGGCTTTGAAATAGTGCTAGGTGTGTCTTCTATATTTGGCAAGATTGTACAATAGGGGTGCATTTAGAGGCGTAGGGTGGGTTGTGGGGCCCTCTACCACCATAAACATAATGAAGGTCCTTAAGCCCTCTATAAGTTTTGGATATAGGTAAACAATTATGAATTTGCCACTGGGGCAAGGTGCGAGGGATGAGGCTTAGACCCCCTCCTACCCTGGTCACCAGGATTTCAAACCCATCCTTAGCCTGTGAGTATAATGTTAGAAGGAGTTGTGTGCTATCCTTGATGCATTATTTTGTTTCATTAAGGTAAAGCCCCTTCAGCCTCCCCCCCAAAAAAAAGATTGTGGCAATGGAGGTCGGCAAGGAGAGGCTAGAGACCTAAAACATCGGAGATGTCAGAGGTTAAATACGAGGTGTCGGCTATTCCTCTTCCTCTATCTTTCCCCCAGTCCAGACAATAAGGGCCAGTAAGGAACATACTACTAGAACTTTCTCATTTCCCAACATTAGTTTTTTCCTCGCTTGAATTTCCTTACCTTGATTCCTATCAACCAATTCGAATCGAGGCTTGATGGAGTCTTTTTGTACTCGTCTACCTACAAAAGTCATAGTCATAGACTTTGGTCATACCAGGCATGATCAATAGCAGCTCCTTCCTAGAATTGGCGGTGGTTTAATAAACTCGCTAGCTTCTTTTGTAAATCTTCCGGGTCGGCTTGTACTCAATAAGCAGCACCGGCCATCGGGCATCCGAGCACGGGGCGACAAGCACGCAACAACAAGCCAGTAGTCACGTAGGATGTTGGGGTGTTCGATGCATCATGCATAACCATAACAACAATAATCGTGATATGCGATGTAGGCGGGAGGCTATAGTCGACTAGCCACCCTAGGCCTCTAGCTAGCAGGCAATGGCCCAGTACATAGAGGGGCCTAGATTCCATCCGACAGCAAAAACAGAAAGTTATGTTTCTCATTTTTGTTCTTTAGGTTTGATTTTTTTACAATTAATTATTTGTGTAAATATTGATAAAGGATAAATTACATATTGTTCAAAATGTCCAAAAGAACATTGCACACATATTTTTCTATTCAAGTGCTACATGAACAACTCCAGGCACAAGGACAACATAAATCAACAACACATATATAGAGCGGAGTTTAGGCAATCTAATATGGTTAGTGATCTAGAAAATTACAAACCAATTGAGAAAGAATCAAGACATTGTTGAAACAATGTATTTGATTATAGATGTGAAAGAGCAATTACAGGATGAGAGACAACAGATGGGCCCATCATTTTTCAAAAGGGTGAAAACATTATGTGATAAGAATAAGATTAAAATGTCAGATATGGATAAGAAAATAAACACTAGAGGGACATCTGCATGTAGAAAAGGTAACAAACATGCATTTCTATTATGTTGAGGTTTTTCTTGCTGCCATAGATATCATTTTGTCTAAGATGAATCATCAATTTAGTGAAGTCAGAATTCTTAGTTTGCATGGCTTATCTTGACTCAAGGAACTCCTTCCCTAATGTTGATGTGGATAAACTTGTGAGACTTATGAAATTTATGTTGAGGTTTTCGATATTGATGATCTTATTCTTTACCAAAACAACTTAGAGCCTTCATCAGTCGTGCTAGAAGAACTCAAGAATTTCTTAGATCTATGGATCTTGGGAAAGTTGCTAAATGGACACAAAATTATAGTTAATACTAAAATGGACACAACTCATCGATTTTTGTATCAACTCAATAGATTAACATTAGTACTTCTAGTGGCAATAGCTTCAGTTGAGACAATATTTTCTCTATTTATATTGTAAAAACATATTTATGTAATAAAATGAGTGATGAATGACTCATGGACTTAAAAACATGCTACGCTAAAAAGGAGATATTAGAAGCATCAAGAACGACAAAATCATAAATTGATTTTAAGACATAAAAAACTCAATGTATATTAATACCTTGAGATAATTTAGAAGTTAAATATTTGAAATTTGTATCACTAATTTCTTATTTCATGTAAATAAATTGCCCCTAATGATTCATGAAGAATATGAGCATGCATGAATGCGTCATTACCAACCTTTGTTGGTTAGTTATAAATGTTATCTTTTACATCTTATGAATTATGATGCACTTTCAATTGTTTATCTAAGTTGTCATGTAATGCTTAAAACTATTACATATTAGTTTTGTATAGGATATAATTGAATTAAGTTGGTCTAGCTCTGATTTGAGGGATCTTGCTTGAGCAGATGCAAAAAAGTACACCCTCGAAAATGGAAGGGCCCCTCCATCAAAAGTAGAAATCCTGATTTGAGGGCCCTTATTGAAGTTTAAAGTATCTACCGCATATAATAGCATATAGTATGATCTAGAAGAGGCATAATTAAATCACCACTCCAATTCAAAATAAGAGCTTTGAACTAATTTAACTTTGACCAAGTTTATAATGGATAGATCTAACATTTATTTCTCCAACTAAGTTTATTCTAAAAAATATATTTTATAATCTTTTATATTAGAATTGTTAGTAAATTTTTATATCATTTTGGTCTACTTCAAATCATTTGCCTCCTCAAAAACAAGAATTGCAAGTATTTATGATGTGCACCCTTTGAATCGATGTAGAGATAAATAAGAATTGCAAGAATCTAGATTATCAGATAGATCTAATAGGAACCTATGCAAAACATATATAAAATGATGAAACAACATCGATGGTTGCATCGTCAATTACAACATAGGACGCATATTTGTGATGTGCACCCTTTGAATCATCATGTATGTCTAATGTCTTCTTCATGACCATTGCCAATGAGATCAATGAACTAGAGTTACTGTTCTTGTGGGAAGTGCCCAGAAGCACCCATTTTCTTGCAGATAATGGCCATAAATTGGCTTCCTGCTGATGAAACCAACGACTGCAATGATGATCTCGTTGTGACAATCATCAAACTCATAACATATCATAGGCAATAAGATTCTATCAAAAAAATCTTCAATAGATGTATTTAGGATAAACCTTAAGCAATTAGATCTAAAGACTGTTGTAAAAGATAGATGGTCTCTTCTTTCTCGCCACCGACAGACTCGCTAGAGAGAAAGGAGAGGTCTAGACGACATGGTGATGATGCCTTACAAGGGACATGTGTCTCACTCGACCCTAGTAGAGGTGTGTTGCATTTTACTTGTGTCAAATTGTTTGGACCCATGTTATTTCCTAAAACAACTATAAATATCATTTTTTATAAAATATTGTTAAATTTATCTAAATTTTATAGAAAACATCTTGTATGTCCTAATATATGACTATTAATATAATAAATTATTAGATCTTAATTTATTTAGATTCACCAATAAAAAGTATTTGCCCTTCCCTCATCGTCGAGTATAGCCATTCTTTGCAACTCAACGACACTTGACCAAACACTCCTAGACGAATCAGAAACGGTTTCAAACAATCGAAGAACAATGATACGCAATAAAAGACAAGGAAAACTTAGTTCTCTATCCTTCTTTGCCAACTCCACCCCGTCTTCCCAAAATGTTGGATCACCATAATTTCCAAACTAAAGAAAATTAAAATTACTCTTTTTTAAGTAACAAAGAATTTTCTATCTTAAGCATGCAGTCACAGGAATTATTTGCACACTGCAGACTGAGTTTTTTTTACAAAGAAAAAATAATCTTTAACTTTTTATTCAATAAAAAAACAAGACGCCGCATTTATCTAAGATGGAAAGAGCACAGCCCCGCCATCACGTAGCCGAAAGGAACATCTCAGTCCCCGCACGAAAAATCCGGTGGCTACTACATACTCCCTCCATCTCAAAATAACTTACTTTTTTTTTTACTTTTAAAGACTAGTACGTTTGACCCTTCATCTTATTTAAAAATTTTGTATAAATTAAATAATAAATAAATTATTATCAAAATATCTCTAATAATAAAATAAGTCATAACTAGATACATAATATTTATATAAAATTTTTAAATAAGACGAATGATCAAATAAAATCAATGTTTTTAATCGCGGGCTATAAAATTTAGCGGGAGCTTGGTCAAAACGTTATTTTGGCGCTATAGCGCGCTATTTTGACGCTATTTGGCGCTATAGCGCTCTAATGAGCATTGCGGTAGCTGCTTCTGGAAACTATAGCGGCTATTTCGGCGCTATAGCACGCTATTTTTTTCTTTGTTAAAAATTAAAGAAAGTAATAAGTTTAGCCCTTGTTTAGATTCAAACTATTAGAAAATTTTGGTGTTGTAGCATTTTGTTTGTATTTGGTAAATATTGTCTAATTATGGACTAACTAGGCTCAAAAGATTCATCTCGTGATTTACAATTAAACTGTGTAATTAGTTATTTTTATATGACGGAGAAAAATAAAAAAATCTAGAACTTTGTCTCGATCTATACAAGGCCTTATTTTAAAACGAAGTGAGTAGGTTCGGCCGTGGCCCGTGGGTTGTCGGTCTATGCGTCAGGTTTACGTAGGTGACTCACACACACCACTTGCAGATCGGCGAGAGCGGTTTGGTGCATCCGCAACCGCAAGCTGCTGCCTGCTGGTTTGTTTCGCTGACTCACTGATGGGGTGATGGTCCACCGAACACCACCGATCTGGACCCGCGAGCAGCGAGAGAGAGTTTGAGAGCTAACCGCAGCGGGCGGCACGTGTAGGTAGTAGCGTGCAGCAGGTGCCACTTGTTTATTGAGTGAGAACGCATCCGTACGTACGCATTGCCAATGGACTGTGCGGCCGCACACCATGCCCACGCTTGAAAGGTCTTCTTTCCTTTTTTTACTATTTGATTTGAGTGGAGCCCACGCTTGAAAAGTGACCCACATGTCATTGTCCCGCGTGTCGGAGTGTAGTATTTAAGTTGGGTCGTTGTGGGCCTTTGATCGGGTGGAGATCCCGAGGTTGCGGCATTGAACGCCATGAAGGAGAGGACCAAAAGGAACTGGGCCCCGGTGTGCAGAGACAGAGAGTTGATTCTATCTACCGTTCAGAGGTTCAAATTCTGAGGCGCTCCGGATGTACAAGTGGTCGTAACAAGAGTCTTCCGATGGCCACGGTTTTCACGTCGAACTTATACGGAAGACAAAGGAGAAAATTTAGTTCTTGCCCAATGCTAGCATACTTCCTCTGTTCCAAATTGACTATCGCCATTGATTTTCGTTCTATAAGTTTGATTCGATTTATAGAAAATACGTGTAATATTTATATCTTTAAATAAATTTTAAAAAACTAGATTTAAAGATCTTTCCAATAATACTAAATATGATACTAATTAATGAGATTTAATATTTATAAAAATTGTCGGCAGTTATTTCTCGGAAAGCTAAAGCGACAAATATTTTGAAACGGAGGGAGTATGTATTTCTATGAGAGGCTTTCAGACTAAACCAAGACAATTCTTACGGACCTTTTGAAAACAGAACGGATTTTCTACCAGAGACCTGGAACATCAAACCATGTGTTGTCATTTGTCAATCAATATAACATTTTCATATGTACGTACTCCACTAATGCAGTCAGAGTCCATTAATATTAGTCTAACCAATTTTGAGCCACTAGAATAATCATGGACATTTGGAATCGGAAAGAGTAACTATTTAACAGTCACTATTATCGTCTCCCTCTTGCTAGCTACTCCTATTTATCAGCAGCCTTCTTATATTATTTATAAACACTGCCAAAACCAATGTTACGTAGATAAAAATTTAATTGGAGATCTATGGTGAGGTGCGCTCAAATACGAATGAGCTGAGCACAAGTTAGAGCAAATATAGTAATGTATTTGAGCTAGCGGGATGAGGGCCTATGTATTAAAAAAAAAAAAAAAAGAAGACCATAAATTGGAGAGAGACTAACGATTGAGCGTTTGCCTTTTTAACCGTGGCCAAACGCAACACACGAAAGAAAAAAAAAAGCCTCCAATTAAGGAAATACCTCTGCGACAGCCGATTCAAACATTGATGGACGCGCTCCACCACCTCGCTACAATCATAATCACTATTTTACGAGCAATTCTACACGGAGGATTTATTTAGCCTTTTAAGAAAAACAAAAGAAGAGTATTAGAACATGTATGACACTTTCATATAGATGACCGCACAAGTAAACACTTGACAAAAGACCTAAGAATAGATGCCCAACTAACGATAGCTAACATTTCTACAGGCATTTTTCTTTCTATCACTGAAGAATGATGTAAAACTTATTCTCCTTAATTTTTCATCATAGTTAAATCTAACCATGACAAAATAGATAAGAGATTGGAGGAAAATTATTTTATGGTGGCGACACCATCTCCGCCTTGACGTTGTCATTCGAAAACTCAACTCTCCATGTCATCCTACCAAAAAAGATGCTAGTTGTCATTTTCATCTTCAATAAACCGCTATAGAGAAAATGAATTACTTCCCCCCCCCCCGCTCGTCATTACCAGAAAAGAGAAGATAGATCCTCAATAAAAAAATTAAAATAGAGAGACTTAAATCTTATAAAACTCGATCTACTAGAAAACTTATTAAAATGATAGATCCTCACTCACTTTAACCTCCGGCTAATGCCGAGAACCAGGGGAGGGACTAGTACTGACGGGGACAAGGGCGGCTGCTGCTGCTCTCGATAGGTCTGTTTCAGAGTCTGATCGCAGAGGATACCCTTGAGGATTTATTTAGCTAGATGATCATAAGAGATCCGCCTCTTGATACCATCTCGAAGTGAGTTGTTCATACTATCGTTTGTGGCGCTTAAAATGTGCTTTTTTGGTTAGGTTGTTCTCTTGATAAAACATTTTCCTTGTACTGTTCAGCTACAATGTCCCTATCTAGATGTTGTAAGCTCACTCATTATTCTCTTTCTTTCACTAAGAAGCGATCTTTTCCAGTGACGTTTCTTTTAATTTCTTACAAAACTGTACCCTAACTTATTTATCAACAAATCAGTCAACTGCTAATTTATTTGCTCGGCACCATACTCACTCCAAGCTGACCAATACCTCCGTATACATTTTTGACAGATTCTAGTTGAAAGCACCTTGTTCCAGCCGGCCAAACAAAATGCAGCTTGGACCAAACAAATGCATGCCATCCTTGTATAGCGACTGGTCAGCCGGCGCGTCGCCATCTGGCTGCTAATTAAACGCTACATGGGCAGGCAGGGATAACGCTCCCTCTCCCTGACGCTACTAACCCCCAACAGAACCAGGCCAGGCCAGTAAAGTGTCAAGGTGCGTGTCCATTTAGCAGTACGGTCACCTAATGATTCATTTAATTATATATTTTCATATAATATAATATGTAGTCCACTGTCTTAGTTTGGTTGTGCCAAGATTGAATAGAAGATGGAACGTATGGTTGGCTGCTGGTTGGTAGCTTGGTACAGATGCCTCACCAGATCAATGCTCTTTTCCGTTTCACGTTTTGAAATGCTTGCAGTTGGAGAGCCTTCAAGTCAAAGCAAGTAAACAGGGTGGGTTGTCTCAAAAAGGAACATAAAAAGAACCATGATAGTACTAATCAGTTAGTTATGTGCTTGTACCACTGGATGGTGTCAGGTGTGGTAGCGACGCGTCAAACAGAAAACAAAGCTAAAAGGTCCGTAAATAATACGGGAATTTCATGAAAGCTGTACAAAACTTTTTAGGAATCGATTTCATTGAAAAAATAGACGTGTTCGGCTGGTCATATAAGTCAGCTTATAAAACAAGCCGGCTGATTTGCTGTGAGAAAAAAATACTATTTGAACAGCTGATAAATCTAGGTTACAAGATAAGCGAATAGGGCGAAGAGAGGTTGGTGTGTTGGGCGTCTGAAATTCTTGTGACTTGTGAGTCCATCCCTTCTCATTCTTTGGGAGCTCCAGCCCAGAATTCTCATTACGGTGCATCATCTATTTCATACTAGTAGGTGCATGTGCGTTCCAACGAAAATTTCAAAAATTTTAACTCAATAAGAGTATGAAGAAAATAATGGATTTCTAATACAGGCAGACATGAAAGGACATTAAATATCTGGACTTGAATACAGATGAATTTAAACCTTTCAAGGGAACGGGCCAACATGCCACATTTCATCCACGGATCTGACGTACTTAGAATCTGACCTGGGTAGCTGGAATTTGAGGCGGACTGGCGGAAGGGGATACGGAGTCTGAGGCTCTGAACTGGTCCGCCCATGTTGGTTCAATTCATCAGATCCAGCTGACCGACCCACTGAATCCACATCTCTCTCTGCCCATTGGTGAGCAGATCCATAGGCCAATAGCGCAATAGCGCACGTTTTACTTCGTCGTTGTACTATCAAAGAGGGGCAAAGAACGTGTCCAAACAAACTGTTCTATTCTACTCTAGTCCTGGATTAACCTATTTGAACGTGCATGGTGAGAAAGTTAATTCATGATGCAATGACTCACTCGTTCTCTTTATGTAGTTTCTCAAATTGCTAATGACTTGTAAAATGGTTTTGACAGAAAAGTGGTTTCCCCGGTTACAAGTATATCAACGGCATTATCTAAGGCTTGAAAAACTGTACATAGTGCTATCGTACAACAATTGAATCGAAGAGCTACATGCCCAGCTTTAGCGTCAAAACTTGAAGCCAGTATAATGTCAAAACTCAAAAGCTACCAACTGTCAGATTCCGTTTCATCGGCAAAACTACTCTGAGGGGAAACCAGCAGCTACTTCCACTCCTGACAAGCTCAATTTGCCAGTGCTCATTTCTCGACCCCTAAAGCTAAAGCTAATCTGCCGCTTACACTCTCTTTCTTAGTATATTCTTGCGTGGTTCCTTTTTGATTGGTGCCGTCCCTGAACCCAGAGAAGTCATCCCCACAGCGCTCTGGTACAAGTCATTTAACCTGTACAGATCAAAACATTACAGAAAATAGTTATTAACTCAATAGTTACCAAAAGGTTACACCATGAGATTCTCTGTAAGCACCATACCTTGGCATACTAATCACCAGTGCAACCACAGAAACTCCAACAATAAGCGGAAAAACTGGCGCTGGGGTCAGTTCCTGCATCATACCAAAAAAAAATGATTTAATAAAACAAAAAATGCAATTACATTTGACCCACTAACAGATTTAAGTTTCTAGTACACTTGACACTTTATTCAGGTATTAGACGAAATCAGTAGGAATGAGTAGTGAATTGATCCATTTAACCCACCAATCCCCAGCAAAATTCCAGTCCCCGTATAACTAAACAAGAATTCAGGTAAATTATATGTTTCTATTTCATTTGTAAATCTAGGATGCATAGAGAAAAATATCTTGCAGCATTGTCTATTCTTGCGTTATAGAGCATATAGATATCTCAGTGCTGTATAAACGAGGACATCAATATTTAATAATACCCCTAATGTGCAGGACAACTAATTAATTAATCTCTTCAAGTTTGAGAATGCAAAATTACAAAGTCAAAAGAATACGGCAATGCTCATGATAGTTTTGTGGATAAGTTACCTGCTTTTGATGACGCTCTTCAGTTTTATATTTGAGTGGGCCAACATGGATTTGGGGCTCCTTTTCCAGATCTACTTCAACTAACTCTGATTCAAACCTATTCGTATGTGATGGAAGGCCAGATCGAAGCTGAACAAGATGCTTGCCCTTGGGCAAATCTCGCACTTCAAAGTAGTACGAAAGAGGAACAGGAAGTACAGATTCTACTCTAGAAGGGTCTGCTGCTGATCTGATTTCAACAGAGAGATGCGGCTGTAATGTATCAATGCCCTCTCCTTCCACATGACCACTCAAGATTGTTACTTCCGGACGCTCAAAAACCACAAAATCAATACCAGTTATGTCTTCACGACCAACCTAGAAATTCAAATGCTGTTAAGCATAACAAACAATAAAAGGAGCACAAGGAGTTCATAACTGAGAATATGAAATGCTGAAAGCAGAACATGCAATGGACTTCAATGCTTATGTTAGACTTACATTAACCGACAAATATTCAGGTGAAGCTCGCTCAACTGCTGCAAACCGAAGATTATCTTTTGCAACCACTCTTATAGAGTAAGTTGATCCAGGCACAAGTCCTCTAAGACGAAACCTACCAAAAGAATCTGTGGTAGCTTCCTCATAAAAACCTGTGGATTCAGATCTAGCTTCAACAAAAACACCCTCCTTTGGTTGGCCAGTTAATAGTGTTACAGAACCCATGGCACTACATTGAAATATGACCACAGTTAGTATCATAAGATTGGCCGGCGACAACAATTAGGACTTAGTAATGCATATTCACAGCAATAGTTTTCAAGCACCAGCATGGACCTTATCCTAGCTGACCATTAAGAGCTTTGAGTGCACATGATGTGGGAACCATACAACAAAACTATTAAATAACAGGATGGGTTAAGCAAGGTATCCATAATTCAACATCATCAGCCAGACATTAATGTGTGTTCAATAACCTTTGTTGGGTAGCTAGAACTGATCCTCCTATGGATCCATAATGGTGGAATTACAGAGATTATAATTTAAAGAATGCCTCACTGTGGAGACATGAACTTTCTGCAAGCTGCTAATGTGTTTCTTTGCATTCAAAGCAACACATAAGAGAGAAAAAAAAAGTACTTATTCATAAATAGACAGTGAAGCAAACCTGTAAGCCACTCTGGTTGCGTGAAATTCAGCCTCCTTAGACTCTCCAGAATTAAGATCAATAGCTACTGCTGACGGATTGAATTTATATTCCTACAGCAGAAATATCAAACCATTAGCAGCTCTAAAGAAAAATTGAATATAATTCTACAACTTAAGCTACTTTTCAAAGACTTGATACACATTTTATACTGAATTCGTGGATGCACTGATTTCGAATTTCTACAGCTGTGTCCAAGTATGAACTGGGTAAATGTTTATGTGGTGACAGGATCTCCTATGCTGAAACTCAAAGTTTTGAAAACTCATACATTAAATATTATATTGCTTAAGAGTTGATGGAAACTTCAGTCAGAAATGAATCACATAAAACTACATAAAAGAAACATGGAATGGCCACTTATATAGGATAAATGTTAAAGATCCAAATTAACCATCTATGGCAAGTTCCTTACTTTTGTGTTATTTAGCAGAAGAAACAAAAAGCAGATTGACTGTGTTATCATTATAAAAAGAAGATTGACTGAAAGAGGGCACAGAAACACAAAGCACCTTTAGAAGCGGTCGGAGATAGAAACTTCCAGGAAACAAGTTGTCAAAGGTGAAAGTTCCACCAGAACTACTAATTGAGTTATTTCTGTACCCTCCCTCACCACTCAAAGATAACAATACTGAAGGTAAAAGCTCTGAATTTTCACCATAAATCCGCACTAATATCTGACCAAGCTTCTGACAAGAAAAGGTGTGTGGGCCAGTTTGCTTGAGATGGTAACCATCCTGCATGAAGGTGGAAAATGATATCAGATAGCATATTCAACAAAACACCCCTTTTGCAATTACTGGTTAAAGCTTCATGCTGCAACTTTCAACTATGTACTAGGCCATGTGTTCATGAAAAAGAGGCTGCAAGTTTATTCACATTATCTAAAATAGAAATAGAATGTAAAGATAGTGTCCCACAAAACACCCCGTTGTGTTGTACCCTCCGTCCCAAAAAGGATGCAGTTCTGGGTTTGGATTAAGTCAAACTTGCTTAATTTTGACCAAGTTTATAGAAAATATTATCCCATGGTTAATCCAATGGTACTTGTTCAGTATCATAAATGTTAGTACTTTTTTGTATATATTTGGTCAAATTTTAAAATGTTTGACTTCTCGAAAAGGGAGAACAGCATCCTTTTTGGGATGGATGAAGTACGTACAACATATGACCAGTAATTTGTAGTCACTAAGCATCTTGTGTTTGGTCAATTAAGAAATAGTTTAATAGTTTAATTAAAAACATAAACATATGCTCAAGTGTAATACAAACCTTTGAAGCTTCAACTTTATATGATATGTCATCATACAAAGGACCTGCAAAAAATGATCCTTCAGAATCTGTCTTTGTCTCTGTTGCTATATCCCCTTTGTTCAGATGGGCATAGTTGCTCTTTCCAGCTGCTAGAATCTTGATGTCAACATCAGAAGTTGCAGGTAACACTGATCCTTCAAGGTATAGACCAGTTTTTGCAGTGATTAGAGGAACAGTATCTTGGCATCCATTCATAGACACTGAATACTGCAGTTCAAATGACAAAATAATTAGAAAAATGGTTTCAAATAAAAATAAGTGTACTTATTGATTGTCACTCACCTGCTGTCTTGCTGGATAAAATAGGATCTTATTCCTTCCGGTGCTGCAAATATGGCAAATCATGTCAGTATAATAAATTGATTTACATGACTATTTGCTGATCAAAGAAAAGCAATCCTTGAAAGAGAACAAAATAAAGCAGTCTGCAACAAAGGTAAAACAAGGGTCCAAAGCAGAACAATTTTTTAGTCGCCAACAAAGTACCTAGAATCATGGGGGGCAAAGATGAAGTCCTCCCCAAGGTCAGCCCAAATAGAGTACTCAAAGGCAGTAAAGCCATTTTGATTGTCCTTTCCAAGAACAAGTGAAGTGGATATCTTTTCTATGAAACTGCCATCACTCTTCAAGACATCCACGACTATATCCTTGGAATCAATGTTTTCCTGAAGGGAGCTCACGTCCACATGGATTTCACCTTTTACAAGATACTTCTTTGCGCTGATATGAATCGGCTAAAAGATAAACTTTCAAAGTTAGGGTGCCAAATTGAATCTTGCAGGAATATATCTTGTAAAGTAGACCAAAAAAATCTTACAGTTGAATTAGCTGTATCAAACACTACAGACGAGCTCCCAAAGGAAATACAAGGATTAGTTAAATGAATCTCATGTTGCCCTGAAGTTTCAACACAAATCCTTTGAGATCCTTTCTGTTCAAGAAGAAAAGAGGATTGTGTCAAATGAAGGTTCCATTGATAAAAAAGAAAGTAGATTTCTCTAGTTGTGAGGTAGGACCTTTATCAACAAATCTAGTCTAGAAGAATCTGGCTGCTGAATATAAGCTTTAGTATCATGAGTTGAAACTAGCTCAATCCAGTAGCCTTTTTGCACAAACACAATGTCTCTCACATCATCAGTACCAACATCTATATTCAAGGTACTTTGGTCCCAGCACCAATCATCCTTAGCTGAGCCCTCGGGTAAAGAATTCTTCACCTAGATGGAATATGTTGAAAATAGTAAAGACTACAAAGGTACTAAATGTAAAGAACAATTTTTTTACGGTGACTATCACACAAGGTCTTACCTCTACACGATATTTTCCAGGAAATACTTTCTTGAACACAAAATTGACATTATCTTGCTCCAATGTAGTTGTCCTCTTTTCCTGCTCAACACCGCCAGCCAATCTAACAAGCGAGACCAGAATGTTCTGGTTGCATTGCTCTTTGCATGAGACTTTACCGTGAACATTGACTTGTGACTGCCAACAACGAGATAATCCTCTCAGATATTATCTCAACCTAGAATGCATCTATCAAGCTTGATGGAAGTTAACACTGTATTTCTAAAGAAACATGGGGTAAAGTAATGCTCAAGTCTACCTGAGAGAACTCCAGATCAAGCAACGGGCTATTTACATTGATGCTAATAGATCCTGGTGAAAACATAAGACTAGAAGAGCGTTCAGAATCTACAGGTAATGCAGATACCTGGTATTCACCAGCAGGAACCTGCAAAGTGCAACAAAGAAAGCATAATTAGTAATAATGCCATCTACAGATCAAATCAAGAAGCGGTGTAGAAGCTATTAGCAGTGTAGACTGGTCCATGCCAAGATAAGACCATAATTCACAAGGATATAAACAACTATTGAAACTGGACTTTTATGTTCATATATTCCTATTCCTATCAACAAAAGTCATGACAGCCTCAATGTGAGATACCCCTTGCTATTGTCAAATTAAACATAATAACATGGAAGATAGGACCACTCTGAAAATTAAGAAGATCACCACACAAGTTTAAATTACAATACATAATACATAACTTATATATTCATACAGAAAAGTTGGCCACACTCAAAGGAATTACACATTACTAGGTAATAGTATAATACAATATGATTTTTTGCAAGGACACAAAAAGAAGGGGGAGAACACATACCTCAAAGCAAAATTGTCCATTCTCACCGACTAATTTCCGCTGTGGCTTTACATTTTCAGGTCCATGTGTTAAAGTAACCTACCATCCCATAAAAATTGTAAGAATAGTTTCCGAAGTGATCTCAACAAAACAAAAGGAAGGATTAAGAAAGTACCATTGCTTTTGAATTTGGAGTAACTGTTCGAACAATACCACATATATCATATCTAACTGATCTGATATCATCAATACTGGCCAAATTTGGTAAAATCTAATGGAAAAGAATGTATTTAGTTAAAACATGAAACCGAGGCATTTGAGCTGTAGATCTAACTGAAGATAAGATTTGCCACAAGCAAACTTAATATTACCATAAAATTCTCCAAACGGTTGAATTTATAATGATCCTTCTCAGCAGTTATAGTATACTTCTTGGATGTAACCTACACAATAGCAGCACAGATGACAATTCATTACAAATGAGGAACTGATAATAGTGAGTTAAATTTAAGCGCTGCACTGAGCCAGTGCACAAACTATAAAACAGGTGAAGCGCCTTGTTTTTTGGTTGAATTCGAGGGAGCAAGTGATGGCGAAAACACAATTATCAAGCCTTCCCATTTGAATGGTGATGTGGACGCTTTCATCAGCATGGCATATTCACATCCCAAGAAGAAGGGATTGGTGTCCACAAGTGGCTGAATCCGAGTTGTTTTGCGTCAGTTTAGCTTCTCTCAGAGATGTTTCAGTTATTTTAGAGTCTTTCAGATGGGACAAGCAGCAGATTGTAACTTGTAAGACAGGGAGTCTGCCTCTACATAGAGTATCAGCTGAGTCATTGTAATCAAGAAAGCAATAGATTCAATTCCACTTAATCAGGTTACGCCTCCCTCCCTCCTCTCTGCCTCATTGCTAGTTTCTTTCTGTAACTTGCAGAACGAACTAATTTGTATATGGTACTTGTGCCTGAATGACAAAGAGGTAAGGGTCTGGTTGGTTGCTTGGACAAACCTAAGCCTGCATAAGGGCTAATGCAGGCCAGGCCAAGCCAGGCTAATTGTATGCATTATGGTAGTGTTTGGTTTGTTGCACAGGGCTCTTTGGACTAGGTGAGTCTGTGTTTGGTTGGTTGCATAAGGGGTTGGACTGCATTGATGGATGCAAAAGATTGTGTTTGGTTGCTTGTGTTGGACCACATATGTTCACCAAGTTGAGCTTCATGTGAGATTACCAACCTAGGAAGGCCCTCTTAAGTTTTAACTTTTGTATATAACCATACTATCCTTTCTCTCAGTCTCAGTACACAAGTGGATCAGATTGATTTAGAAGAGCTCACGTCACAACTGACAACATCTGAATCTTTGAGCATTGACTGTAACCAAGATTTCAAAATCAATCAATTCTCATGAAGTTCAGTACCAAGATTTAGATCTACAGAAAATAAGTCAGGATGCCAAGGTTTTCAGTTCACAAAAAAAAGTTTCAACAAGGAACATTATAAACTCGCAGCTTCTATGTGAGACGTATGTTGGCCCACTAAACTGAGTTCATAATTTCCTCTTCCCTTTTGTAGCTAATTAATTATGTTACTTTTGACTGTCAAATATCAACAAGTAATGCTTAAATATTATCATCTTGCAACTTGCTAGATTGCACCACAAAACACCACATTGAATATCTAAGAAACTAAGTCACAGAACGATCAGGATAAGTTCATCATAACAAAAAAAAAGAAAAAAGCTGTGTGCACGAATGCACAAAGAAAAGGTGAAATCGACATGAGAAGAGACTTCAAAGATCAACATATATGACAGTTTTTATATATCAAATAAAATCAGTCTAATACCTGATCAAGTCTGTAGTATCCAAGACTATCTGTTATGGTTCTCAACTTCCCATCAACTATAACATTGGCATTCTCCACACCAGCACCATAACCATCAATAACACTTCCTCCAACAGAAAATCCAGTAACCTAGTTAAATTTATACAAAAAATTCTTAAGTTAGTAATCATATGGACAATCCAGGAGGATGATAAACAAAAAAAAAAAAAAAGAGCATATGAATGAATATCAATCGGTTAAATGGGGGGGGGGGGGAGAGCCTACAACTGGCATACAACACAAACATTTATGCCCAGCCAACCTTGCAACAGCTTTGATTAAAAGAATCATTATATTTTTCTATTTGTATATCCATTTGCCATTTCAACTACCTTTTATTCTGAATGCATAAAGGCTTATCCAACAAGTGCTTAAATCCAAATAATATTTTCCTCGAGTGCATAATAGATATTTATTTTTCATTATCCTGAGGCAAACTACTTTCACTGAAACTTCTATACCTGAAAAATATAAGATGTGGATCAATTTCAGGCAGTACCTGGAATTTTTGGGGAATGGTCAAATGACTATGCTCAACAGAAACAGGAAGTGAAGATGGTGAAATATCAAAGACGGTGTTCTCCCCCTTGTAGTATGGCAACAGCTCATAGCTACCTGCATATAACAGAAAAGAGTAAACAAGCAACGTTATATAGGGAGTTAGGGACCCAGAAAGGGCAGAACAGGATTCCCAATGAACAGGGCCAAACAATTGAAGTGTTTACCACTGGTGCTGCATGAATACAAGGAATCAGTCTTGTGGTATATTTTCTCATTTAGAAGATACTTACTTGGTAATTAGTTTGTTTAGCGGGCTATACGCATTTAGAGGTAGGGGTTCTCCTAAGGCTAAAATCATGCTACAGCGGGCTAAAAGAGCTAAATTCAATGTGAGTACAAATAGCGGTAGACTGTACTATAAAACAGTTATAGCCGGCTATTTGTTACTTTATAGTTAGATATAAGCAGACATATTTAAAATGATACTTCATGTATTTGTGCACTTTAAGCCATCTAATGTAACGTGTCAATTGCCAACAGGAAATCCTGAACAACTTTCTTGACATAAAGATTCCATTGCACTAAGGTGACATTTTTATTAGTTCAATAAATTATCAACTTACCACAAGGTAGTGATTTGAACGTGAACTTCCCATCAGCACCAGATATTGCATGGCAAAGAGCACCTTCCCTGGGTGCATCACTGAAACCTTGTGGGCAAGGGACCTCTGTTACATCATTTGAATACAAATATAGGTGGACTCCCACTATTGGATTTCCCTGACAAAGAAAATGAATAGAATACATTCAATTTAAGGATTTGCAATAGCTAAACAATGCAGATTTCAAACAGATATGCAATCATATGGTAGTAGTGTTAGACTGCTATTATCAATAAAAGAACCATTCAGTTTCTAACCTGTGCAACCACAGTGCCATAAATGTCATATCCAGATACAAAGAAGACATCATCTGCCACGACATTTCCAAATCGCAAGTCAACCTGTACACATAATAAAATGTGTTGTGTAAGACAACAAGGTCATTGCAACAACATCCCATCCAATGGAAAGCATCCATGATCTTACCTCTGGTGAGCCTCTCAACTCGATTTCATAATCAGGATGAGAAGCACGTAATCTGTAGCGCCCTGGAAAAGGAGCATAAACATAAGGAGAAAACACAATGAGTCAATGGCTTTGGGAGTGGGATTTTTTTTTTACAATATTAATCTAAGACAACTAATGATGCAGAAGCGCATAACATGAAATCAAGAAATAATCAAAAATAAATTATAACCCACTCAGCATTCTCATATTACTAAATCATTGGTCTGTGGTGATAAAGAGGCTGATGGGATGTGGTGGTCCAAGATGCTGGACATGGAGAGGCCGAAGACAGGACCACATACAAATTAGATGGTATGTGATTGTATGAGGTGTTGAGCATAAGGGGCATATTTTGGGCATTTGAAACATGGTGAGCAGGTCATGAAAGGATTATCTCCCTACTTTCTAGTGGAAAAGTAAGAATTCAGTCAAACTCAAATCAAAGCAGATTCCAATTTTCACACTATCGATGTAACAAAAATGCTATTGCAAAATAAGTAAATAACGCGTTCTCAGTATTTATGATAGAATTTGTAAACAAAAATCACATTAATGGCTAAAAGTGGAATCATATCATATATAACTGTTTTGTTAGGTAGAACTAGAACTACCAACAACTGCATGTGAGATGTGACATATACAGGAAATGAACAACACTGATACCAATTTTACACGTATAGTAAGGGCACTAAGGAAAAACCTGGAATTATGTTTGTAAATGAATATTCTCCTGATGATGACGTCAAGGCGGATGCAATCAACTCATCAGAATCTGTCATCAGCTCAACTTTCACACCAGCAGGTCCTCCCCCTTTTGAGCAGCTTTTACCACCAACAGCTCCTACTACTTTACCAGATATCATAAATCTGCATAGTGTATGCATGCATTAACAGTTGAAGTTTCAATGTGATTCTTGGTCACACAAAAATTAACTAAACAGCTAAAGGAACAAACCCAGTGAATTGGAAATTTATATCTGCATTTCCATTGCACCCATTGTGATCAATGGTAACAGGAACCTGAAGTGTTAGGTGAACATGTCAACCAAAAACGAACAAATGTGCTGCTTAGTAAAGACAAAGATAACAAGGGAAACAAAGGAAAGATTCAGTAAAGGAATTATTTTTACAGTTTCGGGCTTCCATGACCATCCCTTAGGGCCCCTTAACTCTGACCATGAATGAACCCTGTGTTGACAGAAGTGACAAGCATAAATAGCAGAGATATGTGGCAATGGGAAAGAATGTCAAAATTATGATCTTAGCTACTTCCTCCAGTAAAAAAAAAAAAAGTGATGTTTTAGATGTCATACAGTCACAGAATAACTATATTTTGTAATATTCATTAGGAGCTTACATACTTTGATCACTATAATTAGTAGTATAAATATATACAAAAAAGTATATCAATGATTTAATAGTATGAAACTATTTTTTATAGGAAGATCAGGCTATAGTATTTTTAAAAGTTCAGTTGAAATATCAAAAAGGATATTTATGATAAAAGCTTAAACAGGGCAATAGGCTGACTGTAGCCAAAACATAACATGTTTTGTGACAGGAGGGAGTAGTGCCCTTTAACCCTTGCTCCTAACTGCTATAAAATTACATGTATATGTAAACAAAATGAGAACAGATAAAAAGAAAAAGCAAACAAAAAACACAAAGATACCTGATACCTTATCATAGACTGGGATAAAATAGTAGCCATTAGGAGCACACTGCGTGCTTTCTTTAACCAAACCATCAAAAGTGCAGAGTTCAACCTGATACAGGAAGTTAACAGGGAATCGGTTTGCGGCTTAGTGCAAATCATAAATAACATCACCAAGGCCCAAGCACAAGCATGATTAATGGAATATGCCCAGACACAAATAGAGCAATCCTACAATAATAATCATGTCTTAAAAGTAATATTAATCTCTACAGGCTACAGTAGTACAGTTTGCATATGTCACTATACGAGAGATGAAAATATCCATCTGCAGCATACTGCACTCTTAGGAGTGAATAAAAAGGGGTTAACAATAGCCTGGTGAGAGATACTGCATACACCTTTCTAGGAGTGAAAAAAAAGGGGTAGTTCATTGCTTGTGAGACTATCAATTCTGATAGCACAGAGAAAATCATGGAGTACTTAACTAGGAGTAGTATAAACTCTTAAGAGAACCACTCAAGCGACTATGGAGCACATACCAACTATTAGTCTATTATGCTTACAAGTGAACATCAAGAAAATTACAGCAGCCATCAAATGAATTTCAAACATTTACATCATTCTCACCATCATGGACCTTCAAATACATGAAACTAACACAAATTTCACCTGCCCTATGCCTAATTGTAATTTGAGCCTGAGCATTCAACTCACCCCCAGCATATTTGGTCTCCACTGTCCAGAAATCACCAAAGCTACCAGAAACAAGAAATCACTATGTACAAGCATGGTTTCAGTCCTCAAAACACCAGCAGGGCAACAACTTGTGCCCTAATGATAATTCTAAATGGTCTGGACAGAATGTATACTCGCTAAACCCAGCCAGGCAAACCCTTTTGACAGTGATTGGAATACCAAGGAACAACAGGCAATCCGAAAGTAATATGGTTGTTTGAGCAGCGTCATGCAACCAGAACACGGTCAGCTCTCCATGAGGTCCAATTCAAGTGAACGACCTCAAGCAAATGCATGTTTAGACTATCCGAATCATGCATAAAACTACCAGCCAAAGCTCGATAGGCAAGGACAGCTAGCTGAGTGCAACTACAAAGCTTCAAGTCTACGTGAGGGGATGAAACAGTCCCATCCCAAGATAAAAAATAAAAAGTGACGAGGGCGGGAGCGGACGGCATACCGTGATGTCGGAGTAATCGAGCTTGGAATCCGACGCCTTCCTCGACTTGGCCAAGCCAGAGCTCGCCTGAAACCACCCAAAACCCCAAGTCGCATCAGTGTAGCAAGGCACACCTAACCAAAGTGAAACGCACTGCACACGGAGACGGAGATCGAGCGACATGAGGAACGCAGACCTCGACGAAGCCGCCGCATCCGTGGATCTCGTCAGAGGCGGCGACGGCAGCGAAGAAGGCGAGCAAGAGGAAGAGGGGGATGGGGAGATGGCGGGGATCCATAGATAGATCGGATCTAGTGGAAGCGGAGCATGCCACAGAGGGAGACGAGGAGATCGAGATGTGCGGGGGCGCTGTGTAATACTAGTGGTAGGCTGGTAGCAGTGGAGTTTAATTTTTAATTTAATTTTATTGATTTTGCTAGTACTTCCTTCCTCTCATAAAAAATGCAATCTTTGACTTTCAATTATCGCATTTGACCATTCGTCTTATTTAAATTTTTTATATAAAATATCATGTATCTTGTTATGACTTATTTTATTATTAGAGATACTTTTATAATTGTTCATTTATTTTATAATATATATAAATTTTTTAAATAAGATGGATGATCAAACTCGATGATTGAAAAGTCAAAGATCGTGTTTTTTTGAGGCGGAGGGAGTACATGCTTGGAGCCTTGGACCGCTGTGGACCTGTGCCCTGTGGTGTGGGAATGGGTTTTTTTTTTTGGGCCTTAGGCGTGGTGTATAGGGGGTGTTTGGATCTTTGTGGAAAAAGTTCTGGCGTGTTACACGAAATGTCGGAGGGATGTCGGATGGGATTTTGAATACTAATAAAAAAATAAATTACAGAACTCATCAGAAATCATGAGACAAAATTTTTAAGTATAATTAATCCGTCATTAGCAAATGTTTACTGTAGTTGTCAAATCATGAATTAATTAGGCCAAAAGATTCGGGCAACTTTCGATGGGACGGTAGGCCATCGGGTTGGGCTGGGATAATGGGCCTGGCAAAATGAGAACCATGCCCCACATCCCCCCCTGGACACAACAATTTTAGCTCTTTTTCTTTGACTTGACGACGAGCTTTCATTGTCACCACACACGTCGGAGCTACATGACACGTCTCCGAACAATATGAACGTAAAAAACTTGTCCAGCTAAAGTATGTGCTGCTTTTATTACAAATTCTGCTAATATAAGAAAAAGAAAAACTCCTAAAAGACATGGCTCAAATCATCCATCTCTCTCAACATCAGATCAACGATTGGTCGCTAGGGATGCTTCTTCCATAGTTGCACTAACCGAAGGCAATCAGTTCCAGACCGTATTTTCCGAAAACCAGTTACACAACCAAAAGCATAGTGCCCCTACAGGTCAGAGGTTGCATTAAATCCCCACTCATACCAGTTGGCATGTGCCACAATGAAATCTCCCCAGTGATTGCTTGTTGTCATCAGCGAACCCAGCATCTACATTGATCTTCAAAACACCCAGAGTTGGCCTCATCCATCTTGGAGTTTCACGGCAGGGACAGTTTTTTGATCCCATCAATTTTTACAGTCGTTTGATACACAATGATTCTTTTGCCTCCCTCAATTCTTTTAATTCTTTGGTTTTGCATCCTAGATACTATGGGTTTGATGAAGGTTTTGGCTGAAGTGATGGCATCACGTCGTAGAAGAGGGGTAAATCAAACTTCGCTCATAGTTTAGGCGATAAATCACTGCTATACGATATTTTTCAAAAATATTTTATATACTTTTTGAAAAATATTTAACCAATCTTAAGAAAACATAGAAATTTTGATTTAGCTCAAACAACATGAACCTAGTTTCATGTTTTTCTTAAATTTATTCTCTATCTTATGGCTTCACATCTATCCATCCAATATACTATTAAAAAAAACATGTCAATATCTAGAACCATTGACCATGAAACTATCACGAGCCCTCCCTACACCGCTCCTCCTCTTTGGCTCTTCCCGTGCCACGTGCTTCTCTTCTCCCAACCGACTCCTATTGACTCCCTTATAGATTTCTAACTAACACACCCACTAGAGAGCTTAACAAACATCTCTACTATTGTCCTGTTTGCTTGTCTTATCAGCTAGGTTTATAGCTGTTCGAACAACATTTTTCTATCACAGCAAACCAGCCAACTTGTCTTATCAGTTGTTTTACGTGACTAGCCGAACACCCCATATATTTGCTTCCTAGAGGTTTGTATTTGTTGTTGAGATGAGGTGCTCCTAATAATACTCTTATAATAACCCCTAAACCACCTACCATTTCATAGTGTGCTAGTTTATTTTAGTGCAGTAGATCTATTTTCTTCATTTATTTTACGATTACTATTATTATTTAGGACAGGGTTTCTGTTGTTGCCAGAAACTCGATGGAAAGGAACAAAAGTTGATACCACTCCGCTGCCCAGCATGCCAGTCACGTCCGACGTCGCCTCCCTCGTTGCAATGACACACCACTTGACTTCACAGATCTCTCAAGATCGCAGCAAAGAGAGATCGGGGGACAGATAACCACCGGGGCAAATGCCACAGCAGTACTACGGGTAGTATATCAATCAAATAAACCAAGACCCAACATCAAATGCCACAGCAGTACTACGGGTAGTATCAGTACTACGGGTAGATAGATAAGGGTCTCGTCGACTACGGGTAGTATCAGTACTACGGGTAGATAGATAAGGGTCTCGTCGACGGAGAACTTTTTTTTTGCATGACCTTTGCTTGATGATTTGCTCTACTATAGCGT
>JADLZL010005477.1:0-74788 GCA_015844335.1 Chrysopogon serrulatus | reverse complement strand
ACCAACCTAGATTTTCAAAATGGGATGAACACATAATAATGTTATTGGTTTAGGAGGTTCAAAACATTGCAGTTCTATATATGTTTGGTCTGGAGGTTTAGTAGAAGTAAATATGTGGTATTGAATTTGTAGGGTCCATGTGGCAGCTTCTTCATGTCTTCTTTTACCTCTTCGCTTGTCCACCAAGCCATGACACCGGCGTCAACCACCTGCCTAGGCCGTGCCGCAATATACCTTCTCGCCCAAGCTATACATTGTTGCCCCCTCACCTAGGCTACTTCCTCCACTCCTCCATCGCCTCCCACTTAGATCGCATCATTGACACTATGCAAGGCATGTCATCCATGGTTGCATAGGGCTCATGCGAGAAAGAAGCTAGTTGGGTATGTTTTTCCGTTTTGAGCAAACATATTAAGACCGCATCTTAGAGGAATATTCCACTATAGGATGAATCCAATCTAGCTAATCTCAAATAAAGAAAACCAAACATACTCCTCCGTTCCAAGAAGACTGTTGTTTTCGTTTCTCGATAACCAACTTTGACTAAATACATATAATTTGACTAAATATATATAATTTAAAAGGTATTAATATTTATAATATTTAATTAGTATCGTTGAAAAGATCTATGAATCTAGCTTTTCAATAAATTTATTATGTCGATATACCAATGTTATATGTATTTTCTATAATTAAGTCAAACTTGTGGTAAAAAAAAAAGGCAGTATTTTTGGAACGGGGCGAGCAAGTAAGAATCGATTTGACCGAACCCAACCCAGTATAATCTTGGAGCCTACAATCCAACCACCAGAATCTTTGCATTTTTATTTTGAACCTCTGAATTTGCTGGAACTTTGTTGAACCATCGTCTTTCCATAGAATTGTTCTTGGAATGGAAGTTGCATTTTTTTCACTCTTTGAACATCAATTTCTACCCGCATGTATGGAGCACTAAATATAAGTAAAAAAATAACTTTTATTTTAGTTGTAAATGACGAGATGAATCTTTTGAGCCTCTTGGTGCACGATTGGACAATATTTACAAATACAAACAAAAGTGATGAATTTTCGAACCGAAGGCTTTATATAGAAAGACATCTGTTTTACCTTCATGCAAGCGTACTACTCGTACTCTAGTTGGTCATACTTGCCCTGGTAATAACCAAATTAAAACTACTCAACTGCCATAACGTTGATGATGATTGTAGATGTGGATCATACTGGATTCCAGTACGGAGTAGAAAGCAGATTTTCCCCGTACGTACGTATATTCCTTACACGTTACGTGTAGATGAGTACGTAGCGACCACCAGCTGGCAGTTTCCACATCGCTTCAGAGAATAGCAGCAACAATCCGACCGCCGTTCTCCGCACGCCGGCGTCTCCCGTCCGTCCAATGTCACACGGCGGGTGACACGGACACACCGATGGTGGTGCATCGTGCGAAGTGCCCGCTTTTGTCCTTGTATTGTACGAGTGGCCGGATGGACTCTGCAGCATCCATGTCGGCCACTGCCCGTATCTCTCTCTCTCTCCTCGTCACGGCACGAGCGCACACGGAAGGAAGGCTCCCATGGCGCGGCGGACGATCCCTCGTCAACTCCGTAGTTCGGTCGGAAACGGTCGAAAACGGACTTACGAAATAGAAAACGAAATCGGTTAGTTCAGTATGTTTCTATATTTTAGCAATTAAAGAGTATAAAAAATAGTTGAAAATAGTTGTGAAACCAAATAAAACTGATAATTTTTAATGTTCGAAAACGGAACCATAATATATAAAACGAAAACGGCCGGTTCGGGATATTTCCGTTCCGCTTTCATCCTTAACTCCGTACCCGCGAGACTCGGGGCCGTGCTCCGAAACCTTTTCCTTTGCGGCCTCGGCGGAAACGCATGTTGAGTCTTGACACGGTTGGGTTTGGTTTGGGTCGATCAGTTCGTCGTCACCATCTCATCTTCATGCAGATGCAGGCCTAACCAACGTTCGTGAGTAGGGTTCCTAGTACGTCACTACTGCTCGTGAGCCGTAACGGCGGCGGCCTAACGCTATCACGTCATCACCAATTATCATGTCGATCACAACAGTAAACTGACCACACACATGCGGGCGTGGAACCAATTATACGTGCACAGTCGATCGACTTTCCCCACCGAGGCTCAGATGAGATGGAGAGCACGAAAAATGGAGCTCACTTTAATTAGTAGCACTACTATATATTATATTATATTTATATAGTTGTTCAATCAAGGAAAGAAAGAAAAAGGAAAAATAGTTACGGGGTGGGGTGGCCACCGGCGCTCTCATCTCGCCCACACGCAAACGGGGGCTTCCAGGCCGGCTGCTACTAGCACTTTCTTTTCTACTACTGCTGCTGCTACTACACAACAAAATCTAAGGCCGCATCGCAGCCAGAAACGAATTAAGAAAAATGGGAGGCCTCGCCGTCGCCGGCGCCGGCGGCAAGAGAAAACACCTGGCCGCCTGGCCTGGAGAGATGGATCGTCCTGACGACAAACACCGCCGTCACACGGTGGTCAAGGCAAGAACGAAACCGCCGTACGTCGTCCTGACATCGATCACACTGCACGTACGTCGTCGGCCTCATCAGGCAAAAAGGTTGAGCAGCACCGGCTCCCTGTCGCCGCCGCCGGTGGTGGTGGTGGTGGTGACGGAGTCGTCGGAGCTCATGGACGGCGTGCCCGGCCGCAGGAGGGGAGCCCTCCTGTCCCTAGCGGCCGGCGGAGACCCGGGGCTGAGGCACAGCCCTAGGTCGCAGGATGCCTCCGCGGGCACTACGGGCGGCGGCCCAGTAGTACCCGCGGTCTTCCGCACCCGCTTCGCCGTGGAGAAGGTGGACCAGCCGCCGGCGCGCTTGTTGTTGCCGCCGCCGCCCCCCCACCGGCGTGGGGCCCGCCGTAGAGGCCGCCGCTCCCGGCCGTGGTCCCGGTGCCGAGGTCCGGCAGCGGGCCGATGGCGCCGCCCCGCAGCACGGTGTCGACGGCGGCCTGGCAGAGGTGCCAGTTGCCGGTGCCGAGCAGGCCCACGGCGCCGTGCACCGGGTTGATGGTCCGCCCCGCCGCCTCGTACAGCAGCGACTGGAAAAGGGCTGCGCGCGCGAGAACAAGGACGACGATGATGATTCATGCATGGGAGGGACATCCGACAAGACAAGGACGAAGCATCAAGCATGCATATATGCATACCAGGTCGCTGCGCGTCCGGGACGGCGGAGATGAAGGAGAGGAGCCCGGCGCGGCCGAAGAACTTGGCGACGAAGACGGTGGCGTGGCCCTGGGCGTCGGCGGCGTCGATCCACTGGAGGCAGGGGCGCAGCACGCAGGCCTCGCTGCAGCCCTTGCGCAGCACCCGGCACCCGTTGCAGCTCATACTGCTAGTCTAGTACCTTCTTCCCGGCTCCTCCTCCTGCTCTGCTTGGCAGCACTACCAAGCTCATACACGCCTCTTCTTCTTCGCTATACTATGTCCTAGCTAGAACTAGGAGAAGCAGCTAGTGCTAGGCTAGAAAGAAGATCTCTCTTCGCTGCCCTGCCACTGCGAAACCAACCGGAACGAAGAGAACGGCTGGTCCGGTGCCGGGGAAGGAGATATATAGGCAGGCAGGCAGGCAGGCCATGGAGGAGGAGCTGGAGCTGAGCGAGCAAGCAACCATGGTTGGTTAGGTAACCAGAGGCGTGGTTGGACCAGGGTCAGAGCTACTCCAAAGAAGGGGGCCCGCCAGGTGGCAGTGCGGTGACCGGGGGAGGCTGGTGTGTTGTCGTGCGATGCGAGGAAGTTCCAAGGTCCTGGGGTGCAGGTGCATTCGCGGGGGGGCGGGCGGCTCCGTGTCTCCGCGGCCGGTCGGGCACCCCGGGCCGTCGGATGGAAATCGCATCCGCCTGGCCACCACGCGTGTTCCGCCGCCGCGCCGCGCTCTCGCCTCGTCCCGTCGCGTCGCGTGGTGGGCGGGCGGGCGCGCGGTTTGCCGCTTCTGCCCTGCCGTGATGGGCCTGCTTTTTCCGTGGGGCCGGCCGCGCCGGGGGCCCGTTCCCGGACGGACAGAGACGGGTGCGTGGATTCGGCGTGTCGGGCAGCCCCCGGTGCGTCTGACTCAGCATGCCGTGGACCCTTGCGGTGGCCGCGGATTCGTGCTCGCCCCTCCGCTGATTGCGACGCGGTCCTCTTCTCTCTTCTCTCTCCTCTTCTGGTGCCGGGTTTTTTTATAGGGATAGGAAACTTCGCATCATCGAGTTTGATTTTCTGCCTAGCCTTGGTAGTGAGTGCTCCACACTCGACACATGGCAAAGAGCTGTAATCTAATCTTGCGCCTCTCCCTCTTTGTTGCGAGTGCACTAGCTGTAATTTATGTGTAATCCATCTTATCTGCGTGCCTGCAACTGCATGGTAAATATCATTCCTCCGGCGCTACCTAAGGAGCTAAGCCTAGAGAGGCCGGGGAGGGGGATTGATCGATACTGTGCTTCTTGTTATGTTGTTATCCAAACAAGCTCACATGATGTGTGTGCTTGGTGCTGCCACCTGGATGGCTCCGGCTCAATGTTGTTATCGCAGTTATAACATTTGGATGCTACTCTAATATAATTAACCGAGCGGGTTCAGGACAGTGAAGGAAACACTAATATAAGAGCTTGGCATCATTGTTGTAGCTTATTTTTCACAGCTTGCCCATATGTAGATTTACATCTTCGAGTCAACATATATAAGCCAACAACTAAAACATACTAGAAGGATGTCTAGCATTCTAGAAGAAGATTTTTTTTGGGGGGTTTCGTTTCTCGTTTACACCAAAGTGTATGATAAGGTTGCCAGTATATATACATTTGCCACATGATTTCACCAAGACTAAATCTTAACCATGTATTTGAAACATTAAGAGCAAGTATTATAAGAGGTTGTAAACCGGCTAAATGCTGAGGTGGAGGAGAGAGGAGAGGAGAGAGAAGGGAAACCGACGGTAAGCCGGTTGAGACATAGAACCGAGAAACTTTATGAGAGAGACAAGTGGACTATATATTAATAGTGAAGGGCTAACTATTGTATAGGTAGGTTGGGAGAAAGCTATAAGAATCTTTACAGCTCGCCTGCCGGCTATGTTATTATTAAACTTGCTCTAAGAGACTCTTCTCTGTCCAGTTTGGTAAATATATTTAAGAGACCTTTTTTATACTTTTCCAAGTCATTGATCACACATGAAATCCAATTAGCTATTGTCGATTATGGTCGCATTATATCCATGCATGGCTACCACTACTAGTACTATCACCTAAACAAAGCTTCACAGATGAACTGTATCAAGTTATACAATTGGAAACAGTTTAATTAAAATCTGCAGCTTGATCTCCAATAAATTGAAGTCACCATATACACTCCTATAGATTAGATGGCACTGTTCGCTTCAGCTAAAAAGCCGTTTCAGTTTACTAGTCAATTATTTTATTCTCATAAAAAATCAGCTATTTCAACAATATTTTAGCTTATAAACCGATTTATAAGTCTTGCGCAAAAGATCAAAACAATGTTTTGGACCAATCAATCTCTAGTTATTATTATAATACTAAGTTGCCCCTCATCCCGGCTCCTGGATGCATTGAATCTAAAGCATGTAACCAGGAGAGCAAAAGCCCCTCCTCCCAACTTTTGCGGCTTTCTTTTGACATCCCTGCTGCCAATATATCTATGCCCTCTTGCCCAGTTGCCGGTCCGGTCCGGAGGTCGTTTCTTGCACGCAAACCCTCTCGATCCGATTGATTTTCCGAGAATTTTCTAGTCTGCAGCTTTTGCCCCTTGGGAATATTTTGCATCTCGTCGTCCTTTTCCGCCGCTGCAGCTAAGCATTTCCCTGTGCTGTGCGCTGCAGTTTGCGGCTGGACCCCTGTGCCCAGCCCTGCCTGCCGCCTTGTTCCGGATTCGATGCATTCTGCGTTCCGCCTGGAGGCAACCAGGGTCGCATCGCATCGCAATCTCGGATCGAGATCGGCTTCGGGCTACCGCGCCGATGGGATGGGGATGTGACGGCGACGGCGAGGAGGAGATCTTCTATTCTCATCAGCTGCCGGTGCGGTGGTGGTGCCGACGTGCCGTGGTGCGGTGCGCGCACTGACGTTTAGCGGCGTCCGCCCGCCGAACCTTATCTTTGTGTTGGCCTACGAATTTTGTTTTACCTGATCTATTAACTACAGATAAGATACGGTCATACGGATGAGCTTGCTTTATTAATTATTGATTTATTATAAACAGAACACGCGTGGTCGAATTAGTTGCATAGAGTATATAGGAGTGACCAGGAAGTGCTATTTTGTTTCTGAGTTTCATATTTAGGCTTTTTTTTTTTTTATACTAGTATAATATAAACCATAAAACCTTTGGAGGAACACACTACAAGATGTACGTACAGTACGTACGTACGTACGCAAGTTTTGGATGGCGTGGCTAAATCCGATCGTGCACATACTTTGGTGGAGACATAAAAAAGCTATCGGCATTATCAACCGCGGTTCTTTGCCTGGCTAATGTAGTGCCCATCTTTTTCTTGATGGAGATTTTTCAACGGCTAATGCTATAGGGAGGACCGAGGCTTCTTTTTTTCTGCCCAAGAAAGTGGGCTAAATCTAGGGAAAATCCTATGCTATGCACATCATTTTGTATATAGCTAGGCCACCATGGTGCACATATTATTCATCGACCGAGACTTGAAAAGGTCACAGTATTGTGTGGATACATTATGGGCACTATTTATATCCACCGATTTATCCATGAGAGACATTATTATATATATATATATATATATATATATATATATATATATATAAGATTAAAAGTTTTTTCCACCTGTACCCAGCCCAAATTGCTGTGGTTCATTTGTGTACGGTATGCACACTTTGCAAAAAAAAAAAAAAAAAAAGAGAAAAAAAAGTAATATAAGAAATAAAATATAGAATTAATTAAGAATAATTCAGTTGGTTATGTCAGAACATGTTCATACAAGTTAAGTTCTCGATTTGACATGGACGGTGCTTGTATTTTTCTAAAGTTATATATGGATTTAAATTATCGGGTTGACATAGACAACACTTGTATTTTTCTAAAGTCATTTTAGGACTGGTTTATGCTATTTTTCCCATGGTACTCAATGCGAGCTTCATTTGGTGATGACCTCAAAATCTCAAGATCTGCCTGTTTATTCTCTCATCAATGCTCATAGAGATAGGTATGTGCACATGAGTTCATATAAGTGGTGTATGTATGTGAGTCTCCACGTCTGTACTGTGATTTCCAAAAAAAAAAAGTGTATATGCAAATTTGGCATAGCGGTGGTATATATATGCATGTTTGGCATAGTCAACATCTGACGATGTATGTCACGTCTGATAAGGCCGGTCTTGTTTGCGTATCCACCTTAATCCATGTGTCTTAGAGTTGGTTGGCTTCAAAAATAGTTTAAGTTCCACTCCAATCTAATCTAACAAATATGGATGCGAATAAATTCAAACAAGAGATGGAATAAAGAACCAACGGTGTAAGTTCCCAGTTATAGTGGTGGTAAACGATCCAACTAATATCATACATGTAGCCTTCTGGCTCGCTGCATACTATTAAAATTAACTCGTAGTACATATGCAAATTAATTTGGCGTAATCAATATCTGACGTCTCTTAAAAAGGGAAAAAAATGCCGTCTGACAAGAGATGACGATGAAATCTGGTTTCTGAAAGAGGTTTATAGCGACACTTGCAGCAAGCGTGGTTAGCATATCTTTCCAGATTTGCTCATGAAAAAGTGAATTAGTTCTAGCTTAGCTACCCGTAGACCGTAGGGTATCCAGTTGACACCTGAACAGAAGAGCCACCGTGGTCCGTGGGGCAGCATGCACATGCACCTACTCTACTCGATCGATGGAATGGAAGAACACGAATCCTGTGCCGTACGACACGACCAAGCAGAAACTGTGCGTGATCCAGGAGCTCTTTCTATCACAGTACCACGCACGGACGGACGTACACGAGCGTTCATACGTCCTCCCCCATTGCACTCTCCACCACAACATACTACTATAGCGCAAAATGAGAAGTGTGGGGGCGAGACACACAGGAGGCATTATTGCCGAGCCCGCAGACGCCGGTCGGCATCATTGCAATGGCGATTTTTGTTTGGAGGTTTTCGGCTGGGCAAGTAAACTGCTTTAATCAATTGATTTTGGCTGATTTATTATGAGAGAAAAATGCTATTCATATGCCGCTGATATAAAAGAAGCGGGGCATTGGGTCATTGCGATTTAAAGTCCATGCATGTACAATTTTAGGGTGGTTTCATTTGTTTACTCCCTCGATTTTGAAAGGAGTACCGTGTTTGTTAAACTTATTTTTTAAAATTTAATTAACTTTATAAAAATAAGTAACAACATCTATGATATAAAATAAGCATACTATAAAAATATATTTTATGATAAATCTAATAACACTCTTAATACTTTTTTTTAAAGAAATTCGATCAAAGTTTCAAAGTGACTTAGGATAACTTTAGAAATTGTTTTTTAGAGATAGAGAGTAGTTAATCTGTTGTTCCAAACAAACGGAGGATGGTTTCATCATTTAGTTAATCTGTTGTTCCAAACAAACGGAGAAGATATATAGAAAAGATGGATGGAAAAGATAGCTCAGGACGAACGAGAGCAGCGCCATTTTTTTTTTTTTCGTTTGGAAAATCTCTTGATGACTCATTGGATAGATCGCCGAGGGGACAAGCCATATATTCGTCGAGGGGCCGGTCGCACGGGGCAACTTGAGTCTGGGACTGCAGAAGAGAGAGAACCATGCGGCCAGAGGAAAAGAGTTCGCCAATTATTGCGCGGCTGTGTGCGCAGTCGGGCCGGCCGGGGAGCCCAACGCTCTCCTAATTAATTTCCTTGCTGAATGCAGCAAACTCGCGCAAAGGGACCAAGATTGTGTTACATGGTTTCGAAAAGAGAGAAAAAAAATGTTTGCTAAAACACGTATCTCACATGCTCGCTCAACTTATTAGCACTGGTAGCACAACAAGACTCATTATCCGCTAGAGTTTTTGTTTGCTGCGTGCAGCTTACAGCGCACACCGTGCCACCACGACACGATCGAGGGACCACCCCTCGATCAGGGGCGTTCTCTCTCGTGCGTTGCGTTGCGTGTGTCACTAGAACACCCGACTGAGAATAATGCCGTTAAAAATCAGGTATTGTTGGGTATTGTTGATCCATGCAACACGCAATTGTCACCATTAGATTCAAATCAAGTGAACCAAAAGTATATCCAAATAAAACAAATCTCAATGTGCGTATCTATGTTAGGGGCTAGCGGCATGATGTTTTTATGCACCACGCATAGGGGCCAAGGTGGGCACATGTGGTTGGCTGTGCTGCGCTAAGAGCCTGCCTGCCTAAGGCCGCGTGCACCCGCTACGGCCTAGGAGACATACTACTGATGGAAATCGGAACGCACTAGATTAGAGATTGGACGACAGATAAATCGAGCAGGGGGATACCTAGAAACACTCCGGTGACAAATAGAATGAGGTCTTATTTAGATGTTATTAAAAACCATAGTTTTAAGAAATTGTAGTTTTATAGAACAATTGATGTGTAAAACTGTGATTTAGAAAAGAGGTGTAAAGTGGAGTTTTTAAGAACTCCAAAAACTGCAATTTTAACAATAGCATCGTTTTCAAAACCATATAAAGCTTATTGCACCTAAATACTCGATGGTCCTCTCAAACTTAAGTATTGAATAAAACCATGGGCTTTTTTCAATAAGCATATCCATGGGCGGCTTGTAATCACAATATAGCAACCACTTTTCTTTATTCATTATTAATCATAATACATCAGTCCCTCCCCCCACCCAAAAAAATCATAATACATCAAGAACTGCGCACACAAGTACTTGTATTCATCACGGGCCAATGCAACAGCAATAGTCAACACTTATACCGCCTACGCCAGGAGCAACTTTGCAACTGGGTACGCTCAGTGGCTCTGTCCTTCTACATTCATCTTCGCACCAATGTATCCCATAAGAGCAAGCAACATAGGGAAAGCATCCATCTGGACATGATATGTAGACAGCACCTAATAGAGCAACAACAAATCGATTAATAATACAATCATATGATGTATGCACTTCGAACTTTGGTGTAAAAAACTTCAAATCTGAACAAAAAACAAAGACAAGTTCGAACATAGAAATCAGTTCAAAAATAAACATTTAGAAACGTGTCACAAAAAATTATACGTAGGAACAAGTATTATGGTCGCCTAGTTGCTTATATCGACTTACCATCTGCATTACATGTTGAGAAAATCATAGCCGTTGCCACGAGCACCGCTAAGAACAGAACCATACTAGTAGTGCCGATCTTGACACGCGACATAATGATGACAATAAGATATGATAGTTAACCTATGACCTAGCTAGTACAGGTACGGGTAACCTACAACCTATAGCTAGTATAGGTGCGATTTGTTGTGCCTCTGTCTACGGCCTAAGTAGTCACTAGTATATATAGAAGTATAAATAGCAATAGCCAAATCAAATCAAATCTAATCTTTTTTTAGGCAGTTGCCAAATCAAATCTGATTTTATTTTGTTCTCATTATCTTTGGTCGACCTTTGTTGCCTTCTATATCTGGAGAGAGATTATTTATGGGCAATAGTGAGAACATGGTAATAATCATATGGCATTAATCATGCTCTTATTCTATAGATACAACATTATTAGAAATCTATATAGATAGTTCTCTACTATATCTCTCCGTGCGTATCTCTAATAATTTACTTTACCTTACCATATCACTCTGTGTATCTCTAATAATATATTGTACCTTACATGGACAAGTGTTTGTTATTATTTTTATTTACAATCCCCAAGCGTAAAGGCAGTGTATATTATTTGTTTTATTATTTACATGCTTAAAGACAGTAAATATTCACACCACTAATGATACGGAACGTGGCAATAGATGGATTTTCATCCTGCAACGTAAAAAGGTAACATGGTTAGTCTAATTCATAACACACTAGAAAGGCCAGCGCGGCCTTGCCGCGCTCTCCTTGGTGGAGGCCAGCTGGCCAATCCATTGGGTTCTTTTGTGTGTTGCCTTTTTTGGCAACAATTTGTTGGCAAAGTTGATCGATTTGGATTCAAATAATAGTATATTAGCAAAGGTAAGAGATTGGTAATTTTTTTACGAGTATGGTCCATGATCTTCCATGTATATACCAGTACCATATTAAGAATATTTAAGGGATAATTGTTTATTTGGCCTAAAACAAAGTTCATTTGCTTATTTGGCTCAAATTTTTTTTGAAGTTGTCTATTTGGCCCATGAAAGTTTGTTACTTTTTGGCCATGTTATTTGGAGGCTACCACCAAGTGCCATGCAAAAAAGACCGTTTTGCCCCTGCATGAAAAAAAAAAAAAGTCTTGTTTAATATATATGTTGATTATATACATATATGTTAGAAAACAAGGACAATTGTTTATTAGTGAATGTGCGGCAGCGACCTCCTACCCGCACCGTGTGCTGCATGTGGGACATTTGCGACTTGATTTGCTATTAACAGTTAAAGAAGAGCAAATTACGGTTAGAAAGAAAAGGAAAAAAATCTAATGATGCACTGAGTAAATACTTAATACTAATGTGATCATCACGTGGGTGCGCCGCTACACCCGGTAGCCAACCAATATTTCCCATATATATGTATATAATCAACATATATATTAAACAAGACTCTTTTTATTTTTTTTCAGGGGCAAAACAGTCTTTTGCATGGCACTTCAATATTAATACAAACTAAGGTTTTTTACTTTGGGGCCAAATAGATAACTAAAAAAATTTAGGCCAAATGTTTGTTTTAATAAAAAACAATCCCCAATTTTAAATACATGGGTTTACTAAGAAAATTGGGTAATAAATACATTGGTTTATTTTAATATTTTGTTTTAATAAAAACTAATTTGAGAAGGTATAAACTTGTATTTTTATTTTGGCTCGAGCCTCCCTTAATTTGCTTATTTGCTGTAGAATCAGGATGCCTATTTGTTAGTGCTATTTATAGTGACCTATAGGTATTCTTGCGCATGTCGAGAGGGTTGAAGATAAATTAAAAATTTGTCAAATTTGCGTTGATCTATTAATATTTGGAAGTAACTTATTTTTATATGATGTTAAATGGTTATCCTGTTGACGTTGTTTATTGGAATGACATTAAAACGGAGATAAGAATTGTAAAAGGTTTATTAACATTTTGAGTAGAGCATATTTTAGCATAGAGGCAAGCAAACCATTTTGAGGAAATGGAAAATATTGACAAATTAGTAATAATATTACTGTGTCAGTCACATAAACTTTTTTATGCTTGGCACATGGGGTGACTGATACAACGTTCATGGCATCTGTGGATGCGCGTTATTTTTCGGAGCTGAAAATAAAATACAAATGCATTAAGTGGAGCTGGGAAAGGACTTGGTTTAATCTCCTATTGTATGAACGCTTAGAGGCCAACAACGCCTGTATTTTATTTTCAGCTTTGGTGCAGTCAGCTGTCCATCCTCAAATGAAAAAACTCAACCCTACAAAACTGTAGACCACATTTTAAGCTACAACTTTAATATAAAAAAGTATCTTTGTTTCACATCATGCAAAGAAGATGTTAATTTTCTAAAACGACAAGCTTTTGTACACAATTATTATGGTGCTAAAGTACTATATTATTTTTTAAGCGTCTTAACATTCTCAAATGAAAAAAAAGCGTGAAACTACAAAGTTGTAGAACTTATTTTGAGCTACAACTTTAATATAAAATGTATCTTTATTTGACACCATGCAAAAAATATATGAATTTTCAAATGTGAAAAGCTCTTATACGCGATTATTATAGTGCTGAAATTATTATAATTTTTTGAGCATTTTAATGCCCTTAAATAAAAAATATTTTTTGAGCATTTTTTCAATGTCTTCATTAAATTGTGAAAAATGTTGAGTCTTGTCTCAAAAATGGAGCTCGTCCGAAGATTTTTGTAGAACTCAGCGATTTGGACTACAAATATTTTTTTGGGTGGGAACATTATTAAAATATTTGTAAAAAGGGATTAAAAAATAGAAAAATCCTTCGAGGCGGGAGGAACTAGTACACTGGTGGATCCTGGCGTGTTTCTTCATAGAAGGGAGGGAAGGAGAATAGAGATGAACAGCGTGAAGAGAACCGGGCAAGGCTGCGCCTTCACCTGCACCTGCACCTGCCCTCTCTCCCATCACTGTCGGTCCGATGCCTGTGGCCATCGCAGCTCTTCAGTCTTCACCATTTGGACTGTAGAGCACTGGAGGGTGGTATTAGTAGAGCTCGATTTGGAATTGGAAGGGACCAAAGGGAGTGGATCTGGGAGGCGTGCTCTTGGGGACAGGCTCGTCCTTGCTCCATCACGGTGGTGTGGAGAGCTCGGGAAGAATCGACGGAGGCGGCAGTGAGTAATCCGTAGATTTAATTAGGGATTGAAGGGAGACAGAGAGGTGGGGGTTTCTTTATGGGCTGTTGGGTATGGATCATTATTAAAATATTTTACATCTTATTTTTATTATATTCTATATATCTTGCTACATACGTGCTATAGTATTAATTTTTATTTTTAAATAAAAATTGTGGATAGAAAACGTATCCACGTATCTAGTTTTTTGAAAAATGACGTATCCGCGTATCCGTATCCATCCGATACCGATACACGTATCCATATCCATGCTACATAGGTTTCTTGATGCCGGGAGTGTGCTTTCTGTGCCCGCCCCAGAGATTTGCTTTGTTTGGGCCGCCGTAGGTTGCCCAGCCCATCAAGTATTGCTGAGGACAAAATAACTTTTGATTCATCACACTCATAAAACAATGGCTGAATTATTTTGAAGGCAAAAACTGTGGGGGAGATCCCCACAGCACTTCTTTTTTAAATTTTTAATAGAGAGTTACATGAGGATACAAACTGCAGTTAACTGAAAGCATCATACAATATTCCATTCCACACTATATGAGCATCCATGAGCCGAATGGATCCCCTCAAATCAAAAAGAGAAAAAGAAAAAGAAGAGCCGAATGGAACTGTACAATTGTGATTGACTAAACTGAAGATCTCCTCTGCGCATGCAGAAGAAATACTAGACAGTACAGGGCACAGGATACTTTCTCAATATTTTTGAGCAAGCGATTTCAAACATGACGCTGTACATGTTCCTCGGTATGAAATTGTACTGTACTACCCATCAATACCGGGCAATACACCTCACGAATGCATCAATCAATACCTCCTATACACATCAGTACATCACTCATGTCTGGTAACAGTTCGTCCGACTATACAAAACCCCATCCAGTCTTCTCTGGGTAGGCTCTATCCATATTGCTCGTTCAAGATATTCTGTTTCCTCTCCTGCGCAGAGTGCAGAAAGATACAACTGAGAGTTAATACAATCTGATTTCACTGTCATAAGATATTATAGAAGAAGCATATGCTCACATTCTCACACTACTGACACTAGCAAACAATCAAAGATGTTAGATAATTTCCAAAAGGAATTTCCAGTCCTTGTCGAACTACCATGGTCCAGCTAAAGGACCCAAAGGAAAGGAAAAACTGATGAAGAACACCCATATTTAGCACTTGCTGGTTTAGGCCAACCAAAATGCAAGGGGTGCTTTTTCTCTAAAAGAAAAAATGTAAGGGGCGCTCTCTAAACTCCAGCTTACCTGAGCTAGATGGCGTTCTTTTTTCAACCTCAGAGCTCTTCCTTTCTCTTCTTCAGATCTAAACATTTTCTGAATGCAAACACTGTTTTGATGGCTATTTTTACTGATGATTGTTTTTTCAACATAGAAATAATATAGTATAATATGATTGATGTGTCAGGTAGCACAATTTATATTAAAAGAAAAGGTAAAAGAGAGAATAAAATTGAAACACTGCTTCATCTTGATAATACTTCAATAAAAATGCAAATGTTTCAGCAATAATTATAGAATATGCTATTGTACACCTAGCGGCAGCTAGGACTGCAAGATTAGTAATTGTTATTGATTATCATTACTGAAGATTATTTTGGAAGGGACAGTAATCCTGATCTTTTGGTTGAATAATCCTCAAGGTCTGGAATAACGTTACCATAACAAACTCTCCTTTTTGTAAAAAGAAACTAACCACCGAATAATATTCGACAAATTACATGCATAAGGCAAGGTCATCAAAGCTGTGTAAAGCTTACCTTTTCAGTGATTGACATGTTTTCCATACGATCAATTTTGATGTCAAAGATATCATGCAGCAAATCATTGTCCTGCACAGACAAAGAGAAACTATAACTCTATTATTATACCAAAATATAATATTTCACAGATAAATCAATATGTGCATGGTTCTGCTTATAATTACCTGTGAATGCTTCAGGAATCCTCGCCCAAGAAACCGCCTCATATAGTTCAACTAATCAATGGACAAATCTCAGAAAATTTACAAATTTAAAGCACAGAAATTTATGAAAGCAATGCAAGAAACTGGCACCAACCTGTATTGTTTCACGCCAAGATGTAACTCTTAAAATGCCATTCTTGCCTGAAATCCTAAGTGATTCTTCAGGGCACTCACCATTCTGGAGAAAGAGAACTCAGATCTGGTCTATTCTCAGATTCAAGAATTCAAGATAGAAAATGAAATTATCCTAGACCTTAATAAAATCTGAGATTCGTTGGAACAAGTCTCTTTGATCATTAAGATTTTTCTTGTCAGCACCTCTGCCCCCTGCCTCCATAGAGAGATTATAGACTAGACCAGATATCTTGGCCTTCAATGCTTGCATATTCAAGAAAAGTTGATTCTTAGAACCACTGGTCTCTCTAGCGTCACTCTCAACATCAGCTTCATTACTAGAGGAAACATCAAGCAGTTTTAGCTCAAAACACAAAGCTAATGCTTCACCAGCAGCAATCCGCACAGCACGATCCTCTGCTTCTAGAAGACTACAGAGAAATGTAATTGGCCTACACACAGAAGAAGAATATATAGTTTCATACCAATTTGATACATAACAGCGAACAGTGATTTAGAAAGCTTTCACTAACTCTTTCCAAGAATCAGTATTTCTCCTAGATGAACCAACAGTAGTTAAAAGAAATGCCCATGCAGATACGGCAGCTGCTAACAAAGGGGGCTTCGGTTTTCTGACGATGCCAACCTGTAAACCCCACCCAAAATAAATAAGTTTAGAATAAAATGGATATCATACTTTCTGCTTGTACTACAAAAAATGGAGGTCAGCCGGCCTTACATTTGATCCTGATTTTGGATGGATCACATCCCAGATGGCTTTCAGAGATAGCTGGGTTTCAGCAAGATCAGTTGCACCAACAAATGTGACAACTGCTAAGCAATCAAGTGCCTACAATAATTCAGTTTAACTTCACTAGACCGAAATGCAAACAAATTTGCTATAAGCACACATACACACACACAAAAAAAAAAGGAGAAATTTTTAACATACAGAGATCATCTTTGGTGCATCAGGCCAAGTTTGGAGAACTCTCAAAAGCTGTGGATGCAACTCATCCATTATTTCGTGCGAACTACTTCCAGCACCTAGTGTAATTGCCAGTAAGCCTTGCAGGTACAAAATGAGGGGAGAAAGGAACAATATGAGCATATCACATATTCTGCTGCAGCGAAAATGACTATGTGGAGAAGAATACTAACCAACACAGCGACAAGCCAGACACATCTCCTTTGTAGATCCCTTTTTAACTGAATTGGTGAACTGGCTCAATAGTGTGACATATCTTTAAAGAGGAAAAGAACCCATCAGTTAAAGTTAACACAAAGAAGGATCCCACTTCCCTTGCAATCTATGATCCTGCCCATGCATGCATATGTAAGCTCACTATTTTTTTAACCTATATAAAATACTAAGAAGGCGTCAGTAACTTACTTGTTTTCCACTAAACCAAGAAGCACAAAACTTTCAAAAGCATCAATAAGAGCGCCCAGTGCTTTCTCTCTCGTGGATCCCCTGCACCAGTCAGTCAGTAATGTTATTTGGTATTCACATTGCCAATAGGTAAATTCTCGTCAACATCAGATGGATATTGCAAAAATAAAGTCCACAAGCAAGTCTTTATGATGACAGCAACACTGAAAGTTCTTTTTATCCTTCTCAAGAAGAAGTGCCTTGCTAAGTGGATGTAGGTTGTGGAGAATTGAAAGAAAAAGCACTAGAGAGATGAGATCAAATGAAACTTTTAGTATACTAAGCAACAAATAGAACTTTGGAAGGTTCTAAATCTTAAATAAAAATGCCAAGGACTAGGTCAGGTTCAACATCTGTGAGCATGTAAGCAAACTGTAGAGATATGCAGTATCAGTTGTGCTTCAAACATGAATGATAAAGACTAGCAGTATGCCCCAACAAGCTTCGATTCTGCAATATAAACTTTCATGGATACACTCCGGTATCAAGATAAAAAGCAGATGGCAGCCAACAAGTTGAGTAAATGTGATAACCATTTGACAATTGGAGTAAATGTGGGCATGTGAGAGGAAGTTGTTGCATTTGCTACAAAGAAAAATTATAGTTGGCTACTACAGGGGAAAGGAGTTGTAGATCCGTTAAAATATTTTAAGCATAACATATAAACTAAATAAAAACATGCATATGCATTTCCACCATTTGTGAACCAGCATCAGTGATAAAGTTTGAAGGTAAGGAGAGATGCAACTTCCAATATTCTTGAACTAGCATCAAGGAGCAAATTTAATGGCCAAGAAAATATATTATCTTAAAATTCACATCAAATGCAATATATTCCTATATGTACTAGATATGTGGTCACATCCACACAACTCATAACACTGATAAAAAATAAAAGCCATTTCCAAAACTGTGAAAGCATAAAGGTAAGGTACAGATAGTTGCATGAGAACTATTTGAGCATCTAGAAATGCAATACAGCTGACTCCAAACCTTGCCACATTAGCGAATGTCGGCAAGAGAAAACTTGGCACAAGAACTTAGAGAAAAGTATTATAACTGACGGCAGCAAGGTACTCCCTCCGTTGAACTATCTTCTACGCATTTGGGCTAGAAAAGTTTTCAGTAATGATCTAAATGTAAAGGACAAGTGCTCGAGAATCCTTGGGGCTGACACTGGTTCCAGTCCTGCATGCAGTGTTGATGTGTTGTCCAGCGTTATTAGACTGGTCTATATGCGTCATACAGCATGCACACCTCTGTTTAATGCTTTGTCAGGCATAAATGCATCACCGGGTGTCTCTAGAGCGAAACGGATTGCAGAGGGAGTAATGGATCACGGGGAGACTTTAACCCTTTCCCTGGTCTCTGTGAAGCTCTCAAATATGCTGACCAAGACTGAACAGAGGGAGTAGTAAAAGCTGTTCTCTCCCCTAACACACATTTTTTTAGGAATGTTGACTGAAAATTGAAAAACTAGGCAATGTATGGAGTTAGTGTCAGGAGAAAATACATTGTAGAGGCTATCAGTTTTGTTGTTAATAGAATATATGATGTGTCACTTCCAGAATAAGTTATGCATTGTTTGACATTTTGGCAACAACATGAATAAGTTGATAGCCAAGCAACCATGAACATTAATAGCTCTGCACACCCTGACATGGTTCAGGCTATGCAATTTGTACCCAAAGCAATCAACTTATACTGGTCCAAACCGAAGGTACACTAACTGATTAACAGACAACCAGAGCAACCACCAAGGTGCTAGATAAGGAATAGGACCACCCACCTCTTCTCGTAGAGAGCGTCGATGTACTGGTCAAGAACGAATTCTTGCGAGGTAACATGCTCGGGGGCCTGCGCGAGCTGAAGGTCAGACAACGCAGTGGACATGGAGGCCACGCTATCGGCATCGCTGCCGCCGTCAAGCTGGTCATCGGCGCCACCACCACCTCGACCGCCCTTGTTCCTCTTACCTAAAACAAACGACACCCAAATCACTCACAAATCAGCAGCCGAACAGCAAAGCAAACAATCAACCGATCAAGAAATGGACGGGGCGATGCGTACTCTTGCCCATGGCGACGCCTGGGCGGCCCAGGAAGCGAAGACCGGTGATCAGGCGCAGACGTAGCGGCGCGCGGTGCCGCGGTCAGGGGTGGATCCGAGTCCGACAGAGGCAGGCGTCGTCGGCGGGGGGAGCGAGGAGGAAATTGGAAGAAGAGCCCCAGCTGGAGAAACGAAGGCGCGCGCCGTCGGTGAGGTCGGATTGGCCGTGGAGACGGCGAGCCATGTGAGATTGGGCGGCGGTGAGGGGCGGATGAACGGAGCAGGGGAGAGGAGACTTTTCTGGCTTGTTTTTTCTTTCCCCCTCGTTTTCCTTTCCTTGTCGACGACGACGGGAGGTGATGGAGGCGCCCGTCCCGCCACAGGAACAAAAACACACACCTGCAAAACGTGGTTCACGCCACTCGCCTCGCTGGAACGGGCTTGCAAGTCCAATTTTCAGCATCAAAACCTTATAGAGTTACAGCTCCGCTATCTATCTATCTATCTACATCTATATCTATATCTATCTATCTATCTATCTATCTATTCTTCTTTTAGGAAAGAATTGATGAATACTCCTGATAGACTTCTAGCCACTAGAATATTCTTTAGAGAACAAATTTAGTGTATAGAAATCATTCAACTATATATGGTGGGTGGATCTAGGATAATACGGTTACTACAACAGTCTTTATACAGTTACTGTAAAATAGCAAAACAATTGACAAATATTTATCACCTAATTGAATCAACCAACTGTAAGAGATCACCCTTTGGATCAAATAGTTAGAGATTTCAAACATGATAAAGGTTAGCATCCCATTTGTGAGCACCTTATTCCTTTATGTCGTCTATTGGACCATTGAATATTGATGGGACTTTGAGAGATCCCGATTGAATAAATGTTTTGCATAAAAAAGTAAAAATCAAGTTTGGGGAACCAGTAGAAAGATCGAAAAGCTACAATGTCATTAGAAGAACTAAGAAGGTATTCCAAATTAAGCAAAACAAGATTAGAACAGTGACTAGAAATAAGACAAGGCTTGTGGCTAAATGATACGCTCAAGTGGAAAGGCTAGATTTTGATGAAACTTCTGCACCCTAGGGAAAGCTTGAGGCTATAAAAATTTTAGTGGTCTCTTGTTCCTCAGAAAGCACACATCTCGCAGTGAGAAGAAAAAAGAAGTGATGGGCAAAAGAGTTTGTACAATAACATTTATAATTTGTTTGATGAGAATATTGTTGTTATATTATATTTAGTTACGTTAGAGGATCCATCTTTTTTTTGCTTCGCTTCATGCCACTAAATTCATAGGACTAGGCTTGCCATCTGATAGTTATTGCACCCATTAGAGCTCAAGAATACACTCCCCTCACATAAGAACACTTGCATTGTGACTTAGTGAGATTAGAAGTGATCTAGTGTACTAGCATTGAGAGTTTGTATCTTGTGGCACAAGATATTGTTATTGCTATAGATTTTTTTGTTCTTCTTGGAGTCTTGGTGGTTGCTGCCACCTAGACGACAACAAGACACCGTTGAGCATTGCATAGGTGATTGTGTGGGGGGCTCAAGCGGAGAAGATTGTGAGGAGCTTTGTGCTCATCTCCAAGGGAGAACATGAAGAGCAACTCTAGCGAATCAAGACTTGCTAGAGATGCGAGCTCAAAGGCATGCATCCATGTCGCGAATAAGCTTGGGAGATTGCTAGTTGTGAATGAGCAGTGGTCCAAGGACTCACCTAAGGCAACGTAGGTTATTAGCAAACAACAGAACCTTGAGGAGAAAAAACTTAAGTAAATTTGTTAGAATAGTCCACTGTATATAGTTGAGTAGCTTAATTTCTTTTGTAGTTCGACTAGGTGAGTAGATTAATTTGAGTATCTTGTGTGCTCTAGTGATTAGGTTATTATTTTCTTGCTAATAAAATTGTGTGTGAAGGCTTGCCTTGATGTTCTAGGCTAGACACATAGAATTATTATGGATCGACTAAGTTTGCTTGTGCCTTGAAAGAGTTCTTATATGCCATGCATTCACCTCTCCTCTAACCATCCAAACCGTCATTACAATGATAGTCCTCCACTTCACGCCCTTGGCTTCGCCGACATTGACCCATTGTGTCCTCGTCGGTGCACCGCCGTTGCTGCAATCTTGACTAGCCAGACGAGGTCGTCTCTGCCTCGCCTCACGCCCTAGGTATGTTGAGATAAGAGAGTCCAGAGAAGATAGAGAGCCGAGAGAAGAGACAAAGCGTAAGAGAACCGATGGACTAAAACCATATCATTGCTCATGTATGAGATCGGCGTTGGGCGGGCCAGCTAGGATTTGGTGGGTTCATTTTACACCTCTAAAAATAGATTGCATTTTTTAAAGAGAGTTTGTCTTTACAAATAGATAAATAAATGAATGATAAATTATTTAGGTTGCCTTCAGTGACCCTCACTCAAAATTCTAAAGCTAATTAATAATAATGAGTCGGTCGATCAACAAGGCACTCCAATGACTGATTTTTGTGGATCTGCTCGAAAACTATGACATACGTACTACGCGTACAGTTAGCACTCCGCTCTGACGTTGCCCTGCTGCATGCATGGGTCGCTGTGTGTACCACCGTCCACCGAGTCAATAGATGTTAACAAATCAGCTTACGTACGGGGTCTTTATCGCACCCAGTTTTGCTGCGATCGACAACTTGGACAACGATGACAAACTGACACTGTTGAGCTTGATATGTGACTATGTGAGCAAAGCAGAAGCAATGACCATGTTCGTACAAAGAAAAAAAGTGAGCGTCAATAATGAACATATATAGTGCACTCGATCATTGGGTAACCTTTGGGATTGTAGTCTAATCCATCTCCCAAGAGGACACGATTCCATATAGCTTCTCGCTGAAGCAAGACTTGCATTGAATTTCAACCAACAACGAACGAACAGCTAGCTTGATGCAGCACCGCATGTAGTACAGTATATAGTAGGGAATGTGATCCCCATCTTCCTCTTTGGTGGTTGGCTGTGGCTGGCTGTTCGTGCATGTGCATTTGCTGGGTGTATTTATTGAACCGCGTGACTTGCATAGCCTACAACACTCTACTACAACGACTCAACGATATACGCTAGCGCTACTGTGCAAATTGATCAGCGATGTCCCATTCCTCCAATCTTCCTCCATGACCTATACGCATCTTAATTAATTGTTTAGGGGCCGTTGGATCCTTTCATTTGAGGAATTTAAAATCTACTTAAAAAACTAGACCATGTGGTCTGTAATTTGATATTCTACCACTCATATATAAGTCTATCTCAAATTTATAGAGTAGGAAATGGAAATTGATTTATAGATCACTATACTATATTTCTACTTTACAACTTATAACACGCTCTTCACCTCGCTCTCTTACGATAGAAACATAATATCTCTCTTGTATAGCCAACAATAACATATAAATATAATCTACATACAACAATATTAGCTCAATTAATAAATATATGTCCAAATTATGATTATTAAAATGAATTCAATTCCAAGGATCCAAATGGGGCCGCTTTAGTTTAATTAATTTGTTTTGTTATCCTTCTGTTTCATGTCACATCTTCAATTTCTTATGGATAACTATACAATTACGCACTAGAGTTCCAAAACTGTATTTGGAGATGCATCTCATGCATCTTTTCTTGATTGCAACGCATGCATGGCCGGCGTTTCAAGGAGTTGTGTCGTTATTGATTAGTTGCCAGCACGGTAGCTCCTCGCATTGTGTAGTGCATGCATCAAGTACCATGGTCCATGTATATATATCAACCAGACAACCACCCAGCAAAGGTTGGGCAGTATATATAGTGCATGCAATTAGGCCAAAGATAAAGAGAGCAAAGACTATTGGGGACAGTGTATATATATCAACCAGACAACCACCACCCAGCAAGACCGGCAGTAGTGCATGCAGTTAGCCCAAAGATGGAAGAGAAGAGCAAAGACTATGGGGGCAGTTGTGGTGACGAATTGAAAAATGGAAGATTATTCTATTTTCCTTTTGGTTGACAAGCATCATCTGATGAAGTATTGATATATATATTGAGCAAAATTTTACAGATATAGTCAAATCATGTACATTAAAAATTGATGAAAAGATAAGTGATGATCGTCTGAAACCGATCGATTGATTGAATGTTGAAGGACTTATGAATAAACCATTCCCAATGCACACGACCTCTAACATATATACATAAAATTTCTGACCAGAACTGATATATATAGACATTAAACAAAAAGGATCTCAAGCATTACGTATAAGATATAAAAAGGAAATCAATTTCTTTTTCTCGGATGGAGCTGAGAGGACGAGAGCCTCACTTTTGTTTTCATTTTTCCTAAACACAATACAAATGCAGATGTGCACCATTTTTTAATAAAATATGAAAAACCGAGCATGCATCTCCACCAGATCTTTCTTTTCTTGCAAAATTTGCTATATAAGAGATTGAGAAAATAAAGTTCTATGTTATAGGAGAGTGTTTCTGCAGCAGATTGAAAAAGTCTTGTTCCTCTTTATTAATAGAGTCCACTTGTCAATCGGTAAAATCTCCTTTTTCTCTTCTCTCTCTTCCCCCTTCCTCCCTTCCTCACCTGTGTGAGCGGAGCCTCGGTACCCGGTGCTTGCCCATGCTCTTTCGCCTCTTCCTCCCTTTCTTGTTTGTGTGTGTGGATCCTCAGCCAACCAGCTTGATGGTCTCTAAATGTGGCCAACCGGCCATGCCATCGTCTATGCTGTGGCCCTCCTACTTGTGAACAAGCCTAACTATAGATGCAGGGATCCAATGGTGTGGTTACAAGTCTACAGAAGAAGGGGAGTTGATAAAATATAACACTCCGGCCTAGGGTTTAATAAGATTAATATAATACTCATACCAACAAGTTATAATTTCTTCAAAAAAACTCTAAGGTTAAGCTTGCTTGGTTTGGAGCGATGGGTGCGCATGAGTGAGGACAAAGTGCGCAGAAAAGACTGGTGTTGGTTTGTGAGGACAGCATTGGTCATATTAAAGCTGTCAGACGTAAGCGGCCCAGCCTCCAGGAGGTAGGACGTTACAAAATGATATCAGAGCCGACTCTCACGGTTTCACGAGCGCGTGTGTCGCAGTTATGCAGACATGGTGCGCATGGCTGGTGTGGATCCATCGTGGTCACACAACATGTCACATGCGCTGGCACTGGACACACGAACATGGCTAAGAGAGGAAGTTCCTGGCATGGGGTTAATCGACGAGGACATCGATCTCTTAAGGGGGTGAGGATGTAACATCCCGGTCCAGGGCTTATTAATAGGATTAATATGATACTCATACCAACAAGTTGCAACTTTTTTTTTTTTGGAAGCCCATCTTAAAAAAACTCTAAGGTTAAGCATGCTTGGTTTGGAGCGATGGTGACCGACTGGGTAGTTCTTTTGGGTGTACATGAGTGAGGACAAAGTACGCAGAAAAGACTGGTGTTGGTCTGTGAGGGCAGTATTGGTCCTATTAAAGCTGTCAAATCAGATGTAAGAACCTCGAGGAGGCGGGACATTACACAAAAGTTCCTAGTTCTTCCTCATTTTTGAGGGATTGAGAAAAATTATAAGGAAAATATAATTTAGAAAGAGCAAATGTTAGAACTAGTTTCTTCTACCAAATTCTATTTACCACTGGTTGTACAAAAGGAGATGGAATTTCTCAATATGATGGAGATGCTCAGTGCTCATGTCAAGTTAAAGACATGTTCATGGTAAGTCGAGGACTCTGGATAAACAATTTGCACCATAATAAACCTAACCGACTTGATCATCGTCAGTTCGCCTCCTCCATCCATTATCTAAAATTTCTTTCCTCAAGTTTAGTCCCTGTTGTTGCTTTAGCGAACCAACCCTCGGGCCGGCCAATGGACAGGCCAGCCAGCAAAAAAAACCCCCCACTACCACCCTCTGGGGTTAGTATTTATAGGTACGGTAGCCTGATCCTCCCATAAGGTTCCCGATCGTGCCCTCCCCGAAGCTTCCCGTGCACGCTCTCCGAAAGGGGTACACGCGTCATTTTACATCGTGGAGCTCAACCACTTCCCTGACCAGTGGCTCCGCGCCTGCGAGCCTCGGTCTCCAGGCGTGCTTCAGCGAAAACCATTTCGTACCGGCGAAATGATTTTCGCTGCCGCCAGCCTACATTCCTTGAGGGGAATGCCGAGGGCAGCGAGAATACTTTCGCCGGTGCGTTGACCTGTTCGCCGATAGTGAATCGTCCCTCAGAAGACTCGGGCTATCGAGAGCCATTTCGAAAGCGCGAAATCCTTTTCGCCGTCGAGATGCCTTTCGACTGTGGCGGTACCATTTCGTGGCGCCATTCTGTTATTCTTCCCCCAACACTAGCCCCTCGGGGGAAAGGGGCCGGTTAGTTCGTCTCAGGCCCCATTCGTCCGACTTAAGTGCGGAGCCGAAATGGGGGAAGTTTGCGTGCTCATGTAATGGTCTGTAACGGAAAAGACCCCCGAAGAGTGATTTTCTGCGAATGAAAGCTTACTTTATCTTTTCCTCGCGGAAATTTCACTTTGGCAGTGGTGTATATTGTAATGATTGATTTTTTTCAGATCCCGAGGTGAAGCGACGTGCGACGTGTCGCTCTGATGGGTCGCGCCGCTTCGGCTTCCCGCCCTTTCCGATCGCCTGGGTGGCCTATAAAAGCCGGGTGCCGGGCGACGGGGGTGGTACCCTTCATTTTGCTCTCCCCACACTTTTGCCCGAGCTCCCCCGCATCGTCTTCGCTTGTAGCCTTCGCCTGAAGCCTTCGCATATTGCTCCATTGCCTCCGACCTTCTTTTCGTAAGTTTCCTTTTTTGTCTTGCTATTTTCTCTTCGCTATTATATGTGTGTTCGATTGCTTTCCTTTAATCGAGTATTCATTGTTGTTAGCTTTCGATAGTTGTCTAGGTTTCATCTTTCTCATCGCTTTAAAAAATGGTGAGCTCGGGCAGTAGTGAATCAGATCCCAGTGGTAGTTCGAGCTCTAGTTCGGGTTCCTCTCTTGGCTCCTCTGCTAAGGAAGTTCCTGCTCAACACCCACCTTCCGCTCATGAAGCTGGGTCAATCGAAAATGCTAGGCCGGAAGTTGAAAAGCCCGAAGGGAAGGAAGACAGCGAATTCATTGTTATTGATGACGAAATGGGTGATGTGGCTGAATCCACTCCTGGCGATTTGCTTCCAGTTTATCATCTGGGTCAGTCTCGGGTTACCAAGACTTCGTTAAATGATTTAGTGGTGGAGGGGTTGCTGAGCGCGCACTCTCGCCAAGCATGCCGTGCACCCGGGAGTGAAGTTATTCCTCGGCCGGAGCCCTATGAAGTTGTGATCTTCAAGGATTTCTTGACAGCTGGGCTTCGCTTTCCTTGCGAACGTTTTGTTTGCGAGGTTCTGGAGCGTTTTGGCTTGCAGATCCATCAGTTGACTCCAAATGCTTTCACGCGTATGGGCGTGTTCTGTGTTGCCATGAAGATGATGGGGGCTGAGCTTAGTGTTGACGCCTTCGCTCAATTTTACGAAGCGCAACTCTTCGAAAAAAAGGTTCGAGGCGGAAGGCTGGAGTTCGCTTCATATAACTTCGTTCCCCGAGAAAAGCCGTGGGACTATTCAGATTGTGCCCGTCTATCGGAACAAATGGGTGGACTGGACGAAGTCATGGTTTTATATCCGCGTATGTTTTGATGACGAGGTCATCGAGGCTATCGAAAACGGCCTCTCCAAATCAAGCGTCTTAGTCTCCGAAATGACTCCGATGCAGGGAGTTCGATTGGCAGAGGTTTTTGATAGCGACAGTGCTTCGCATATGTTCGCTTCTGATGCTTTCATCTCGACTTCATGGCGGCAGATCAGTCGGGATCTTGTTGAAGAGTGGATTGCTTCGGATCAGTGGCCCCTAGCCGCGGGGTCCGGTTTTACTGATTTCGCTGTGCAGAATGGGTATCGAGGTCCCGTACTGCAAGGATCAAGGCCCCGGGCTTATGACACTGATTTTGACTACGTTTGCTACATTGAAGGTCAGGCGGATGAGATTTTGGGGCCATATAACTCGAAAGAGCACACGGCGAAAAATCGCCATCTTCCTGGGGTCCGTCGGCTGAACCGTGTTTTCGACGCTTATCATGTTATTTATGCCGATCGAATCGACCCTGCTCCTCCGTCTGAAGCTAGTACTTCAGCCCCTGCCGGTTGTGGTAGGGGGCATGGGCGAGGTCGTAGAGGACGAGGAAGGATGACCACCGCAGCCCTTGAATCTTCGAAACGAAGGTCTGCTCGGTTGAAAGAACCTGCGGACGTGCGGATTGGTCGCGACTTGGCCCGGCCCCTTGGCCGCCGAAGTCGCCAGGTTGTTCGAGGCAAAACTCGCTTGCATGGCCTCGTGTCGATCTCTTCGGTAGTTTTTGGAATTGTGTTTGCTTAGCTTCTCTGTACGCGCCCCCGCTTTTTCTTTCGCTAAACACGTTTCCTTTACAGGGTAGCGAAGACCTGGAATCGATGGCCACCCAGAAGGTCGCTGATCCTCGAGGAGCCATCCAGGGGGCTGCCGATATGTCCGTCGGGGACGTACATCTCGCTCGGCCATGGCCGCTCCGGTTGACCCACCCCCCAAGAAGGCGAAGGTGACGACAGACACGCCGTCTACTGGCGTTCCCTCGCCCCCGCCAGTAGTTTCTCAGCAAGCAGGAGTTCGGCACGAGGCGGGTAAGTTTGTGCTTTTCGAACAAATGGTTCGCCTTACACCGGCGAATGCACGTTTTATTCTCTTCGGCCATGGGGAACTGCGTATGGAACCTCGAGGCTCTAATCATAACGAAATGCGAGTTTACTCGGGTTCGAGCTCCTCCGGCGAAGGTGAACCCGCTAGGGAGGAGACTTACCGAATTGCTCGTTCTTTAGGGATGACATCAAGTTCCCACCTTGTTGCGGATGCTAATTTGGTGAGGTCAGGCGTGCTTCCGAGCCGCGAAGGCCTTACCCTGACGGACTCGTGTCTTGATGCTTTCGGCGCCCCGGAGGTGGAGCAAGATCTACTGCGCAGCTCCGATATCGACTTGACAGAAGCCATCAACTTCCATGCTATTAGCGTGAGTTTTCTTCATCGTTTCGATGCCCTTATGGTATTTGCCTTCACTAATTGCGACGTGTTTTATAGAGCGCTCTTCTCGGACGGACGCTTCAAAAGATGGTCCTTGCCCAGCGTCAGAACTTTGAGCGGGAGCTCAAGACGCGCGATGAGAAGATCTCGTTGCTTAAGCGAGACTTGAAGAATGCGAAGAATGCCGCCGGCGAGGCCGAGAAGAAGCTAACTGCTGCCCAGGAGGAGGCATCCAAGGCACGCGCGAGCCTCGAGATACTTCACCGGACTCGACAAGAGGAGTGGCAAAACAACTCCATCGAGGCTCAGAAAGTTGCCGATGCTTTCAAGGATCTTCTTTTCAGCATTGGCGAAGAGGCTGCGCCGCCCGCCGACGTGCCTATGGATCGCTTCCTCTCGTGGTTCGCTGACGAATTGCGCGGGGTTGCCGATCTGATGGCCGTTGGGCGTGAGTATGCCTCCATCGAGTCCCTTCGGGCCTTCGCACAAGCGTTGGAGGACTCTTCGTGCGAGCACTTTAGATCCGTAGACCCGAAGGAGCCGTCGGCCTCTTTGGAAGCTTTTAAGCTGCTTTGCAAACCCGCGAACAGTCTATACTCCAACACTCAAACCCCACCTCAGGCTAGAAGTCCAGTTGGATCCTTTTGGTGGAAAGACATCCTGAAACTTTTTGACAAATTTCAAAGTTTGACCATCTGTTCTCCAAACTGTGGGACCTCCACTCTCTTTTGGACTGAAAACTGGTCAGGTCAAGTGCTGAAAGATCAAGCTCAGCAACTATTCTCCTTTGCTAAAAAACCCAAATGCTCACTGCACTTCTTTCTACACAATGATGAAAGCAGGCTTTTTAACCTTCCCCTATCACAGATAGCCATGGATCAACTTCTAGACATTCAAAACTGGTTGACTGAAAGAGATTTGAATGAAAGTGAGAAGGATAGATGGAGCTACACTTGGGGCTCTGATCAATATAGCTCCAAAAAGGTTTACAATAAGCTGATGGGTCAATCTGAAGTTTCACCTCTCTTCAAATGGCTCTGGAAATCATACTGCTTAGGCCAACACAAATTCTTCTTTTGGCTCCTACTTAGAGACAGACTGAATACAAGAAACCTCTTGAGAAGAAAAAACATGGATCTTGATGACTTCAGCTGTGTCCTTTGTAACTTGGGATGTGAAGAAACCAGTTTTCACCTATTCTTTGAATGCCCCTTTAGCATAAGCTGTTGGTCCACCATTCCAATCAACTGGGACTTAAATCTGAGCCCCTTGGACATGGTATTAAGAGCTAGAGAAATCTTTGGGCATGCCATATTCAGGGAGATCATGATCACAGGATGCTGGATAATCTGGACAACTAGAAATGCTGTCATCTTTGATAATGGCGATGTCAACTTGCCCAGGTGGAAGATGAAATTTAAAGAAGAACTTGGCCTGGTTTGCACCAAAGCCAATTCTGCAAAGCGGTCTCCCCTTATTAGTTGGAGAGATAGTTATTTAATTTGAGTTTGACCCCTTTTTTCCTTTTGGGCATGCTTGCCTTGTAATTCTGTTTTCCCTTTTATACATAAACATTCTTTCATTCAATTAAAAATCAGAAAAAAATAGAGGTAGGGGAATTCCCCTGCCGTTCCGGTCAAAAATGACGCTGCCGTCCGGTTCTTCGAAGCCTTTTGGCGTCCTGGGGGCCGCGACATCGCTCTGCTCCCCGCCGCACTCAGCCGCGGGAATGTAAGTTAGCTTTTTGAAATCCCTGATTGTTTATCTTTGCTGTGAGGTCCGCTGACCTAATCTCGAATTTGTTTATCTTCGTTTTAGACCAACGAAGAGCAAGCGTTGATCAAGGAAAAGGTGAAGGCCTATCTTGCGGCTCGAGACGCTCGCGAGGCCAGTGCATCTGGAGGAGCTGCAATGACTCCTCCTGCCGAAGGGACTCCAGATGCAGCAACGACTCCTCCCGAAGGGGCCCCGGGCGCGACGAGAACTGACGAGGTTGCAGGGAGCCCCAAAAATTAACAGTTGAATTCGCCTTTACCTATCTTGGCTCGGGTTGTGAGCCAATGTTCCATACTTAAAAAACAATCTTACTTTGTGCCTGTCGATGGCGCAGGATCCCACGGAAGGGCCTGGCCATCCAGAGGAAGTTTATCCGTTAACAATTCGCTGTGGTAACTTTGTGGTTGGTGGCAGGTCGTGGTACGAGTATCGCCGCCGACATATCGGATGTTCGTTAAGAAGTTTTCTTCGCTCGCGTCTTTGGCATAACCATAAAATGTTTCAATCGTTGCATGAATTTTACCAAGAATTCGATCCTGCGACGTTGACTGAGCGACGGCAACAACGCGTTTTTTCTTCCAATTTGCTCGTTCCGAAGGAGGAGCCTGAAGAGATGTTTGTTCCTATGGAAGAACGCCGTTTCAATTATTTTTGTCGCCCTAGGCATTAACTTCGTTTGGGGTTTGTCTTCTGGCAAGCGTTGTGTGTAAAGTTATGTCTGTGACTCCGTTTTCGTGGGTTTGCTGTTTTCGTACTGTAAATTTTGTTTCGTTACTGCGAATTTTGTTCTTGCAAGTGATTTCGCGTGTGTTCGAGTGAATAAACTTGAACCCCATATGCTTAACATTTAAATTATGAACAGTCTCCTTCTTTCTTTGACTAAGGGGTTTGGCGAATCGACGTTTGCAAAAATGAAGTGAGACCGAGCCCTGTAGTCGATAAAATTTTGAATTTTAAAAGGCCCCCTCCCCTCTCTTGCTAGGGGATCGGGCGAATTGACTTTCGCTGAAGCGAAATGAGACCGAGCCCCGTAGGCTTACAAAATTTTTGAATTTTAAAAGGCCCCCTCCCCTCTCTTGCTAGGGGATCGGGCGGGTTTACTTTTATTTGAAGCGAAATGAGACCGAGCCCCGTAGGCTTGACAAAATTTTGAATTTTTAAAAGGCCCCCTCCCCTCTCTTGCTAGGGGATCAGGCAAATTGACTTTCGCTGAAGCGAAATGAGACCGAGCCCCGTAGGCTTGACAAAATTTTTGAATTTTAAAAGGCCCCCTCCCTCTCTCTTGCTAGGGGATCGGGCGACCACTTTTATTTGAAGCGAAATGAGACCGAGCCCCGTAGGCTTGACAAAATTTTGAATTTTAAAAGGCCCCCTCCCCTCTCTTGCTAGGGGATCGGGCGAATTGACTTTCGTTGAAGCGAAATGAGACCGAGCCCCGTAGGCTTGACAAAATTTTGAATTTTAAAAGGCCCCCTCCCCTCTCTTGCTAGGGGATCGGGCGAATTGACTTTCGCTGAAGCGAAATGAGACCGAGCCCCGTAGGCTTGACAAAATTTTGAATTTTAAAAGGCCCCCTCCCCTCTCTTGCTAGGGGATCGGGCGAATTGACTTTCGCTAAAGCGAAATGAGACCGAGCCCCGTAGGCTTAATTAAAAATTTAAATTTTAAAAGGCCCCCTCCCCTCTTGCTAGGAGAGTTGGGCGAATTTACATTCGCTAGAGCGAAAATGAGATCGAGCCCCGCTGGGTTTCCTTTTGAAGCTTCTAATCGTCTCAAGAGCTCTTCCCGCTTGGTACCAAGTAGAGGGTGGAGAAATCTAGGCGGCGCGGCTGTCGAGACAGTTGCTACCTCCTATGCATCGTCTTGCACTCTCTCTTTTCGTCGCCGTAGAAGCTAACGAATACCTGGTCGTCATCCTTTCTCAGCGTGTGCTTTGGTGACGACTGGTGTTTGCGATATGAGGGCGCATTGTCATCCTCGCTGTCCTGATGGCTCTCAACCCCATCAATCTGGCTATTCGCCAAGTAGGCTTTTGTGCGGCAGCGATGTGATCTGTGGCGGGACTGTCGTGGTCTTTGCTTCTAGCAGATGAAATTGCGGGAGCTTTATTCGCTGTTGCGGAGGCTAATGATTACTTGGTGGCTTTCCTTTCTCAGTCAGTGGGCGAACTTATTTAGGCGATTCGAAGACACGGATTTGCTTTCGTATCTAGCTGTCTCCCGGCTCCTCTCATTCCCTCTTGAGCTCTATGCCTTGCCTGGTGTAGAGGCGAGCTCTTGGGCTTCTTTTATAGTGCCGTCTGCTCTTGAGAGGCCTCTTAACTTCTGGTGGGTTTGATTTAAAAGCGGTTGTTGTGGTGGTTGCGCCGACCTACAAGTTATTTGCATTGATTCAGCGTTTTAAACGTTTTAAATTTTCCCAGGACGAATCGTATCTTTCTGTACTTTCTTCTATACCAGGCTTTTCTTTGCACGAAGCGTGGGTTTGCGCTTGACGCGGCTAGCAAACCTATTTTTGGTTTTTCGATAAAGAAGTGTTCTTCATTTCGAAAATTTTGTCGCTTAATGCGCACCCTTAGGTGTTTACCGCTTGATTTATGCGCGTGCTGCTCGCCGTTGTCAAACGTTCGATGAACAACACCCTTGGGTGGTGTGGGCCTCGAGACGCGCGATGTGCTCGGGCGCTCGTGCCGTTGGACTTTGATAAGCCTGCTTTAGGCTAAGACAAGGGTTCTTTTGGAACCATTAATGAGTTTTCGTTTACTTTTTGTTCACTTGTCACTTTGACGTAGTGCTTTCGTTGGAAACAATATTACATAAATATCGAATAGCTGGAGGTTACGAGCACAGGCTCAAGGATAAAAAGCGATGAAGATTGTCGGCGCGTTATGCGTGCATGAGCTTTCGGTCCCCATCTTACGTTCGCGGGCGGAAAACACTTTCGCCCACGCCGCCGCAACGATGTAGGGCCCATACCACCGAGGTTGAAGCTTTCCTTGCTCTGTCGTTGTGTCGACGAGGACCAAGTCTCCTTCGCGGATGTTTTTCCTTAGGACCTTCTTGTTTCTCCGGCCCCTTGTTTCGGGCGTGGTATTTGTCTAGGTTCTTTGCCGCTTGTTCCCTATCCGCCGACGGCTTCGGGCGGAACATACTGGCATGCAGGGGTGTTTTTGCTGCCACTAAAGTACGAAAAGAGCCCGGTTTAAGTTCCTCTGGGGTTACAACTTCGTCTCCGAACAAGAGTCTGAAAGGAGTAAAGCCGGTAGCCCTTGACTGCGAAACATTATGTCCCCAAACAGCTGTGACCATCTCTTGAGGCCACCTCCCCTTCTTCGCGTCGAACAATGATTTAGACACCGACTCGAAGATTAGGCCGTTAGCTCTTTCTCTTGCTTCCGTTTGATCTTTGGATGATATATCGAAGCGAAGTTGATTTGAACTGCTAGTTCTTCGCAAAAGTTTCTGAACTCTGCTGAATTGAACTGCTTCCCGTTGTCGACCGTAATTCTGGAGGGTACTCCGAAGCGACATACTATTCGCTGCCAAACAAAGCTGATCATGGTTCCTGAAGTTATCTTTGCGAGTGGTTTGGCTTCGACCCACTTGGTAAAATATTCCAATGCTACAACTGCGAAACGAATGTTTCCTGGAGCTGTGGGTAGCGGACCGACGATATCTACTCCCCACCTCTGAAGCGGCCAAGTCGGTACGATCGAACGTGTTGGGTTCGCCGGTCTGTTCTATTTTTTTGGCAAACATCTGGCATCCTTCGCAACGTTGGACTAACTCCTTCGCGTCAGCTGCCGCTGTTGGCCAGTAGAATCCTTGCCTCATTGCTCTGTGTGCAATCTAATGGGGTCCTCTATGAGCTCCACATGCGCCGGAATGAATGTCCTTTAGCAGGTGAACTCCTTCTTCTCGGCTTATACATTTTAGCATTGGTGCTACGACACCTGACCTGTATAGATCGCCGCCAATTATCGAATAGAGCCTGGTCTTAGCGACCCAGCGCTCAGTCTCTTGCTTTGTTTGTGGTTCGAACGAGCCGTTGATGAAAGCTAGGATGGGAGTTCTCCAGTCTTCGCTTAGGATTGCATGTATTGATTTTGGGCTGTCTTCTTCGTCCTTGACAGATTGAACTGTTAGCTTCTGAAAGAATACATCCGAGGGCATTTCTAATGACTGAGCGGCTGCCTTCACCAGTTCGTCTGCTTCCGTATTCTTGCTTCTTGGGATATGCTTGACCGAAAATCCCGCGAAATGCTTCTTCATCGAACGTACGGCTGCCAAGTATCTGGTTAGCTCGGGTTCCCTTGCAACAAAAGTTTTCTCTATTTGACCCGACACCACCATCGAATCCGTCTTGATTATGCACCTTCGCACGCCGAGTGCTCTCAGCTTGCGAAGTCCCAATAAGACTGCCTCATACTCTGCTGTGTTGTTAGTTGAGCGGAAGTCCAATCTGGCTGCGTACTTGAGCTTGGGTCCCGACGGAGGGATGAGAATTGTAGCTATTCCTGCTCCGGACGCTCCCCAGGCACCATCGCAGAAAACGGTCCACGTGGCCTCCTCGAACTGCAGCGTAGTGTTTGTGCGCTCATGGGGTCCAATCTGCTATGAAATCTGCAAGGGCTTGAGATTTTATGGACGAGCAGTGTTCATAATCAATGACGAATTCGTTCAGCTCTGCTGCCCATTTCGCTATTCTTCCTGCTCCTTCCTGGTTTTTGAACAATGCCTCCAATGGCTGTGAAGATAATACTTTTATGTTGTGTGCTTGGAAGTAGGGCTTGAGCTTGCGAGATGCCATGACCACTGTGTAGGCGATCTTCTCCAGCTCGGAGTAGTTTAGTTTAGCACCAGCCAACGCTTCAAAGACGAAATAGATTGGAAATTGTCGAAGTTTGTTTTCGCATTCTCTCTCCTCTACCAGCACTGCGCTCACGGCCGATGGGGATGCTACGAGGTATAGAAGCAAGGTCGCCTTTGGCGAAGGTGAAGATAAAGTTGTCATCTTGACGAGGTATGCCTTCAAGTCTTCGAATGCTTGTTCTTGTAAGGGTCCCCATTCGAAGGGGTCTGAATTTCTTAGCGTTACAAGAACGGCGGTCCCTTTCTACCGAGCGAGATATGAATCTGTTTAGGACAGCCAGTCTTCCAGTCAACTGCTGCACTTGCCTTCGGTTTCTGGGTGGTTGCATGTTGATTATTGCCGCTATCTTTTCGGGGTTTGCCTCTATTCCTCTGGCAGAAACCATACAGCCGAGCATCTTTCCACTTTCGATACCGAAGATGCATTTTTCGGGATTCAGACGCAACCCATTAGTTTTGATGTTTTCGAATGTCTCCCTTAAGTTTGAGATGTGTGCCTCCTTCTCACCGACGACGACGATGTCATCGACGTAAGCGACGAGATTTCTTCCTTTTTGTTCTTTGAATACTTTTGCTGTCATTCTGAAAAAAGTTGCACCGGAGTTTCTTGACCCTTCTGGCATTCTGCGGAAGCAATAGGTTCCCCCTGGTGTGATGAAACTCGTTTTCTCCTCATCATCTTGATTCAACCATATATCGGTGATAGCCCGAAAAGCGAAGAAACTAAGCATTTCGGATCCCGAAGCAATGTCGACCAGGGTGTCGATTCGAGGCAGTGGAAACGGATCTTTCGGACATACCTTGTTTAGGTCGGTGAAATCTACGCACATTCGCCATTTGCCGTTGCTCTTTCGTACCATTACTACGTTTGCCAGCCATTCTGGGTATTGCACGGGTCTGATTACTCCGGCGTCCAGCAATCTTTGCACTTCTTGCTTCGCGCCTTCTGCCCTTTCATCTGACATCTTTCTTAATCTTTGTTTCCTTGGCTTGGCTTCGGGCCTGACGTTCAGGTTGTCTTTGTGCCAAATCACGTTTCACGCCTTTTAGGTCCGATGCGGACCAAGTGAATACCTCATTTGTTCTTCTTTGAGGAAGTCCGCCAGACTTCTTTGCTTCGGCGTCTTCCAAACTGGAGCCTATGTAGGCTGTTTTCGAAGGGTCGTTTGGCGAAAGAGATATCTTTTGCTTGTCATGCTTGTCCGCAGGCCTTGCACGCTTGGTATCTTTTTCTGATTTTTCTACTATTTCTTTGGGCTTCGTGACTTCATTTATTACGCCAGATCCACGGAGTTGGCTTTCCTTCGATTCTTCTTGCGGCTATTTGATCACCGTGAACTGTGATTATGCCGAAAGGTGACGGCATTTTCATGCACAGGTAGCTCTGGCGTATGATGATGTCGAATTTGTCGATGATGCCTCTGCCGAATATGGCTGTGTACGGGTACTCGATATTGACGATGTCGAAGGTGATGTCTTCTGTGCGGACACGATCGTTGTTCTGGAACGATACAGGAATTCTTTTCTTTCCCACGGCGTCGACCTTCTTTCCCCCGAACCATACAAAGGATTGCCTGCAGGCTCAACAGCCCTTCTATCGAAACCCATTGCTTCGAAGGCCTTGGCGAATAAGATGTCGGTGGAACTGCCGTTGTCAACCAATATGTTGTGTACTGTGAATCCCGCGATGTTCGCTGTGATCACAAAAGCGTCCGTGTGAGGAAAAATCCCTTACTTGGAAATCCTGTTCGTCGAAGGTGATTGGCATTGTAGCCCATGCTGGTCTGTTCAAGGGTGGCCTTGGGGTTACAGTCATTACCCTCCTTTCGAAATCCTTCTTCGCTCTCTTGCTTGGAAGCTCTTGATTCGACCCTCCAGTGATCGCAAATATGTGGCCCTTGGTTGGTAAGACGGTGTTTACTATTTGCAATTCTTTGGAGCCTTCCTGCGCATTGCTTGCCTGGACGTTGGAGTTTTGCTGTTCGCTTGATGGCGTAGCTGGGGCCGCTGCCGAAGAGCTGGGACTGCACGCGATCATCTGGTTGTGCGGAAATGCGAATTGCCAAGCTATAGGGTGCTGCTACGCGTATCCGAACTGATGGTAGGCATTTAGCGGCTGCGCATGCTGATAATGGCTGCCTGTGTTGTGGTATACATGCTTTGCTTGTGACTCGCGGTTGGCCGCGTCGTCTCGCTCTTTTTGCTCCTTCGCCAACTTGCCGTACTTGCACTCTTTCGTTGTATGACCCATGTTTTCGCCGCAAAATAAACAAAATGGCGGCCTAGGTGCCCTGTTTCCTGCATGAGCCGTGCGGCCCCCTCTGCCGCCCCTTTCGGTCCTTCCTCCTCTTTGACCTCGGCCAGAGCCAGGTTGCTGAGCTCCGGGATTATGCTGATTGTTCTGAGTTGTATGCTCATTTATTTGCTGCATGTTGTGGACTGGACGAAATGGTCTATTGCCCCTTTGGTCGTTGTTTTGTCTGCCTTGAGGTGGCGGTTTGGATGCCCGCATGTGTTCCTTTCTTCTTCTGAAGTCTTCCTCTGCCCTGGCGAAATGACGCATTATGTCGAAGAGCTCGTGTACTGAGCCTGGTGGGTCCCGAGCCAAATGAGCTGCACATTGCCCTATAGCCAGACCTTCTGTTGCGGCGGCGATGACAGTTTCGTCCTGGATACTTGGGACTTGGGCTTTGATTTGTATGAATCTTTCCAAGTATTCGGCCAAAGACTCTCCTTCTTTCTGAACACAATTCAAGACATCCCTCGTTGTCTTCGGCTTTAGATGGAAGCCTTCGAAATTTGCCAGGATGTCTGCCTTGAGCTGCGGCCAAGAGCGAACTGACAGGGGTTTGAGCGAATTGAACCATCCACTGGATATGTCCTGTGCTGCTAATATGAAAGATTTCGCCAAGGTACGAGCATCTCCGCCTGCTGAGTATATAGCTGTCTCGTAATTCGCTATGAACTTTTGTGGGTCTGACTTTCCGTCGAACGGAGGGATCCTGGGTTTGTAATTTGGTGGCCAGGGATGCATCTGCAGTTCTTTTGACAACGGAGAAGTTGGGTCGAAAGCCTCGAAAGTGTCTTGGTCGTCGTCGATAATGACCGTTTCTTTCTTCTCGCTCTAAACGGAACCGTACTTCTGTAGCTGCTGGATCTCCTTGAGTAGCTTCTGCTTGTGTGCTTTCGCTCTGATGATGGCGCGGTCGGCCTCGTTCTGCGCTCTGGCGCGCGGCTGCCTCCTGGAGAAGTTGCTCTCGCCGATACTCGAGCCGATTTCACTGACGTACTTGTCTAGCCTTCTCAACTTCCTTGCGTGGTCGACCACTTCGTCTTTCGGTATGGTTTCATCGGAGGCTTCGCTGACATGCCCGTCCAGGGTCTGCTCTTTCTCTTCGGCGGCCGGAAGGATCGCGACGGCCGCGACGGTCGCCGGTTGCTCATTCACAGTGCCTCCGCCATCCACTGGCGCGGCTTCGTCAACGGGTTTTTCGCCTCCTGGTTGTTGCTTCGATGTCTCGGGGACATCACCGGTAGCCTTCGCGGTCGCTTTTCTCGGAGCCATGGTCGGAATAGGCCGACCACGGTGGGCGCCACTGTTGGTTTAGCGAACCAACCCTCGGGCCGGCCAATGGACAGGCCAGCCAGCAAAAAAAAACCCCCGCTACCACCCTCTGGGGTTAGTATTTATAGGTACGGTAGCCTGATCCTCCCATAAGGTTCCCGATCGTGCCCTCCTGAAAGCTTCCCCGTGCCTGCTCTCAGAACAGGGGTACACGCGTCATTTTACATCGTGGAGCTCAACCACTCCCCTGACCAGTGGCCCCGCGCCTGCGGGCCTCGGTCTCCAGGCGTGCTTCAGCGAAAACCATTTCGTACCGGCGAAATGATTTTCACTGCCGCCAGACACATTCCGCAGGGGAATGCTGAGGATGACGAGAATACTTTCGCCGGTGCGTTGACCTGTTCGCCGATAGTGAATCGTCCCTCAGAAGACGCGGGCTATTGAGAGCCATTTCGAAGGCGCGAAATCCTTTTCGCCGTCGAGATGCCTTTCGACTGTGGCGGTACCGTTTCGTGGCACCATCCTGTTATTCTTCCCCCAACACCTGTATTTATCCATATTCTCTTATTTATCGTATCGCATCTTGCTATTCTTTAAAAATTATAAGTTTAGTACTCACTTCGTTATAAATTACATGATGTTTTGGTTTTTCTACACACATTCTAAACTTTTACTATGTATCTAGACATATCTAGACACAAATTCTTAAAAATTCAAAACATCTTATAAATTTGAAACGGAAGGAATACATTTGTAGAAAGCAACAACCCTATGATTTTGTTATATACTCGGAGTTTTGTCGACCAGAGAAGGGGGTGGTGTGCCATACTGTCATGCATTATAAGTAATTAATGATGGAAGCTAAATGCTGATATTCCTTGTTGCCTATTACTCCTATAAATACAAGCTCTGGCCTCTGGCACTGCTCTGCAGTCTACTCGATCCCAATTCTCAAACCAGAATTATTGGACGGCCGTGCATGCATGTGCATGCCATGGCACCCCTCGAGTGCGACATGGCTCCTCGCAACAAGCACCTGCAGCTCTCGCGGTCGCGTCGTCCTCTCCTCCCTCCATACTGCCTGCTGATCTTGGTGGTGGTTGCACTGGCGGCCGCCGCGGTGAGCTGCAGCGCGCAGCTGTCGTCGGAGGACTACTACGACGCCTCGTGCCCCGCCGCCCTCCTCACCATCAGGACCGCCGTTTCGACGGCCGTGCTGCTGGACCGCCGCATGGGGGCCTCCCTTCTCCGCCTCCACTTCCACGACTGCTTCGTGCAGGTAATTAATTAATAAGAAGTCATCTCCATGACTCTCACTGGATCGTCTCTGCCGCCTAGCTAGATGGTCGAGTTCATCAAGTTAAGCGTGGATTACTAGTAGCTATGAGAGTGACCATGCACGCCGTAATTACCGCCGGCAGGGTTGCGACGCGTCGGTGCTGCTAGACGACACGGCGAGCTTCACCGGCGAGAAGGGGGCGGGGCCGAACGCGGGGTCTCTACGCGGCTTCGACGTGATCGACAACATCAAGACGCTGCTGGAGCTGCTGTGCCCGCAGACCGTCTCCTGCGCCGACATCCTCGCCGTCGCCGCCCGTGACTCCGTTGCACAAGTAAGCCATCCACACCACACCTATCTCCATGGATCGATCGATTATCAACACTGTAATTCTGTAAATAATGAAGGCACACTTCTATATATTGATCGCTTAAAATGTTTTCATTTACCATTTCACGCAAATGCATGCTTTAGATAATTTCTTTTGTACTTGCACAAAGCAAAGCAAAGGTCCACTTATTCACATGATTAGTTTACTATATCATATCGACGAGGTCGATCTAACAGCTTAAAAGTTTTTTTCTATTTTTTGAACGCGAACACAGCTTAAAAGTGATTCTGTCGAGAGAAAGAGAGAAAAAAGTTGATTTTATTAACGTGTTGGTGCATGCAGCTGGGAGGACCCTCGTGGTCAGTTCCCTTGGGCAGGAGGGATGCCACCACGGCGAGCGCGTCCCTGGCCAACAGTGACCTGCCTGGACCTACCAGCAGCCTCAACGGCCTCATCAACGCTTTCTCCAACAAGGGTCTAAGCAGCACCGACATGGTTGCCCTCTCAGGTACTAGTACTACACATGCATGCATGAGGATCCATCATTGACACATGACTCAGATTGAAATCAGATCTCCTTTTTCTGCCTTCGTGCAATGCATGCATAGATTCACATCAGGCAGGCAGGCTAAGATGGGCGGATGGCACGTCCCATCAATAGATCGATCTTTGCTTCACACTGCAATCGGCAGGCCAGCAGATCATCTACATACAGCTAGCTAGCTCGGCACATGGTATGTGTCGTAAAAAGAACAACCAAACTGCACAGGCAATTGAAATGGACGCGGCAGCAAACTAGATCTTACACTCATCCTAGGCCAGGCAGTGCCACCAAAACACTATGCTGCAGTCAAGTTATCAAGATTCACATATATTAAGCTATACTAGTGTACGACTGTATGTATACTTCTGCATTTAGGAGTACCTACGGCCGAAAAAGATTCACTTTATGATTTGTGCTGATTAAAGTTTCTTAAATCTAATAAGGTTTATAGAAAATATTATCAATATTTATATCAATAAATAATTTTATCATTATATTCAAAGATTTTTCTAATAAATTACACACCATAAATATTATTTTTTTATATATATTTGGTCAATGTTAACCTATGCTACATTTCTCGAGAAATAGGAAGAATGATAATTTTTATGGGACGGATGCTCAACGTCTATAGTCTTTGCGCTCGTAAATACCGGAGTCCGGAATATAGTTATCCATTCCTTAATCTAAGAACAACTCTCAAGATCACAAGTACATGCCGCTACGTACGTGCACAGTACACATGCATGCCAGTACTTTGTTCCGTTCTGTTTTTCTCTACTCGGTAGCCGTTGTCTACTTCATCTCGACTGACTTCACATGATTATTGTGCAGTGCACATCATCTATATGCATATTCAATGTACATACATCGTACTAGCTAGCAAGGAAAACGCTAGCTACATGCATGATGGATGATGCATCATCATTGTTCGTTTGCATGCGCGGATCGATCAATTCAACATGGTGACCGACGATGGCGTACTGTTGGTCTATCTACGTTCTAGTCACCACCTTTTTGCTCTCGCAAGCTGACAACATTTGGACTCTAGGCGTCACCTACCGAGTAGTACTCTCCTATCCTACGTGCATGATCATCGACCGGTCACGCGATCGACAGCCCAACTACCAGCTGCTTGCTTCTACAATCAATGCATGCATATGCACGCGACAGCAGGGCAAGATTTTCGTTGCATGCCTCGATCGCCGCCCACGGCTAACCAACCAACCACGCGGGGCCTCTGCAATGCAGGTGCCCACACCGTCGGCCGGGCGCAGTGCAAGAACTGCCGGGCCCGGATCTACAACGACACCGACATCGACGCCTCCTACGCGGCGTCGCTGCGGGCCAGCTGCCCCGCGCAGGCCGGCGGCGCCGCCGACGGCGCGCTCGAGCCGCTCGACGACTCCACCCCGGACGCCTTCGACAACGCCTACTTCGGCAACCTGCTCTCCCAGCGCGGCCTGCTCCACTCCGACCAGGCGCTCTTCGGCGGCGGTGGCGGTGGCGGCGGCGCGACGGACGGGCTGGTGAGCACCTACGCGTCCGACGCCGACCAGTGGGCGAGCGACTTCGCCGCGGCCATGGTCAAGATGGGCAGCATTAGCCCGCTCACCGGCACGGACGGCGAGATCAGGGTCAACTGCCGGAGAGTGAATTAAAATTTTATTAGTATCTCACAAACACATTGATTGCACTTATTTGCTCTTGGAATAGTGTGTATATTTTGCAAAGAGGCACAGAAGAATTCAAATGGACTCGTCTAAGCTCATATGTATACGTGTACAATAATTATTTATTATTTCATATTATTTCGTGCATATATAATATATATTGCGAACACGTGGTTGATAACTTGATATGTGTCAATTTGTGTCGAGTTGTGATGAGTTGGTTAAGTTTGAGATTAACCTAGCGTGAGTGTGTGGCTTGGTGTGTGCAAGTGTGGAACATCAAGACGGTGGATTGATGGCTATAGAAAAGATCAAACAGAGACATGTCGCGCCGATAGTATAGACTATGAGTGGTGAAAAATGGACGTGAGGCTTGTAACAAGGGACCAAGCAGCTGGAGGACTGACGGTGGTTTACACTTTGGGACATCGATAGGCAAGCGTACTGCATACATGTGGAGGAGTGGGCCTTGTTGATTGTTGACCAAGTCAACGCGATAGTCCACGAGGTCAAGTGGGGATGCTGGAGGACTTGGTGATTAGGCGATTGAGAACAACAATGACATATGTCGAGATCGTGGATAAGGTGTATTGTAGCAGATACGCTTCTCAGAAGGTTTAGACCTCAAAAGCCACCAGCAGATGGAATTTAGGTTTGGACCTCAACCCATTTGGTTGCATACCTGGCCTTGGGTGGAGCAAAATGAACGCCTGAGTTTGGGCCACGCAAATTCTCAAACCATTGTCATGACCTGGCCCTAGGCCTGTAATAGCTTTAGGGAGTGGGTCGTGGTTCGGGCCTGCGAGCCTTTAACTATGTTGGGCTTTGACTCTTGGCTGCTGTGGAGACAATATGGATGATGAACTAATCTCTGCCTCCAAAATCTTCCGTTCTTCTCTCCTTTCCCATTCTTCTTTAGAGAAGGCACTGCTGATCTTGCCCTGCTGTGCGTGTCGCCGGCATTTACCCCAAGGACCGTGACCATCACGAAGCAACCAGCCCTGTCGATGCCTCCATACATCCGATCCGAATTATATGCAGTTCTGCTCCAGTCGAAGTTTTTTCACACTGTCAAATGATGCTATGGTCCAACTGCCAATCCATGATACTGGAAAACAAGGCCTCTTCTCTTTGAAAATAAGGCAACGTGCATAGAGGGACATGAATAAGGCAACGTGTAATGACATAGAAACTGCTGAGTCACTCTACCAATGGAAAACATCTTCATACATACAGGGACATGAACAAGGCAACGTGCATAACCTTCTTTGCTATTGATAATTAATAGAGTTGTACTTGATTATGTACTCCATCATCCCAATGGATTAGGCAACACTCGTGCCATTTATTTCAAAAAAAAGAAAAGAAAATAAAGATCCAGGAAAATTATCTTCCATTCAATATATATCCATGCATGGATAGTCCATGTACCTTGAAATATCTATATTTCATTTTTGGGCAGGGGAGTCAAACATTTCCCCACCAAACAGAGTACCAATTCCTGGGCGCGGTTACACATTCTCTTCGCCAATGGTAACTGACTCTAGGCATGAAGGGTGCCAACCATGACAGTTGTAGCTTCTCCACGGATTCGGACCCTCTGAGTTTCCTCATCCCACTGCAGACATAGTGTTCCACTCCTCGCAGAGGCCTGACAATTGACAACATACAGACAAGATGTATATGATTTTGACAAGTTACAATCTGAAGGATGCTATCAATAGATCAAATACTTCCAAAGCTTGTCCTCAATACCATGAAAGCCGTCATGTTATGTTTCCCCAGCTTCTGACCCCAGTAAGGTGCCAAGGAGCAGTGTACGCTAGCACAGACTGGGTCCTGGCAAAGACAAACGGAGAAAATGAGACATTATGAAAAAACTTTCCTTTTCATCAGTGCCTTACATAATCTCAAAGTATACACAGTGTAGGAAGATGTTATTTCTTATCACATCAATTCTTTGATGCCATAGTAACTTAATAAGTGGGGACCAGAAACTGAATTTGTTCCTCAAGAGTACATCTCCTGCTGATACAGAGTTTGTTCATATGTCTTCGCAGAAAATGGTTGTGGCTATTCATGAAACACCAAGTCTCAACTCAAGATGATAATATGGATATGAATGTATCAGTTAACCAGAACATGTTGATGTAAGATTCCTAATTCCAACATTCCTTTTGAGGAGAGATGAAAGATTTGTTACCAACTGTAAGAGAGGCTATCTTTGCATGATGGAACACATGTTTCTATTGCATTATTACCTCGTTTATTCCATATTTTGGGCTGAAGAAACGAGTGACAAAATCATAACTAGATCCTTCACGAGCTGGACCTGTAATGGCAACACCTCTTCCAGGGCACTGGACTAGTTCAGCAATGTTAGGACAAACGTTTTCAACTTCATCACATGAACTAACTTCCACCTGAAGAGTTCACAAAGTTAAAAAAAAAAAAAGTGCAGCCAGCTATTAGAATGAAATAAACAAACTTGGAGAGCTTGCAGTTAAAACAAGAGTTTTGATTATGAAATGAAATGGAGATTGGATTAGTGGAGAGAAGGATGAAAGGAATTACAATGAGGTCAGAAAAAGTAGAGACGGCTTGCAGCTCATTAATGACGGAAGCACCATTTAAAGTATCAGGAAGCGAAAACACCTCTGCAGAATTGTATTTTACCACCGGGATAACAGGAAAATCCAATTCTACAAAGAACTTTGAGCAGGTATCCTGTGCAGGAGAATATAAGTTGCTTTCATCCTTCGATGGAACAACTTTCTTAGCTGTTAGACGTCCAGATTTTGCCACAAACTCTATAGCGTCACACTCCACAAGGCCAGATGAGAATAGGTAGTGCGCAGCAGCTAACGTCCCATGCCCACAGAGTTCACTCTGCACAATTAATAAAGTCAAATACAATTTCTCCAATAGCGTCAGATCAAGAGTATATTACCAAAAAGACTGCTTCTACAGAAGCACCAGAATGTAATTCTGTTTCATGAAAAGAACACTGGAATACAGGATTATGGTGGATGCTTGATGCAACTTAGATGGCACAAGGAACTGGAGCAAGTGATCTCAAATTTAAAATTAATCAAGTGCCAAGAAAAGAAAGCCTCACTTCCTCTGTTATCTGACGGGGATAAATGACCATAGTGACAAAATCTCTTCAGTAGTTACATGCAACTAAAGGGATATCAGAAGCTGCAAGGAAACATAATGGTATAATAAAAGTTGCGACAGTACTTATTTATGACACTAAAATACCATACCGTATAACAGTCAGAAATCAACAAAATTCTTCTTTGAAAGAAGCAAATAAACATATGTGCATCCATAACATCTTATGAAGGCCGTCCTTTGCAGAAAGAATGTATTATATTTCCTAGACATAATACATTGAAATTTGGCACACGACACTAAAGTGAACCATCAGTTATTCAGTGTTGCACAGTGAGTAGCATCCTAAACCTAATCGGACAAATAAAAATGGCATAGTGTTACTCTAGGATGTGTTGGAGTTGCGATTAACGAACTATACGCATCCTACCTGGTGTCATAGAGTTCTGCGCCTATGCGAAATGCTTGCCACATTAGTTCTTTGTGGATACGGCAGTTCACCGTGATTCCAATGCTAGCAGGTCCTCTAAGACAAGAAAGTGGAAGATTTGTGACGGAAAAAATCACCTCACGAACCGGAGTGAACCAGCGGATACGGAACTGGGGAGTCACAGCCGTAACACCACCCCCTATAGCATCCGCGCCGGCTCCGGAACCATCGCCGGGGATCAGGAACGCGGTGATGGGGGTGTTGAACTCTGCTGCCACTGCCTGCATCCATCGCTCCAGATGATCTCCTGCGGCGCCAGCGTCGTCCTCCAAGAGGCAGACGGCCGCGGAGTTGCCCTTGAACGGCTCATCCGTGAAGGCATCAACCTGGAGAGACAGATCAACATGTTAGAAGCAATGGAGTGAGCTAGTCGGCCATAGAGAGCTTTGCGACTGACCACGGCGTATCTGAATGCTCTCTTCGGCATTCCGTCGAGCACCCGGGGGACGGAGGCGGAATGGAGGTGGCTGGGGGTTGCTGGAGCAGTGAAGCAGAGCACATGAGGAGGTTTTGACACTTTGACTTGTACACCTATACTAATTTTCAGGCTGCTCAGCCTTTGTTGACCCTGACTTACTTCCGACTAAACTTGGACACTTTTGACTAAACTTGGACGCCAGGTTCGTCACTAATACCAAACTATCCTTTCTGTGTATTCTACGGTGTAATACCAAACTACCAAACTACATTTCGTGTATTCTACGGTTTAACTTTTTTTACTACGGTTTAACTTTTTTTTTAATAAATGAAAGGTCGGTTTGCATAATTTTTTGAATAAGACGAACAATTGGTTAGTTGTAATTGGTTATTATTATATGTCTAACTAAACTCGTGGGATATAAGTTCGTGCTTATTGGTTGCACCATCTTCTGGGTCTAGCTTGTGGAATGTAAAAATGACCCCTCAATTTATCACTCTAGATGCGTATATTTTACACATTTCTCAAACGCCAGACTTTCTAGATGCATATTCTTACTTAACTAATGATGTTATTAGTGCATGATCGTACATATCAGCTACATTTCAAAGAATTTTAATGCATAATAATAAGATAAATAAGGACTTTAAGGGTACAACAACACAAAATAAGAATTATGGTCATACTTTGTATTTTTTTTTATCTCATGCAACGTATCTTCATATATATAGAAAATCAAGCATAAACTCTTTTCAATTCAACTAGACATTTAGCTATTGCATGCGCGTGACCAAACTGAGTGGAGCCTCACTGAATTGATGTGAGATAGGCTAGGACATGCAAATAAGTGGTGACTTCGTTAATCTTGAGATTTGCCGGTCCAACTCGGTTCTTCGGACTTCATCAATCTTGAGATTTGTCGGTCTAACTCAATTCTTAGAAGGTGCTTATAGGGGTAGGATGTACGTGCGTGAGTTCATAGGGGTGAGTGTGCGCTCATATATGTGAGCGTCTGTGTCTGTAATTGGGTCTAAAAAAACCAATCAAATCTCCAGATTCATTGAGCAACATTTCTAGAGATGAGAGCTAGCAAATGGCTATGTTAAGGGTTTATTTGAATCAGCTAGGTTTATTAGTAATTAGTTGGTGCTCTAAAATAGTCTAAATTATATGTAGCCAGCAGCTAGCTAGTGAGCTAATAACTAATGGAAGGCTTGGCTAAAAAATGAGCCCAGATATTATCTCCTTAGTTAAATGTGCTAGGGCCAAAAATTAGATGGCTAGCAATTAGCCATATTCATCAAACAATCCTTAAGGCTAAGCCCTTCCAAATATTAGCTTAATATATCATTTGGCTTTAGATATATATAGGCAATGAGGTCGTACGGTACGTATAACCCATTTGGATATTGAAAGTACTTGTATTTGACTTTTAGACTTATCGAATGTGTTCATGTTTTTGGATTTATATTCTCGAAATAACTACAGTAGTTTTTTTAGTGTAGGCAATATGTTTATCCACATTCAGACATTTATGATAACTTTATTAACTTAAACTTAATATACAATAGGCACATATAAAAGTATATATCCACGCTCTTTGCCTGATAGGCAAAAAAAAAACGAGGTAGAAAAGGAGGGAGAAAGGACGAAAATAGCCTGTATAGCCTAATAATTACAAGAGTCTATATAGCATTTGAGATTATGAGTTTGATTTCCGTGGGAGAGAATATTTTAGGATTAATGGTTTTGTAATTTTAGCGGTAGATGACGTCAGCGAGACACATGCATGTGGTGACTTCATCATCTCATCTCGAGTATTTTGCTAGCCTAGTTTTTAAAAATGTTCATAGGGATAGAGTTTGTGTGCGTAGTTCATAGAGGTAAGTGTAAATGTATTTGCATTGTGAGCGTCTGGTAGGCAACATTTTCTGCAAGATGTTTGTCCAGTCTTCGAAAATGCTCATAGAGCTAGGTATGGTCGGTTGTACCTAGGTTATGACGGTTTGCTTGTACTGTCTCAAAAGAAAGGGCGAAGAATAGTGCAATCACCAAAAAGAAAGAAAGAAAAGGGCAATTACCAACGATTTTGTTAGCATAACAGACGTAACCCTAGATATACTATTTTGTTTTGGACTGATATGATGGCACGGCCGGTTAAAGCGAGATGGTTCCGCGCATAGCACGAGACAAAACATGATGATGGTGATGGGTATAGACTGTATATAGAAGACCAGAAGCAGCACTGAAGCAGGCAGGCAGGCCCTTGCTTGGATTCAAAGGAAAGGAGAAAAGGAAAGCAACGGCTGCTAGCGCTACCGATGGCCGGGAGGACTGGAGGAGGATAAGAGGAATGGATAGCATCATTTGGCTATGGACAGAATGTGGCCAATTCCCGGATGCCCGCATAAATCCACTTTGGAGATTCTCTTGATGATTGGAACGTCGAGCCACTCACTTTACTACTACTACTACTACTATTTTTTTTTTGCTCCCAAATACTCCTTCCGTCCCAAAATAGATGACGTTCTCATTTCCCGAGAAACGGATGCCGATAATTTTTATAAATAATAAATATCATCGATTGGTATCATAATTAGTATTATCGAAAAGATCTTTAGATCTAGTTTTTTAATAAATTTATTTAGAGATATAAATATTATACATATTTTCTGTAAATTGAGTTAAACTTGTGGCATGAACACCTAAAACGTCGTCTATTTTGGGACGGAGGGAGTATAGGAATAGACCCGCCGTACTTAGCGCCATGTACGCCTGTTCTTGTGCCAAGAAGATGAACTTTTTTTTTTTTTTTGACAACGAGGAACAAATTAAACGACTGTGAAAGCAAAAACTTGGTGGTGGCGAGGTAGCTATGGATTGGATGATTGGTCATGGAAGCATGCATGGTTCAGAACTTTTTTTTTTTTTTTGAATTGCATGGTTCAGAACTTAGATGAGCCTAGCATGTCCTAGGACCGCTGGACAAACAACTCGTGGCTCGACAATTTACTCAGCTTAGTTCGTTTACTTTTTATGATAAAGTTGAGCCAACAGTTTATCTCGTTTAGTTAATAAGCAGTTAGCTCGAGTCGGTTCATGATGAGCTAGCTGGCCTGGTGAGCCAAATGAGCTAAAAAAAGGAAAAGAAAAGAAGCCACGCCAAACTAGCTGCTAATAAGCACATATTGAGTTGATAAGCCAGCGGCCGAAACAAAATATAGGCAAGTGAATAGAGCACATTAGCCGGCGCAAAGTACACAATATAACACAAATACGGAGCAAAATTAGCTTTATCTTCCCTCATCCTTATATACTTGTGTATGTATTGATTTGTTTATTCAACTGGTAGGATCCAAAACTTACCTACTAATTTCATTTCGAAAAGTTTAAGCATTTGATGTAGAAAGTAATTGATTTCTATTATGCAGTTAATATTTTCTAGAACAGGTAGTCACTTGAATTTTCTTTATGTTCTATAGTTTTGTATCTAGCTCGTGAGCCAAACGAAGCTAGCTTGAGCTGGCCCTCTAATAATGGATATGGTTAATGAGCTGAGACAAGTCAGCTCATTGGCCTAACGACATGAGCTTTGGCTCGATCTTCATCCCTCCTATCCTATTGTTACTCAGTTACTGTACGTAATACTTAATTTGTGCTAGCATCTTGATCACGTAGGTTCACCTTGTGTGGAGATGGTGGGAGTACGAGTGATGTAACCTGATGAGAAACAGAACAAGTGACAAACAAATTTTAGTGATTCTATTGAAGAAGACAAATAAACTTTAGTACGAGTATTAGTCGCCGGATGGAGCCGGCACTCAGAGACGAGGACGGGTCAACAGATCGACCGATGAGAAGGCAAGCGGGTACATGTGGAAGCATGCGGAGCTGCAAAGAAGCAGCAGCAGCGGCAGCAGAGCGCATGGCAACAACATCCCATCATATCCTTGGCCAGTGCCCGCCCTGCCCTGTCTTTTCTCTAGTCTGTCCGCCGACCCGTGCGCGCGCGCGGCCGGCCGGCCGGCACCGGACCGGCTCGGCAGCCGCCTGCCTGCCTGCACCGCACCAGACAAGGCGCAGGCGGCCGAGCCACCAGCAGCGCGTGGAAAAGGACCCGGGCCGATGCCGATGCCGATGCCGATGCCGATGGGAGCGAGCGGGAGGACGGGAGGTGAATGTGGTGATGATGCCTGGGCTGACCCGTTGCGCGCCCGCGCCCGCGTGCGCGGACTGCCCCAGCTTTTGTCGCGCTCATGCCTCCCGACTGCCTGCCTCTCTCTGCCTGAGCGCGCGCGCCTCCGACTGGAATGGGATGGGATGGGCGTGCGATTCCTCTTTCCTTCTTCGCCTGGGCGGGCCTTTTCTCCCTTCTCTCTTCTCCCGCCTCGATCAGGGACGAGGACGCCCGCTCGATCGACATCTCCTCGTCTGCCTCTGCCTGCCTGCGTGCGTGCGTGCCGGCCACCATGCATGCTAGCATGCTACGGCCTGCTAGCTGCATTCCGTGTCATCCCAAACTGCCAAATTCATGCTCGGTCGTGTACTCGAAAAGTTTGAGATGTACCTTTACTAGGGCGCCTACTACAAAGGATCTTTTGTTTTTCTCTAGGAAAAGTTGAGGATCGGGTGATCCTGCTAGTGATGCAAATTTTACTTCAGTTTTGCATTGCTATAACTAATTTTCTGTTTGGTTGAAGAAGGAGATAAGCAACCCGTTTTCTATTTGGTCCAAAAATTAGAAGTGGGACTACCAAGTGACACGTAGGATCCATTTTGTGAGTTTTTATCTTTTCTTTTGTAATCATCCTCTCATTTATCTCTTCATGCCCAACCGCCGGCCCGCCGCCCAACACGGCTCGTGCCACACGCCATCTTCCCCGGTGCGGTCAGCCACCCACTGCCTCGCATGGCCCCACACCATCTTCCTCGGCGACCCTTCTTCTCCAGCAAAGGTCGATCACGCGCCGCCAAGCGCCTTTTCCTCCATGGTAGGGCCACCCTCAGAGCTTGCACGAAATGAAAGGTGATCGATGGAGGCACCCGTGCGTGGCTCCTCATGTCACCGCCGCTGCAATTGCATGTAAGCTCGCCCCACTGGACACGGCCGTCGAGCTCGCTAGTAGCCCCACGGCACCGTACTCCGGTTTGCCTTCTTCATCGCGAAGGCGTTTGTCCTAGATAGGATGTCTTCATCGGCTCATTTTGGAGGGGCAGGGTCGGCCCGAAGTTCTCAACTTGTGGGATGTCCCTAACTCTAATAGCCTCCAAACCAAACACAATCTTGAGGTGGGATATCTTTGACTCCAAACCAAACACTACCTAAGATTCTGAAAGGTCCTAAATGGCTAGATGGGGATGAATAACCTATAAAAATCCTTCAAGATCACCAATGCAACCGGTTAGTACACTAAATGGCCATAAGCAATTTTACGCTAGCCTAACAAGGATTGCAAGCCACCTACCACAATTTTAGTCACCTAGCACACTAGTTCACACACAAGAGCTAGCTAGGCTATACCAATTACTCTAGTGCACAAAAGTAACTTGAGGAGAGGGGAACTGATCAATCAATTGAATGCCAATGAGATGACCCAATCAACAAGGGCCAATGTGACCTCGATGGATCAACTCACAAGAAGACCAAGATACCGATTTTTATCGAGATTCATGTGCTTTCCAACACGCTACATCCTCATTGTGATGGTTCACTCACTTAAGATTTGGTAGCTAATAGGCACCACACCTAGACTTCATTAGGCACCACAAGAATCACTACAAGATGAGGACAACACAAGACACTAGCAATCCACTAGAGTAGCTTTTGGTGCTCCGTCGGGGAATAAGCTCAAGAACCCCTCACAATTTTTCACTAGGTGTGGCCAGAAACAGTCACTAACTCCTCCACACCACCTTACTATCAAGGTGATGACAATCACTAAGAGTAATAAGTTCATCCACAACAAGAATGATTTCTAATGCCACTAGATGCTCAATCACCATGCAAATACACTAGAATCACTCCCAATCTCACTTAGGATCAAGCACTGTGCAATAGATGAGAAGGAGATGGTTGGCTTATCTCAAGAGGATGTCAAGATTTTCAAAGTGCCAAGATATAGGGTGCTTAAGGCCAACTTTTCACCTTATATAGACACCACAAAGAGGTAGCTAGTAATTTGCCATCGAAATAGCGAATCAGACCGATGGAAGCCATTCGGATCGAGGGTTCTAGACCATGCACTTTGGGTCTGGTTCCTCCCCACAACTAACCAGTGCTCGCCACATCGTCTAGCATAAAATCTCAACCATTGCTGTGCACGTACCAGTTGATCCGGATCGAGGACAATGGTCCGGACTAACCAGATTCTAGAGTCTGAATCATCTCTGTCTCTCAGCCACGTGAAGAAATAATTATTTGGACCTAAGGGCGGTCCGGTTCACTATGGACTGTCATGAATAGTAGGATCCAAACATTCCTTCTCTACTGTGCCAAGTCACTATGCTTCAACCAGACCGATAGGCCATGGTCTAGACCCTGCGCCAGAAAGCCTTCACTTGGGGAGGCCCACCAGACCAAGGACCAATGGTCCGGTTATTCTCTCACCAGGGCCAGGTCCCTCTGAAAGCGTCTGAATTGATCTTGTCTTGCAAGCTCGGTAGGAGGGATAGAGATCCAAATACCTCAAAACCTTTCTTGCATGTGCCAACACAAAAGTGTTTCACCACTTATCCACATGTGTTAGCATTTTCAAATTATTTTTCAAGTGTCATTAATTACTCACTAGTATCTAATGCAAATACATAGTAATCACTCACCTAGTGGCACTTAGATGACCATTTTCACTACTACTGAAAAACTTAACCGAGGCGGTTATTTTTGGTTAACCGAGGCGGTTTTTCTAACCGCCTCGAAGATAAGGTCTTAATGCAAATAAAGATAACCGCCTCGGTTAATAGTCATTAACCGATGTGGTTTTATAAAGATAACCGCCAATACATTTTCCGAGGCGGTTATTGGGGCTGGGCATTGACTTTGGGAATCATTAACCATTTCCTAAAAACCGCCTCCGAGAGCTCATTTTTCAAGTGCCTTGCAAAATCTTTTGTGTAGTAGTGTTTAACCGTGAGAACACCCATCTTAATAGTACCCTTATCTATCCTAAACATGGTCACAACCTCTATGGTGTCTTGATCACCGAAAAGAAATGATTCTAAGTTTGTACCTTTGCCTTGATCACTTGTTTCCCTCCTTTTCTTCTCTTCTCCAAAAGATGAGCACTTGATCAACATGTGGTCACCACCACCATCTCCTTGATCTCCATGCTCCATCACTTGGCTTGGCTAATCCCTTCTTAAGCTACACACAAGTGCATAGGATTAGTCCAAAGAATTTCATCAATTAACTAAAACCAAACTAAGGCTTTTAGAGTCCCATTATATACTTCATACATCCCAAAAGTCACAGTTTCTGATTCTTTAGAAAAAATCTATGTTATTATTTAAAAGATCATGCGATGAAAGAGTCCTTACAAAAACTTATCTTGGCACGTAGGACATGTTTGATTGGTGGTCTTGTAAACAATTGTCTATCGGGTTGTATATCTTAATTGTCAGATGATGAAAATTGATGGCCTAAGCCCGCTGACATGCAAGCTCGCCTGGCCACACAACCAAACATGCCCTATGTGCCTTTTGAAATTGAAAAAGTAGCTAAACCAACTAGTTCTAGATGGGCCAAGAACTAGAATGCCATGTATTATGGGATACAACTTAAATTCTAAAATATCACTTATTGTGGGATGGAAGAGGTACCTCCAAGACAAATCCAACTATTATGCCGTAACTCCAAGTGGCCACATGCTTTCTAACAAAAGATTTATATTTTCTAGGTCCTAGCATTATTTAGAACAAAGAAAAGAATAGAGGAACTCTAAAGGATTTGAATCAACAAATTGCACCAAAAAAAATCCTGTAAAATTGAAATAATCGACCTTAAAAAATACATTATTAAAGAAGCCACTTTTAGAGGGATCTTTTTTAGTAGAGACAAAAAAATTCCAGTCTCTAGAGATGGTTTTCTTGAGCTAGTCTACTAGAAATAGATTTTTATAGATGGCTGGAGAGCCAATCCATCCCTAAAAATGGAATTTTTAGAGGTAGTTAGGCCTGGCAGCTGGCTCTAGAAATGGAGGAATTTCTAGTTGGAGCTTAAAAGCCGCCGGACTTCCAGTTGTTTGTAGAAAATGGCTCCATTTCTATAGCCGGTTTGCAATTTAGCCTGTCTTTAAAAATAGGTGGCACACAGTAAAATTCATAACTTTTCAAAAAGCAAGTTGGATGAATACAAACTTTATATCTAAGTTGTATTATTAGAAGATATATAAAACTTTGTGGTTAAAACTTTCATTTGAATTCATAACTTTCAAAATATTAAGTCACATTAAGATAAACTTTATACCAAAATTATAGAGTTTAAAGAGATCTAAAACTTGTAATTTACAACTTCTAAATTTGAAATGTTTATATGTTCATATATTAGTGTAGGTTCATGATCACATTTAAGTGCTAACAATTTTAAAAGGAGACAAAGCCACAATTTAAGTTGTACCACTTGACAAGATCAACAACTTTTCAGTTAATAACTTCTTCATCTGAAAGTGTTTAGAATACTAAATATACTCCCTTCATTCTAGTTTATAAGGGATTTCACGTAAGTCAAGAGTCAAAATTTATTGTCTTTGACTAATAGTCTAGCCAATATTTTTAACTATTATAATGCAAACTTGATACTATTAGATAAGAAAATATACTATCCAATAATCATAATTTTATAAACATAAATAATACAAAATATATTATATAAATGGTCAAAGTGTAATTTAGAAGACTATAATATTTGATTAGGTCCTATAAAGTGGACTAGAGGAAGTACAATATAAGATTCATAAATGTGTTGTTAAAAGAATAGTATTAATTACATAGTTACAAATGTTGTGTTGCTCAGATAGTATGAATGTTTTGAGAACACTCGCATGCTCAGCTTCCCAATTCCAGTAGGCAATTCACTATTCAAATGCTGTTGTAAATATCACATGAAATCATCACGTCAGAGTATATATATAGCAAAGAAACAAAACAAAATTTGGGTAGTTTCTCCTAATTAATGACGTGTGGGTCCCAAAATCTGGACTCGGAACCGATATAATGGTGAAGTACAGAGTACATACAGTGATTTTCCCATTCTGCTTGTTTATACAGTTACAAAACAGCGCTGAGCTAGCTGCTGACGACGGTCAAGTGTTAATTGGCAGGTTTTTTTTAACATAATGGAGCGGTTTCTTTGTTATATGGCCAATGAGGCAGATTGGAAGCTAACTGGAGGAGAATACGGCGTTTGTTGACCCAGCGCACTCACTCTCTATGTCTCTTTGCTCTGCTGGCCAAACCCTGCGACATATTTTTTCACCCGTGTGGTCATATGCATATCCATATCAGATGCTAATAACAAAATAAGAGCACTGTAATTTTTTCCGGTGACAGACAGCTTTAAACGTGCCTGTACTGGTACTATATTCCGCGGAAATGCAATAACGGTGTTGGGATAAAGACGCTGGTGGGCCAGGAGAATTTTCAAATGCATCCAGTCGTCGGTATCTGCATCCCCGCCTGCCTGCCGTGCACAATCCTACTGTCACGGCCACTTTAGCCCATTATTTCGACAAAGCTGATCAAGACCCAAAGCTAAAGGCAGGATATGTAAGCAAGAGAATGAAAAAGCTGACGAGGCACTACTCCACCTCAGCCGGTAAAAAGGTCCAAGAAAGAAGAACCCCTTCCTCCAATGAAAGCCTGTTTGATAGGGTTTCCGTCTTAGCTTTATAAAGTTGTTTTCAACCTCTCCTACCTGTGTTTTTTAATAGACATAGTTTTAGGTATGATATTAAAAATCAGTCAGCTTGTCTTATCATCCAGCTTATATGACCAGTTGAACAGCACGACAACTTTTCCTAACTCTCTCTTTACTATCTTCCCTGAAAAGCTCCCATAAAAGATATTTCTTTCCTAAATATATGTTTTACCAAAGGTATATGAAAATATATTTAGCTCTATCAGTAAATTGTTTAGAGCTAAATCAACAAAAATTGATTCACTAGTAAAGCTGAGCTGTATTGTCCCTAAGATTCAACTTGCATGCGCTTTGGTCTCTCCCCTCACTTCCGTCATCTCGATCCCACAAAAAGCACCCAAAATTTACCTTATCTGCCCACAAAGAGTAGCAATAGTAAAAAGAAAAGTGGTGGTGGTAGCCATCCCCTGATGCATGTTATAACCCACAAGGGCACCACCATTGTTGTGTTTTGTGGAGCAAGCAAGGGCCAACTGTGTAGCAACAACAGCAGAAGCCCATTTGCACCCCCACTACCACTGCATGTTAGCTCCTGGTGGTTTAGATGGATACACTGTTTAGGTTGGTTAGCCTCCACCAGCATCACCAACACCAACACCAACACCAACACCAACAGGCAGCAGCAGCAGCCGCGTCCTCCTCGCCGGACCAACACCACCACCACCACCACCAGTCCCCCTACAGCTCCCGCTCCACGTCCCGCAGACCACCTCCACCGGCTCACGCTCCTCCCCCTCCTCCTACCACACCCACAACCACCACTACTACTCCCACTCCCACTCCCACTACAGCAGCGGCAGCAGCGGCGGCTACTACTACGACCCTGCCGGCACCGGCAGCGGTGGAGGAGGAGGAGGAGGAGCCGGCGGCTATTACTACGACCACCAGCCGCCGGCGCCGTACCAAGAAGAATGCGGCAACGACCACCGCTCCTTTTACATGGATGAAGACTTCTCCTCCTCGTCCTCGTCCCGCCACTTCCAGCGTCGTCGTCGTCGCGCGCCCCGCCGGCGCCGCCCGCGCAGCAGCAGCCGCCCTCGTCGTCTCCGACGCCCACGCCGCCGCACCAGCCCGCGTCCACGTCGTCCGGCGCCGGTGGAGGCCATGCTGGCGGCCTGTTCGAGGCGGCGGACTTCTCGTTCCCGCAGGTGGACATCGACCTCGACTTCAGCTCCCCGCGTCGTCCTCCGGCGCCGGCGCCGGCGCCGCCTCCTCGTCGTCGGGCGGCGGCGGCGCCGGGCGCTGGGCCGCGCAGCTGCTGCTGGAGTGCGCGCGCGCCGTGGCCGCCCGCGACAGCCAGCGCGTGCAGCAGCTCATGGGATGCTCAACGAGCTGGCGTCGCCGTACGGCAACGTGGACCAGAAGCTGGCGTCCTACTTCCTCCAGGGCCTCTTCGCGCGCCTCACCACCTCCGGCCCGCGCACGCTGCGCACGCTCGCCGCCGCGTCCGACCGGAACACGTCGTTCGAGTCCACGCGCCGCACCGCGCTCAGGTTCCAGGAGCTGAGCCCCTGGGCGTCCTTCGGCCACGTGGCCGCCAACGGCGCCATACTCGAGTCCTTCCTGGAGGCGGCGGCGGCGGCGGGGGGGCCGGGGCGGCGTCGTCGTCGTCGTCGTCCTCGCAGCCGCCGCGGCTGCACATCCTGGACCTGAGCAACACCTTCTGCACGCAGTGGCCGACGCTGCTGGAGGCGCTGGCCACGAGGTCGTCGGACGACACGCCGCACCTGTCCATCACCACCGTGGTGCCCACCGCCGCGCCGTCCGCGGCCGCGCAGCGCGTGATGCGGGGAGATCGCGCAGCGCCTCGAGAAGTTCGCTCGCCTCATGGGCGTGCCCTTCACCTTCCGCGCCGTGCACCACGCGGGGGACCTCGCGGAGCTCGACTTCGACGCGCTCGGCCTCCGCGACGGCGACGGCGAGGCCGCCACGGCGCTCGCGATCAACTGCGTCAACGCGCTGCGCGGGGTGGCGCCGGGGGCGCGCGGCGGCGGGACGCGTTCGTCGCGTCGCTGCGTCGGCTCGAGCCGCGCGTGGTCACCGTCGTGGAGGAGGACGCCGACCTCGTCGGATCGTCGTCCGAGGAGGAAGCCGACACGGAGACTGAGGCGGCGTTCATGAAGGTGTTCACCGAGGGCCTCCGCTTCTTCTCGGCGTACATGGACTCGCTGGAAGAGAGCTTCCCGAAGGCGAGCAACGAGAGGCTCGCCCTGGAGAGGGCGGCGGGGCGCGCCATTGTGGACCTCGTGTCCTGCCCGGCGTCGGAGTCCGTCGAGAGGCGGGAGACGGGGGCGTCGTGGGCGCGGCGCATGCGGTCCGCCGGCTTCTCCCCCGTGGCGTTCAGCGACGACGTGGCCGACGACATGCGCTCGTTGCTGCGCCGGTATCGGGAGGGATGGAGCTTGCGAGAGCCAGGCGCGGACGACGGCGCGGCGGCGGCGGCCGGGGTTTTCCTCGCGTGGAAGGAGCAGCCCGTTGTGTGGACGAGCGCGTGGAGGCCATGATCGATCATGGATCAGATCGTACGTCGTGCTTGCGATCCAGCCGGCACAATCAACGACGACGAGATGTAACCATGCTCTAGCTAAGCTGGCTAGCAGCATAGCGCATGCATTGGCATTATATTGCTTCTTCGCTTGATCGATCGTGTGATGAGTGGCAGAAGCAACGACGACATGTCACGTACTAGGAGCAGCAGGTAGCTTGCTTTTTGGTTTTCACTTATTAATTGGATGGATCTTAGCACCTGTTTACCACATTACTTAGGTTTTTCCAGGGGCGTAAGTATGTAGGGATCGGAGAAGCTAAAGATCAGATGTTTATTTTTTAATTTAGAAATTTGGGAGGAATCAATTGACATTGTTTAAAGATCGGAGCAGCATAACTCATGCATATTTGGGCGTACGTGTGTAAGTAGGTTAGTTCCTCGTATATTCTTCTGTCCACTCCACTTTTTTTTTTTTTTTTTTTTGAGATTATTACAACTGACATAGACGCCTACTAACACATACACTCCCTCTTACGAATAAAAATTCTACCCCTACAAATATATTCGAAGACTAAACTGACAAATTCTCGAAACGAGACGTAGTTTGATGTGTTAATGTTTGTACTTCCTTTATTTTTCTCTTTTGATTTGTAGTATCTTTTATTAGTTTTTTACGGGTTAAAATTGACTCTTCGATCACTCGTGCATGGTTCTCGTCATGTCATTCGTTTGGACAGATGCAAGCAACCCGTAGTCGCTTGTCGCCGCCGTCTGATGTGTTTGGCAGCTGAGATCCTGTTTGACGAGTCATGACAAGATTTGCATGTAAAGGACGAACAATTGCACGGATTACTTCTGTTATTCTACACTTTTCAAACATCGTATCTCATAGAAACGAGGGGGAATAAAAGTACTGTGACGATTGGACGCTAACTTGTTCCTCATGACCTCATTACCATTTGTCTCCTCGCATTTATATACGTGCATGCATGAGATGAAAAACGGAAATGACAATTGACATGCACCGATCCCTGCCCCATATATTGTTTACTGTCGTTTACCACTGGTTTGGTGGTCTGTAGGCTGCGCGCGTGCTACGAGAGAGAATTCTCGTATTGTGGTTATGTAATTGTCTTTCTCTTAATAAAACAGGGCACGTTTACAAATAAAACATGCATGGTAAATCACCGATCGTGCAATTGTATCAGGTAAAAGGAATATCTAGCTTGGTTCATGTATGTAATAGTGCGGTGCAGAGGCTGGTTGGGCTGATGGCAATGACGGGGAGAGGCGGCGGCGCCCTAGGGTTACGGGTAGTGGCGGCATAGGGTAGGGAGGGTGGCGGTGGCGTGAAGCAGCGGCAGCGGTGCCTAGAGAGAGAGAGAGAGAGAGAGAGAGAGAGAGGCGGCTAGGGTTAGAGAAGAGAGAGAGAGAGAGAAATAGCTTTCGCCTAATTACTTTCTTAATTAATGTGAATTATAATTCTCTAGTATTTTATAGTCCGATTGGACTTTACTTACAAGCCAAGATGGAAGAATCCTTATCGAACCTGGATTTTTTCTTCCTTAATTATTTTAATTTACTAAAATAACTAATAATATATTAGGTAACTCGTAGATGATGTGGCAAGGTGGTGACGACTGAGACGGCGGCCACACCCCACCCCTAGGGTAGGCGGCACGGCGGTAGCTGCCCCGGTCATCCGTCATATGGGCCATTGTTGGCCCATTTATTTTGTTGAAGAGCTCGGCTCCTGGCGGACGTGTGACAATATATATGATCATTTATATAACTGAGGTTACGTATGTAGTTGCCTTTGACAAATGGCACATATATAAGTTTACCGAGGACACTAATAATATAATGCTTCAGTTGCGAACAGCTAATATATAATCTGTGTTGCCTATTTTGTTTGTGTTGTTGGATCTTGCAATTTTGTTCTGTATAGTCGAGGATCTTTTTGAGTATATATGGTAGGGCGCCTATATATGCTGGCTTGCTCCTTTTAGGTACCGATGCATACATCAAATAAGAGTGGTTGAAGACTCGTACTCATTGACATCTGCCGGTTCTATATTCATAGGAGTGAATGTACATTGCAATGTACGTATATATGGGTGTTTGTGCCCGTACTGATATCCATAATATAAAATATTGCACTATTTAAGAAGAGGCAAAGATTGCAAGATTAGGTGATGAGCGCTAATGGAAACAGCTAGCAACCAGAAACAGTATTTGGCATTCGGCTGTCTTCTATCCTTTTTCCATGCACATAAGCAAGTTGGATTATATATATCTGTTTATTGACAACAAGATCTGCAGCAAAAACTAGAGGAATGCTGATCAGTTTATGAAAATAAACCAAGAAATTCTCCCTTACAACAGCAACAGTGTGACACACAATTGCATACCTGTAATTTGAAAATAAATTTTATATATACGCATCTAACCATAACAGTCACAGGTCTTATCTGTTCCAATTCCAATATTAGCATGGTAAGACGCCACCTATATATAGTAAAGTCATGCTTGGTCGTGGGCAAGCAACCTAGTAACGTCATGCTTGGTCGTGGGCAAGCCTACCCTCACCTCACTTAGCACAAGCAATGAGATCCTTGCCAGCGCAGGAGAGCCAATTCGGCTCATGCCTAGGCCAACGAGAAAAATCTTACCCGCACAGAAACCAGCTAGCCACACATCCAATCACTTTGTTCACTCCAATTCCTAGCTTGGCTATGATACACAGTGCTGGGAAATAATCGAGCATACCCTAAGTCCCCGTGCATATGTGCATGCAAGTTTTCATAAGATCTGTTTAATTAGTATGGCCGATGAATTTCCACGTATGGTTTGTAATATTTTCCGACAGTAACAAGAACAAAACACCAACAAGTATTATTGAGAATGAACTCATATCTCCATGGATACTTCATCAATAGATAACAACCATCTAGCAAATAAACTAAATATTACTAATTACTAATCATTAGTCTTATACTTAAGCACTTTGGAATAAAGACATAAATAGAGGAATTCTAGAGGATTATTAGAATCCTATAGAAAAGTTTCCTATGAAGCCATTTGGAACAAAGGATTGGGTTGCTATAAATCCTATGAAATTCCTATGGAATGGCTTGTTTCATAGGAATTCTGGAGGAATTCTGCTAAGAGGTCCAACCTCGTGGAAACTATCTCATGGAATTCATGTGTTTTTCATATACTCCATCCAAGTATGTTTGATTTCACAGTTTCCACATTTTTTCAGTTCATAGGATTCAAGATGTTAGGGCACTCATCAATTCCTATGATTTTCCCATTCTTGTGTTTGTAGAATCCTATATTGATCGATCACAGTGTATTGTAACAATAGTTTTGTCTCATTTGGTTTCGTAGGAAAAATGGAGAGACAAATATGAGCTTGAAAATGGTTCCATATGAATTGCTATGTTCCTACTTTTGTTTCATAAGAATGGAGTATAGGAATCATGTATGAAAATTTTTCTTTGCTTTCTATTTTAGAAAAAATGTAGGAAACTTGCCATCCGTCCACTCAAACCCCTTAGTAAATTCTTAGAGTCCTTTTGGAACACAGGAATTGTGTAAGAATTTTACAGGAATCAGTTCACTTTCATGGAAAAAAAATGTAGGAAACAAAAAAAAAAAAAAAAATCTTGCAATCCAAAGGCCCCCTTACATTTTTCTACAGTCATCTAAACAATAATTCCTTCCAAATTTTCATGTTTCCCATTCTATATTTTGTAAACTATGTGTTCATTGATTCGTTTTGAAGGTCAACTAAGCAAGCGACCAGAAGAGGGGTGAATGGGAGTCAATTCAAATTTCTCCGATGAGAAGCTAGCCTATGTTTTCTTTGCTTTCTATTTTGGAAAAAAAATGTAGGAAACTTGCCATCCATCCACTCAAACCTCTTAGTAAATTCTTAGAGTCCTTTTGGAACACAGGAATTGTGTAGGAATTTTACAGGAATCAGTTCACTTTCATGGAAAAATGTAGGAAACAAAAAAAATCTTGCAATCCACAGGGCCCCTTATATTTTTCTATAGCCGTCTAAACAATAATTCCTTCTAAATTTTCGTGTCTTCCCATTCTATATTTTGTAAACGGTGTGTTCAATGATCTATATTGAAGGTCAACTAAGCAAGCGACCAGAAGAGAGGTGAATGGGAGTCAATTCAAATTTCTCCGACAAGAAGCTGGCCTATGTCCCAAAAAAAACCCAAAGGGCTCTCAAATGGCCGAACTCACCAAACTGAATCCACCCAGACCAACTAGTGACCAGATGGACTCAAAACACAGGGCAAATAAATGGGTCAACAATTAAGGCAATGCAGCAAAAAATGAAATCAACAGGTAAGAAATGCACCGAAACGAGCAAGCCACGCCTAGGGAAATTGGTTGGTTTGGAGAACCAACCTAGCTTATTTTCCTTCCCTACAACCCATGGAAGATGGAGAAAAAGGAAAACTCAATTCAAATGAATTCCAAATGAAACCAAACTTTTTCATAGAAGATCTTAATTCTAGAAATCCTCATAAACAAAGCAGATATAAGAAACTAACTTCCAGAGGAGTGTGGGGATTGCCAGCCGAGAAGACCATGCCGAGCGCCACCGAAGACCGTGGAGTAAGGCGCAAGACTCGGCATGCGAGGGATGATCCGTCCGGGTCATCGGTGATTAGTTACCTTGTACATAAGATTTCTGGTCGGCTAATTGATACGCCGATCGGGGAAGGCGAGATTAGATTGATCTTGTAACCCCCTCCCCGACTATATAAGGCGGGCGGGGACCCTCCAAAAAACAGTTGTTCCCCGATCATAATCCACAACCGAACACGGGACTAGGGTTTTACGTCACCTCGGCGGCTGAACTGTCTAAACCCGTGTCTCGTGTTACTTTCTTGCTCTTGATCTCGCGCACCTCACCACCCTCGATCTCATCTACTACCTCGGGCACCCCCAAGGTAGGCTGCCGACCCCAGATATCGTCGGCCGGTGGCCTCGCCAGTAGGGGTGTGCGTCTCGGATCCGTCGGCCGAGCAAGATGGTTACTCCTTCCACCGTCGCTCTCTCCGCGGCGTCGCATGACCTTCACCGTCGGATCCATCACGTGGACCGTCGCCGCCCGAGCACGATGGCGGGGAGAACGGCCAACCCCGGTCCCATCCAATGGAACCGGGCATGCGTCGGCCCCGCCGACCAGAGCCAGCGCCTCAAGCGAGGCCACGGCGATCCTCCCCCGCAGGGCGACAACTGCAGCGCCCGCGTCGGAGAGAACCCCGTCAACTCCGACGACTGATTGAGCTCATCGACCGGGTCGGTGGAGGCATACGCGAGTGCATCGAACTTCGCCCGAAAACACGCTTCGCAGCAGCTTTAGCGAGCACCCACCCGTCGGACCGGGATGGCAACCCGCGCGTCGCCGCCGGGCACCACGCCGATCCGACCACCCGCCGCCGAGGCCATCGGCCATCCCGGTGAGGCCCACTGACCTGGACGTCCCATCGCGGCCGGCCGGACGACCCACCCGGGTTTGGGCCCCGGTGGTTACGGGAGATTTCCTCCGCACCCAAACCACTCGGCGGGGCATCCATCGCGACATCCCCGGAGGAACAGATCTACAACCATGGTGGCATCACCCCGACCGCAAGGTCCCGCGGGTACCCACCAGAAGTAGCACGGCGACAACTCGCCCAACCATCACCGGCCGACACCCCATCGCCGACCGCTAACATGGTACAGCTCCACTTGCCGGAGGACGACGAGTCACTCCACACCATCCCGGAGGAGCAGCCCGGTTCCGACTCCGATGCCTCTCCCGCATCCGATCTAGATACATCAATCGTTGTCGGTGGGCCGGAACCCTCCAAATAAATTACATCCCTCCCCGGTATACCCGGCGCAGATCTTCATGCTCGAGCGGGTCTCGCCGACGAGGACCCACCGGCCGACGAGACAGATGGACATCGCGCCCGACCGCCCGCGCGCAACGCCGACGAGGCGAACGCGCCGTGTGGCTTACGAGGAACGAGAGCGGCGTCTCCTCCGAGATGCGGCCGGCCCGGACGCCACCTCTACAGAACTTGGCGAAGAGTTCGTCTACATCGGCGAACAGATCGTAAAGCCGACCCCCAGTGCCAATCTCGCCGGCCGCCGCCTAACGAGCTTGAGGCGCTTGCCCCCGACCCCTCGGGTAAACCGGGCTAAAGCTTTCATCAAGGCCGCTCAAGTGCAGGTGAACAGGCTACGGAGATGCCGTCCGGATCCTCCACATCCGGATCCAGCCGCCACCGGTCGGGAAGATCCGAGGCGTTCCCGCCGATCGCACAATGACGGGGAGGTAGCGCAACCGCGGGCGAGCAGGCGGCCACGACATGCCGATCCAACTATCAACCGCCCCACCCGCCGGACGCCCGTGCGGCGATCATCAATGCCGGACGTGGCGCCGCTTGCCGTCATCGACGCCCCGACGCACCGATGCCTACAACGCCGAGATGGAGCGCCGCCGCCGTTTCGACGCCGAGCACGGGTCCGACCTGCACGGCGCCCGGTGATCGAGGGCCCCAAACCCCTCTCGGCACGGCTGCGGTCCCATCGGGTGGCCCGATCCTTCCGGATCCCCGAACAGTGGAGCCCTACGACGGCAAAGGCTAACCCCCGAGCAAGGGTCCAAACGTCGCCAGCAAAGGCCGCCATGGGGAACGGAAGACACGATGGCAAACTACTTGCTGTCATGCCGGGCCTCCCAGCCCCGAATCGTTCACGGATCGGAGGAGAACTCCATCGACAACCGGGCGCAGCCCGAAGCTCTTCGTGGACAACTACATGGCCACGTGTGATCGCCAAGCCACGCGCCACGATCTCGAAAGGTTGGCGCAACGTCCCAACGAGACGCTCCGGCAATACATTCGCCGCTTCTCCACGCCAAGCGCACCGGCCGCCAACGCCAATGACACCCAGCGTTATCACGGCCTTCATCCGAGGCCTTACATACAGCAACTCCCTGCGCGAGAAGCTCCACAGAAACGCCCAAAACAATCGGCGAGACAGGGGAGAGGAGGCCGAAGGGCACCACCGAGACCTCGTCGGCCGGAAGAGGCCCATGCCCCTCCTCCGCCGCCCGGGAGCTCCTCGGCCCAATGATCGCAACACCCGACCCGGAGGGATCGAAGGCGGATCATCGCCACAACAACCGCGACCGCTCGGGACCGATATCAAGGGCGCCGGCCCGGCGTAAACAACGTCAAGTCACGGGTCAAGCGAAACCTCGGCGCCGAGTTCGACAAAGTCTGGATCAGCCGTGCCCGATCCACAAGAACGCGACGCACACCATGCGCCAATGCTACGGGCTCGGCAAAGTTTTCGGAAGAAGACATGAAAGCGCCAACGCCGCCGTGGCGGCGACAAAAAACGGCGGCGACAAAGAAGATGACCGAAACAGGCGGTGCCGTACCAAACACCGTCCCAAGAGCGTGGCCACGATCTGCGGTGGGCCACACGCAATGGAAAGCAAGAGGAGCAAGAAGGCGACCGCCCGGGAGGGTCATGGCGATCTCCGATGAGAAAAAACTATCGCCCGACCCGCCTTCTGCCATGGTCCGACCAGCCCATCACCTTCGGCCGAGGGAAGACCGGTGGTCGGACATACCATACCGGGCGTTTCCCCCCGGTCCTCGACCCGGTGATCGGCAACGTCCACTTCAAGCGTGTCCTCATCGGCGGCGGGAGCTCCTTAAACATACTCTTCCCAAAGTCGCTCCGGGGCTCGGCATCCCGAAAAGAGGCCCTCTGACCCGGCCGAATCTCCGTTACGGGGCATCATCCCTGACAAGCCATCGGAGCCGCTCGGCCAAGTGACCTGCCCGATGCAGTTTGGCACCCCAGGCCGGTTCCGTAAGGAAAACCTCCCCCGTTCTACGTCGCGCACTTCGACCACGGCCCATCATGCCATCTTGGGGCCCCGGCCCCTGCACAAGTTTATGGCGGTCCCTCACTACGCCTACCTCGTGATGAAGATGCCCGGCTTACGGTGGTGTGCTCACCCTCCGCGCCGACACGAGGAACGCCCACGCTTGCGAACAAGAAAACTACATCATCAACGAGACCGCCCGGCCTCGCCCCAAGATGCAAGCGTGCCTCGCCGACTCCAAAGAAGTGCCGCCGGGAAGACCGGGGAGATCCCGGTCAATGAACCACCGCGCTCCTCCATCAAAAACAAGGAGACCAAGGTCATCGACTTGGGCACGGGTGATCCCTCCAAGGTCACTCGGATCGGCGCCAACCTCGACCCTAAATAGGAAGACGCTCGTCGGCTTCCTCCGGGACAACGTGGGCGTGTTCGCATGGAAACCTGCGGACATGCCCGGAGTACCGAGGAAGTATGCCGAGCACGCCCGAAGGTCTCATCCTCCGCCAAGCCGGTCAAGCGAGAAGCTCCGCCCGATTCGCGCCGGGACAAGAAAGAGGCTATTGGGGTAGAAATCAACCGGCTCTTAGCCGCCCGGTTTTATCAAAGAAGTGTATCACGCCGAGTGGGCGGCAAACCCGTCCTCGTCCGCAAAAAGCAATAAAGAATGGCGAATGTGCGTTGATTACACCGATCTTAACAAACACGCCCTAAAGACCCGTTCACTCTCCCTCGCATCGGCGAGGTCGTAGATTCCACCGCCGGCCGCGAACTCCTCTCGTTTCTTGGATGTTATTCCGGGTATCACCAGATCGCCCTAAAGGAGTCCGACCAGGTCAAGACGGCCTTCATAACTCCGTTCGGCGCCTATTGCTACACGGCGATGTCCTTCCCGGCCTAAAGAATCTTTGGGCGACGTACCCGGCGGACAATTCAAGCATGCCCGAAGGATCGATAGGCATCAACGTCGAGGCCTACGTCGGCGACGTTGTAGTAAAATCTAAAACCGCCGATGGCTTAATCGCCGACCTTGACCAAACATTCAAAAGTCTCCGAGTGTATCGATGGAAACTCAATCCAAACAAGTGCATTTTCGGGCTTCCTCGGGAATCCTGCTCGGGGAATACTGGTCGGCGACCACGTATCGAACCAAACCCGAGAAGGTGTCGGCCATAACCAAAATGTTGCCGCCAACCAATATCAAGGAAGTACTGAAGCTTCATGGCTGCTTGGCAGCCCTAAGTCGGTACATCTCCAAGCTAGGAGAGAGGGCCATGCCTTTCTTCCGCTTACTCCGGCGTCCGACAAGTTTGTTTGGACTCCGGAGGCCGACGAGGCATTCAAGGAGCTCAAGGTCTTCTTGACGACGCCCCTGTCTTAACGGCTCCGCTACCCGGCGAGGATCTCCTCCTTTACATCGCAAACGAATCGGGTGGTCTCCACGGCGATCGTCGTCGGCGTGGCGAACCGGGCATGCATTCAAGGTGCGGCGCCCGGTCTACTACATAAGCGAAGTCCCGAACGAGTCCAAAACTTCGTTACCCGCAAATACAAAAAGCTCATCTACGCCGTCCCTACCGGCGTCACGTAAGGTGAACCACTACTTCGGTCTCACAAGATAACGGTGGTGTCCCAATTCCCGGCCGGGCGACATCATAAAGAACAAGGAGGTTGACGGAAGAATCGCCAAATGGGCAGTCGAAATCGGGCGCGTGCACCGTTGAGTACGCGAGCCGCCGACGATAAAATCCCAGCGCCGCCGACTTCATCGCCGAGTGGACGGACATGCGAGAAACCAGTCCCACCTCGAGCACCCCCGGCCTTTGGAAGATGTACTTTGACGGTGCGCTAAATGTGAGCGGTCTTTGTGCAGGGGTCGTACTTGTATCTCCAAGCGGCGAGGAACTCCGATCGTCTTGAGAATACATTTCAAGGCATCTAACAACGCCGCCGAGTACGAAGCTGCCATTCACGGCATCAAGATTGCTATATCCACAGGGATCAAACGCCTGGAAATCTTCGGCGACTCTTCGCCGGTCGTCAACCGGGCAAACAAAGACCGGTCTTGCACCAGCGAGAAAATGGACGCCCTCTTGCTCGGAAATCCGGAAACTTCGAGAACAAATTCTACGGCATTGAGTTCCACCACATCGTTCGGGAAGAAAACTTCGAGGCCGATCGGCTCTCCAAGTTAGGCTCTACACGAAGCAGCCATTCCGCCCGGAGCATATTTGCGCGACGATCTCCCGACCATCTATCGGCCAAGACGGAGCGACGCCCAACCCGACCACATGCGGAGAAGGCAACAGCACTCGCCGAGGCCACCGACGCTGAAGACTGGCGCCCCGCTCATCGATACCTCACCAACTCGAGGTCCCGATCGACAAAAACCGAGACAGAGCGTTTGATACGGGCGGAGCAAGCACTACGCCCCGTAGAGGGCTCCGCCGATGCGCGCTAGAAACGCCAACGCTTAACGCTCGCAAAGTGCGTTCTGCAGCCCGAAGGCTTGAAGATACCGAAGAAATACATGCTTTGACTTCGTGGAAGCCATTGCGCCTTCGAACACTGGTCGGCAGAGCCTTCCGAGCTGGATTTTTATCGTAACCGCCGAAGCATTTACGCAGTAACACACAGTACGACATTGCGAGGGATGCCAGTTCTTCGCCAAGCACCTCACCGCCGCCCACGCCTAATGACGATCCGTCGGCTGGCCGTTCGCGGTCGGGGACTCGACCCGGTCGGCCCCGAGCCGCACCGAGGCAATTTTAAATACGTCATCGGGTCGCCATCGACAAGTTCTCCAAGTGGATTGAGTACAAACCACTCGCCCATTTCGACAAGCAAGAAGGCCGCCCGAGTTCTTTGAGGAAATCGTTCACCGCTTTGGCATCCCGAACAGCATCATCATCGACCTCGGGTCAAACTTCACGGGAAACGAAGTTACGGGAGTTTTGTGAAGAGCGCTCCATCTTGGTCAAATATGTCTCCGTTCGCACCCACGTGCCAACGGCCGTAGCGAGCGCCAAGCGGAATGATCTGGGCGCACTTAAAAAGCGCCTATACGGAAGGGCGACAAGCACCGGGAAGGTGGTCAAGGAACTTCCACCCCAGCCGATCAAGGGGACTGCGCCGCCTTGTTTTGAGTATCGCACGGGGGTTTCCCCTACTACATGGTATACGGGTCGGAAGTCGCCCTACCCGGGGACGTCGCCTTCCGATCGCCAAGAGTGGAAAACTACTCGAAGAAACCTCCGACCAAGCGGCGCCCGGCGGCGTCGACCGTGCGAAGAAGAACGCCTAGCCGCTGCGTCCGATCGGCAAAAGTACCTAGAAGGCGTCCGTCGCTATTACGACCGCGTCGTCCGGGCGCCCGCCAGCGATCGGCGATCACGTCTTACGTCGCCGCCGCACGAGCTCAGCGAGCATGCATAAGCTCTCCTCCCCCCAGGATGGTCCCTTCATCGTCAAGGAGGTCACCCGACCGAGGTCCTATAAATTTGGTGGAGTCGGGCGGGCGCGATATCCCAAACTCACAGCACGCCGAGCACCTAATACGTTTTTACGCCTAATAAGTCAAGATGAACAAAGATATGTACTCTGTTTCCCTTTGTAATCCAAATATATATATGATTTAATGTCTTTTTTGTCTCGTCTCTTTTTTTCTCCTCGTGCATTCATTTTTCATATGTGCTACCCACGCACTATACGCCAATAAGACCGCCGATACGCACTTTAACTCAAACCGATCGGAGCACCACATTTCTGGCCCAAACCTACACGTGCTAGCGACTCGGCGCTCTAGCGTTATGGAAAGGCCAGCGGCGGTTCCCGGGGACCACGGTACCCTCTACGCGCAATACAAGGAACATACCCTTAGCGCTATGAGATACTAGGAGACTTGGGCCGGTCCGGCAAGGCGACAAAGTCACACACCTGCAGGGCATTACGGCAAAACACATTACATGCACAACAAAAATGATATTAACATCATTTACGACAGCGTCTCCACACGCAATACATAAGTTAATTCTAACGTTCTTCTCCTAGGGCGCGTCGGCCTCGGCGTCGCCGAAAACAGTCCAGTCCTCCACCACCTTGACGGCAAAGATCGGAGGACTCGGCGCTCGGCTTCTCCCTGGTCGGCGACCGACTTGGTCCGGCAAAACCCGCCTCGGCCCGGGATAACTCCACCCGGGGATAGTGCGGCCGGACCGGCGCCAGTAGCGTGCCAGCCCCGGCGCGGAGCGCTCCGTGAACAAACACACGTGTTTGTTGTAGAACGGCTTGCATCGCACCGAGAAGCGTGACACCGGGCGATAGCGCTCCCGAGCACGTCCCGGCCGTAAACCCCCCGTCCGGATCGGCGAGATTCAACGATGGGGTCGGGTGGACGATGGTGTCTTCCATCCGCTCTTCGGCCCGGCCGCAAGACGCCGTTTCAAGTCCGCTGCGCCGCCGTCGCGTTCTCCCGCACAACTGCAGAACAAATGGTAAGAACCCGACAAGCCCGATCCCAAAATACAGCAACGGTAACGGTACTTACGCCGTGCCTCCGACCGGCCTGCCTCGCCGACCGGGTAGCCTTGGCCGCCTCACGGGTTAGCTCCTCGACGAAGCCGCTTGAGATCGCTACTTTGCAGCTCGCCTTCAAGAAGAGCGCCGTGCCGAGCACAAGTCAGCCATGTAATACACAAGAGCGCGAAAGGAAGGTAGGGGAAAACATACCGGTCACCTGCGACTGCAAAGTGTTTGCCAGCGCCCGCTGTTGTCCCAGTGGCGGCGCCGCCTCCCACAAGCCGAAGCGTTCCTCACGCTCGGCTCTTCCACTCGCCGGCGCTAGCCGGTCGCCGTCTTCCACGAACGGCCTTGGGGATTGCGCTCGAGCAGGCCGGCCGACTCTGCCAAAGCCGGTCTTCTCACGAAGAAGCCGCCGTTGTCGGCCTTCATCTTCAGTAGGCAGCCCGCCCGGCGCTTCCAGCCGCGCCACAAGACGCGTCTCGGCCAGCCTGGGCCAGCTCCTACATGCATATTCACATAAGCTCGCAATACTATCAAACGTACAATATGATTACTTACCAGAGCTCGGGCGCCGAAAGCGAATTTCGGACGTCGGTTTTGATATTCACTGACGGCGATCTCGTCGTCCACCCGCTCCACCCGCTTCACCTCGAGGGTCGATGTAGAAACGTCGCGGCGAGCCGCCGCCGCTGGCCTCGCGGCGCAAGCAGCACCTCCGCACCACTTTCCTCCCGTCTGGCTCCCGCCTGCTTTACCGGTCTCCGCCGGCGCCGCCCACGCCGGGCGGATGACGGGGCGAACGCGGAGCGGGCGGCCGCGCCCTCCCTTACCCTGGCCGGGCCGCGCAGCAGGCGGCGATCTCCAGCGCCCGGCAGGGTCGGGATCGCGCCCCCACCCGAATGGCCGGTCGGGAGTCACCCCCGCGTCGCTGCCGAGAGGTGGGTCGCATCTCGGGCTACGATTGTCTCCTCCCTGCACGGCCGGGGTCCTCCTCCACGGGATCGGCTGCAACAGACACTCCTAAGCCAAACCCGGACAACACCGGGGAACAAAAAGAAACGAAGTTGGTACTTACAGTCGGACTGTGTGCCGAAGCGCTGAAACGCCGGGGCTCTCTGCAGCCGCCTTCTCGCCGGGGCTTGGGCCGGATCGGGCGTACCGATGGCCGCTGCCGCTCTATGGCGCCTCCATGATCGGCATTTTCTCAAACACCGGTCGCCTTGAGAGTCGCCCGCTTCTCGACGCCGACCGACGCTGACGCGCTTCGTCCAACGCCTCCGTGTCCTCTCGATCTTCGTCATCCGAGAGGATGACGGCTCGCTTCCCGCTCGCCCTCGACCGATTCGAGCATTTAGAGGCGAGGGGGGCACGGTCTCCTTCTGCGCCTCTCGGCGAAGGCGCCTCCTCCGAGCCACCCTTCTTCCGATGGGCCCTTGGCTCGGCGCTTTGGGATCGCCTTCGGCCGTCCCCTCGTTCATCGTCCTCCGCAATCTTAGGATTTCCTCCATTGATCGCCGCCGCCACCCGCCGGCCGGTGTCGCCGGGCACATCCGACACATAAACGGCTCGATCCCGCAGATAAACGGCGGCTTGAGCAGTCGGCCAATCACACACATAATACTATAACAAAAAGAAAAACTCACCGGGCCGGTCGCTGGATTGCCCAGTCTGGGGCTTCTGCATACCCGAGCTCCTCACTGGTACCTCCGACGAAAAACGGCGTGAGCCCGCAAGAGAACCTCCCTAGAGACGCCTCCCAAGGTCTCACGCGTGTAGGGGTCCTTGTCCCCGAGTACTGCGTACCGGTGCTCAAGGCTTCCTTGCATGGCTGGATGCGCCGCAAAGACGGCCGAGCAGCCACCGCCACCCCCCGTCAGTTCATGGGGCGGATGATGCCGAGCAGCCTCCTCCACCCGCACCATGTCGGCAGATGATGGCCGCCGGACCAGTTATGTTGGCGCTCCACCACTCTGTTCACCTCATTGGAGATCTGTGGAGCTGGGGTTGCTGACGACGAACCATTGGGTGTTCCATCCCTTGATGGAAGAGTCTGAGGGGCGGTCTGATATCGGGTTCCTCATCCCGTCCCGAAGACAAAGATAGAGGCCACCAACCACCTTTTGGGTGAGCCGGTTCGTGAACGCCCTCAGGCGTAAGAGATGGCGGAAGAGGTTGAAGTGGGGAGGAATGCCGAGAAAAGCCTCGCAAAAAATGGATGAAAACAGAAAGATGAAGAATGGAGTTGGGGTGGGAGATGAATGAGCCGGATCTTGTAGTATGCAAGAAGCTTCCGGAGGAAGGGGTGCGCCGCAGCCCAACTCGCGGCGAAATAATCCGCAAACACTACGAGCTCATTACCGTTACGCCGGGGGGGGAAGGACTCACCCACGGTGGGGCGCCGGGCGCAGCCGCCGCCGGGCAAGACTGTCCGCGCGACGAGCTCATCGAGGATCGCCAGCGTCTGCGAGTCGAAGTAGCCCACCCACCTCCGCGTTAGGCGGACCTCAAGGCTTCGATCTCCGCCCAAGGCCGATGCGCCGCCGCCGCCCGCTGAACCACGCTTTTGCCCCTTGCCGCCCGCCATTTCGGATCTAGGTTTCGGATTGGGAGCGCCGGTGATGTGGGAGAAAGGTTGGTTGTGCGAAGGGAAGGCGAAAGAGGCACTGGGGTTTGCGAGGCGCCGAGAGGAAGGTAAAGAGTGTGACCGAAAGGCATGCCCGGTCTTTAAATGGATTCAGGATACGGTGTCGGGCGCCAGCGCCGCGTGCCTTCGCCTTCCTTCCAAAACCGCGCGCCGCCTGCGGGTTATCCGCCGGAGCTGGATCAAGGCGATGTTTCCCGAGGATGCTAGGCCTCCAGTGGGCCGGCCCCCGAAGCTCGACCGCTGGGTCGCAGCCCCGCACCCGACGTAAACCAAAAGTTTGGACCCTAGAAGAAGAGAAGCAGTCGGGGGACTGCCGGAAGATTCAACAACTCATACTTTGACAAATTTGATCCCTCGGCACCGGTCTATCATCGCCTACTACCGGGCCGGGGGACTCGTGGTACACGTCGCCGGAAGCGACCTGACGTGGTACACGGGACCCGTATGCCGGAGATCTTTCTTTTTTTTTTTCTCTGAGCAGCTCGCGCCTCCCTCGGGTGGGACCTCCTGCTGTTCCTCTCAACCGCAGCGACCGCTGTGTGTTCCACGCGCGATTCCGCCTCCCCTCCAAAGATCAGATCGGTCGGCCTCGACGACGCGACCACCACGACTTCGTCGGATCCGTTGATCGACTTCCCGCACCGCCCCTAACAACACTGGTTTCGGAAGAACTGGCGGGCACCGAGGAAGACGCTGAATGGTTCCCAACCTTGGGTTGAGACACGCCAAGCTGCTCGGGGACTAGGCGGGGGGATTGCTCCCGTATCTCAGCCGGTAGGGCTCGGGCGAGCGGTCGGCAAAGGCCCGGCCAGAGAAGACCATGCCGAGCGCCACGGGAAGACCGTGGAGTAAGGCGCAAGACTTCGGCATGCGGGGATGATCCGTCTGGGTCATCAGGTGATTAGTTACCTTGTACATAAAAGATTTCACAGTCGGCTAATTGTCATGATCGGGGGAGAGCAGGTAGATTGATCTTGTATTGCCCCCGACTATATAAGGCGGGCGAG